>CM060926.1:320607921-321207921 GCA_030737875.1 Allium sativum
TATGAAGCTCTCTGGCAAAGCGGCCAATATTGTTCAAGGATTCATGAGACAAACATACGAAAATACTTTAAACTGCATCGATACAAACTACTTTGGCAGCAAAAGAGTTACAGATGCTCTTCTTCCTCTTCTGGAAAAATCCACTTACCCTGCAAAAATAGTCAATCTTTCTTCTTTAAGAGGAGATCTCAAGGTGAAAGTTTGATTCTCATGCTAATAAATTTTGATCAATTCAATGGAAGTTTAAGTGCACTTGTTAAATAGAAGTCGCTGCCTGAACAGAGAATTCCTAATGAGAAAACCAGAGCTGAACTTAATGATGTAGACAGGATGAACGAAAGCGACATAGAGAACATTCTGGAAAGATTCTTAAGAGACATGAAAGATGGAAGACTGAAAGAAAATGGATGGCCCGATATAGTGCCAGGTTACAGCATATCTAAGGCAGCGTTGAACGCATACACAAGAGTTCTTGCAAAGAGATATCCTGACATGCACATAAACTGTGTGCACCCTGGTTTTGTTAAAACCGATCTTAACTTAAACATGGGGATGATGAGTACTGAAGAAGGAGCAAAAGGCCCGGTCATGTTAGCTCTAATGGCTAGGAATGGTGTCTCAGGATGTTACTTTGATCAGACTAAGTTAGCAGACTTCTGAATTTGGTATGCACCCTTGTAGACTTTGGAGAAGGATGGCCTACTAGATATATATCCATCTGTATATTGTGCCTACAGAATATAAGTAATTGTGGTAGTATTGTGCCTACAGAATATAAGTAATAAAGGAGATGTATTATCTTGTCAAGTAGCATATATTCGCAAACTGAACAAATTTTAGGGCAAATGGATAGGAAACATTGTGCCAAGTATTATTGATTCCATCTGTATATAATCACTAATTCTATATTTTTCTCCACATGGCAATGGCATATTGACTCCGGGAATGCAAAAGAATTAGAATGCGAGTTACCTGTTGTATGCTTAATAGGTTCACCAGATAATTCACATTGCTGGAACATAATACGTAATGGTCCAAATCAAAATATAGCATTTCAGCTATATAGAAGCAAAAAGGGCACTAAAACACACCAAAAATTGTACCATTCTGCATCATTTTGATGTATTTGCATTTTGATTAATTCTGTATTTCATACACTCATCATCTATACATTAATGATTATGGTTACATTTTATTCTTTTGGTAATCGCGATATATCATACTAACCATACATGATTTTTACAATATGCCTTTTTATAATTAAATTTAAACTGGAGGAATAACATATTAACATGTATATTCAATTACAGTCATCGCTGCAGAGATTTTCGTTCGTGGATTGCATTCACTAACCAGTGCCGGCTCAACGAGTCGGGTTGCCCTAGGCGGATTGACTAAGCCTCCATGAGATGACCAGGTTGCAGTAGGAAAAAAAATGAAAATAATAGAAAATCAGCAAAAAAATAGAAAATCAGCCACCATAGGGCTTAAAAAAGCCCCAAAAAATAGAAAAGCAGCAACCAGCGGAAAAAGACAAAAAAATAATTAGAAAAGCAGCAACCGAGAGTAAAAGGCAGAAAATAAAACAACACAGTAGCCAGCGCCAAGAATCGAACACTGGACTTCTTAGCTGAGGGGAAAACATATAACCAGCTAAGCTACAGATACCATTAACACGTCATTGTTATGCTTCTCTATAAATTTACTGACTGTTAGTCACCACCACTTCCTCCTCCTTGGCCGTTGCCCCTCCGGGGCGGGTTGCCCTCTTCGGCCGCCTAGGTGGCCTAGCCCTAAAACCGGACCTGTCACTAACAATAGCTGGGCATAGGTTTGGCATTCTGACGGGCTGCCCGCTTATATCTTCTTTATCTTCCGCTAACGACACCATCATTTTTACTAATGGAAGTTGTCATTCGAATCCGAATCTTGTTTGTCTTATTCGGCAGTACAAGCATTGTTCAGGCCAACTCGTTAACACTGCTAAAAGCTGCTTCGTCCCAGCGAAAGATCTGTCTTCGGCTACATCTACTTGAATTGAGACATTTACTGGGTTCAAGGCTGTTTCCCTTCCGTTACTCTATCTCGGTATTGTTCTGTATCGAGGCAGGAAACTTAATGTCATCTTCGATCCCCTAACTAACAAAGCTAGAGGAAAGATTATTCGTTGGAATGTTTCTCTTCTTTCTCAGGTAGGTAGACTTGTTCTCATTAAGTTTGTTCTCGACTCGCCAGGTTCTCATGTCTTTGCTGCCATGACGCCTACGTCTTCTTCCGCTCTTATCGCTCGATGACGTCGTTTTTTCTGAGGAATCAAGGACAACACTAATCATCACAATTGGATCTCCTGAAAAACCGTTTGTCATCCTAAAAGTGAGGGAGGTCTGCGTCTCTGTAACCCTAAGGACATTTATACTGTCTTCGCTTGTAAGTTGTGGGCAAAGTTTGGAGCGAACGATTCGCTCTGGACGACGTCCGTCCACACCAAGTATCATAGGCTTGCGGGTGCGAATTTCTTTGATGTCCCATCCTACGCTAGTGAGACGTGGAAACAGATGCAATCCACGAAGGCTTGTCGGATTCGCATGGAGGTGGTACCAATTGGGACGGCAGTCCCTTTTCGATTAAGGCAGCGTGGAATTCGGCGAGGTCTTCAGCTCCACGGCTTCACCTTTTCTCTTTCATATGGTAAAGTCTCTTTGTTTATGTGGAAAACTCTGCATGCGGGGTTACTATTGGACGAGAATCTGCAAAGGATAGGAATCCCTATCGTTTCCCGATGTAGGTGCTGCAGTTCAAGCTTTTTGGAAATCAAATTTCATTGGTTTCTATGCCAAATCGGTTTGAAATTACTTCAGGAATTTGATGGATTGCCGAAGTAATACCTCCTCGCTTGCGGATTTACTGAGACTCTAGTGGACAGAAATCTCAGGAAATCGATTCGCTCGATCCTATTTCGTCTTATTCCTTATCTTATCTGCTGGCATATTTGGTGCTCGATGAATAAGGCAATATATGATGAAGTGTCTATGGATCCTCCTACCATCATTCGAAGGGTAAGGATTGATGTTTTCCTTGTGTTTCGAGGTAGGCCTTTCAGGGGTGTTATCAGACCTCGCTCTAGGAGATTGGCCAGTACCTTTGGTATTACATCGGTTCTGACAACTCCTAGGGTGGGAGTTGGTTGATTTTTTTCGTCTTACAGCTTTTCCTTGTTGTCGTCGCTTTTTACAATACCTCACCCCTTTGCCCCTTGGGATCTTATGTTGTTTGCTAGTAGTACAAGGTATGAATTTATAGGTTTGAGAGTCTCCTTTTTCTGAAGCTGGAGGTGTTAGTTTTCACTTGGGATCTATGGTGCTGGTGGAGCAGAAGATTTCCGTTTTACTTGGAGTTGTTCCTAGGAGCTTTGACTGGATACGCTAATTGAGGCCACTGGACCTAAGTGACTGACTATATCTTCGCCTGTTTAGTGGATCGTTGCTATGACTTAGGCATCGACACTGATGGGCACAGCTTCGCCTTCTTCGACTGCTTTTGGAGTTTTTTGTCGTTCATCTTTTGTACTTTAGCTTTTTCTACTTTGTTACCTGTGTTTGTGTGTTTGCACAATTTCTATAGCCATCTCTACAAAAACTGTTTTTGTGAGTTGGAGAATGATTAGATTCTCCTTTTTGTTATATTATTTCTATTTAAACCAAAAAAAAAAAAAGAATGTATACTCAATTACTCATGACATGTGCCTTCATACAATAATAAGGATGAACTGTTTATTCCTTAAACAAACAAATTAGCTCATGAAACAATATTTAGAACCATGGTTATTTATCAACAATTTAGGTAAATGATGGACGATCATATATGTGTAAACAGTTCAATTTTTGAAATGTAATAGTTAACCATCAGGGGTTTGTTATATGCACTCCAAAATTGGTTAAGGGGCGTCATAAAAAGTCCCAAAAACGGTATACTACCACCGAAAACCCATTTTCGGCCATGCTCTACCGAATAACAAGGGTAAATTCGGTTACCGATGACGCCCCTTAACCAAAAAGGGAGTGTCATTAACAACACTCTGACCATCATAATGATAATGATTGTCGTAACAGAGATAAAACTTTATAATTACCAGTAACAATTGTGATTCTGGTAATAGGTTATAAGCGCAGTTACCACAACCATGACACACTAGTTTTGATCACAAAGGTTAAGTACATCCAACTACTTAAAATATCAAATGAACCCGTGCCCCCCTTTCCTATCAAAAGAAGGGATCTAATTCCAAACAGCAGCACATGAATATCCCTCAACTGCAGATAATAAGAGTAATAATTCGATGAATATCCATAGCGCATTGATTTTACCTGTATAAACCTCCAAACAGGAAAAGATAATGCATTTTTTGTCTACCACACAATAAGATAACCGACTTTGTACAATGGGAACATGCAGAATATTCTAGCAATATTCTACTCGATCATCTATTAAATTGAAAACATGAATAGAATACAATATATTACTAAAAGCACATAAAAATTACATACCTAATGCAATTTGACCAGGACTTTTGTCTCTTACTGACAGTTTCCTCCATTAAATATACTTCAAGAACTCAGGACCCAGTAATCAGTATCAACAAATACAAATGAGTAAAGCTGCTACTATCAAGATGATGCAGATGAAGAATTCCCAGCCAGACTTTGCATATAAAGTTCATCATAAGCCTTAATACTAAAACCCAAAACAAGGAATAACTCAGCTTCATCAACAAATCTCTCAGTTCTCCCAAGAAGAAAAGGTTTTCCAGCATTCAAAACCACCCCTCTAAACTCTTTACGTTTTTCTTCAGCCAGCATTTTACTCGACCCTTCTCTTTGTTCCCTATTGACAAAATTATCTATTGCTCCCTTAATATGATGAAAAATTATATCCACATCTTCCTCTTCCATTAGAGCCTGAATTTCCCTCTTTAACCAGCTTTCAAACCACATGTTTTTTCGAAGATATCTACGCTGATTCCAATATAATTGAATATCAGATGTGCTGCTTGACATTCGTATGTTGTTGTTGTAGCAATGCAATCTAAATTCATGAGCAGCAGATAAAAAGCTATGTCTATGGGTTTGTGTCAGATAATGACGCTGGAAATGTTCTCCATCAAAATTGTGAATAATTGAATGGTTATCTGTCTTACATAAAGGGCAGCTGACCGAAGATAGAGGTCCTGGAGATTTCTTCTTGAGCACATTTGACCAATAAATAATACATGGGTAACAAAACGTGTGGAAACATTGATCAAGATAGGCTTCTTGATCCAGCGGTTGTAGACAGATGGGGCAAATATGCTCGTCTTTGCAGGTTGTTGAAGCTTCCATTTTAAATTATTACTGAACTCGAATGTGTTCAGTTGATTATGGATTATAATCTGTCACTTCAAAGCAACAAATGCTGAAGCTGTCTTCACAATAAGCCAAATATAAAATTAATACCTGCAGAAGAAATAAAATGTCAGTTTAGAAATGCCACACACATATGCACATGGCTAAGTGGAAAACATAAATAAAACAAACACCAAAGTGATAAATTTTGAAGAAATATAGAATCAACAAAATACTAATACAATGGCTACTATGATAATGTCAATGCTGAAAGTTTAAGCATTCATGCACATTTCAGAATAAACAAATATTAAGCCTAGGGTATAGCCTCCTGTATCAAAGAGGTTTAGCAAACCTCTCCAATTTCAAAAGGAAATTTCCGGTTGAGCACAGAGGTAACAAATTTAATGTTGTAAAATAGAAAAATATCGTTTGTACACTCAATGCTAACCCCTCCTCAAACCTAGACATGTGCACACTATCTCCTAGCTTAATAATATAAAAATGTTGAAAATAAGGATCAAATAATATATCTATCAATACCAAGAAATATAAATGATTGTTGCTAGTTCATGTCAGCAGCTATTCAGCATGTTGCAACTATAAGGGAACTAATTTATCTTAATATTCCTTCAACGTTTTCGCTTTTTCAAAAGCTAGACTCTTTTGGGTGTAAAACAAACTAATAGTTCACCACAAACTAACATTCACTTGTAGCTGACGTTACTGGATTACCAACAAACCACAATTTCAAATCGTAAGTCCCAACTGCTAATATTTCACATTGATCTGTGACAAAATAAAGTTCTCTATTACTTAATGAAGTGCCTATAGGCAACCATTCGTCAACCAAAAACACTTCGTTCTACATGGGTTTCTCTGTTAACAATAAAGTGCTTATGGGCAGCACTTTGTCAGAGAAAAACGCTTTCTAGTACAAAATCATAAAACCGCATCCGCTAAAAGACTTCTCAAAAAGTGCTTTTATCAATAGAGTTGCAAACAAAGTGCAGAACCAACTTATAAAACTGACTCTTCATATATTAGCTGATCAGTTAGAATCAATAACTCCTAATCAAATTAATAAGAACATTATTCCACTTTCGTATAAATTTATAACACTACCAACATTTACTATTATTTTTAATTAACAGTGCACATTTTCATCTCATTTTCATTTCTTTTTTAAACGTCGCTTATTCATTTCCATAATTCCTTTCTAATTTAAGTTCTCTATTTTTAAACCATTATTCCTTTTTGTTTATGCGCAGTTTGGGTAAAAATATGAATTTGACAATAAAAACCCATTTGAAAAAAAAAAACATGAATTATGTATAAAAAGGAATTAAGGATAAATTGGTGCTAAATTATGCAACAAAAGATGATTGAACTGTAACTTTGATAAACTGAATAAATGGCATTTGGATAGACGCTAGATAGCGGAGGTTGGGTTGTACAATGAATTTAAACAAAAATGATGTTTACAAACAACCTAAAAAAATGAAGTTTAAATGCAACCTATAATATGACAAAAAGTTACATGAAGAAAATAGGTTTATTAATAAACTTAAATTGGGCATCAAGTTTAATATAAACAAATTAACAAACATGAATAGTAGTGATCCATTCCTACATCATAAACTGATGAGGGAAAATAAGAGGCCTACTAAGAAAATGTATAATAGGGGTCTGTTCTGACAGCGAAGGCTGATTAGGAAAAATAAAGGGCTCGTAGTAGCGTTTCGTTCCGGCAGCAGTGATAGGCTGATTAGGGAAATTAAGAGATCAATTAAAATAATTAATTTACAGTGACCTAGGCGTTAGTTGACAATTCTATGGGGGTATGGAATAGCTAGGCGGCCAACAATAATTCTATGGTGGTCTTGGCGCTAGTAAATTAAATTGGGGACTACAACTAAGAGTGACTTATGTCAAATTGCATTTTTTTTATTGGAGATCCGTATCAGTCAGTATTCTTTTTTATGACACTACACCGAGGTATCACGAGGAGGCGAAGACACGCTTATACTGTACTGAGTAGTAGGGTCCAAACGAGGTGAGTACGAGGCTACGAGCACGTTCCGATGGGGCAGTGAGCGTGCATCGCACCGATTAGGGAAAATAAGACATTGTGACATCTGTGATTTATATTGTTCTTAGAGCTGATGGATCGAGTCTGATAAACCCGAGACAATAATCAGCATAGGTTATCACAATTGTGATTTAGGAGTCGATCGATGAATAGAATTAGGTATATCCTAATTATGAGTTGCAGCAAAATGGTGCAAAAATTGAATGATTCGACAATCGACTATATCCTTGCTTATCTTCTTGTTCTTTTTTAGTGTATTGTGCTTCAAACCATTATTCTGTCTAGATTTCTCTTTTATCACGCACGTTAGTAATCATAGAACTCACTAGGCTTTATGTCTGCCTGGTTTTCTCTCTCTTTTTCCTTCCTTCCCCACAGGTTCTCAGGGTGGAGGATCTAGTAGCTGATAGAGTTTTGGTCCAGCTTGTCCCATTGGAGATTCTCATTTGTCGTATTCTCTGCTTTTACATGTATTGTTCCATGTTTGACTTATTTCTGTATTTGATGTTGAGAGGGATTTTTATTTTGATACTCGGATTATGTTGCTTTCACGAGAGTTGTGGTATTTTTATGATCTATGATGTAATAACATTTTTTATTCTGTTTTAAATAAAATTTTACGTTCCATTGTGCTTTTCATATGTTGTCTTGTGAATTTTAGTCTCTATGATGTTATTTTATATTTATACGCTTCATATTTCTTAACAAAATTCTCATATGGATGACGCTAAAAAATGTGGAGTGTTACACATTGCATCGTAATTTGAATACAAGTTAACTAGTAACCACACTTTTTTCTCTCTGTCTATAATTTTAATATAATTTAGCCTGGACAAGACCTTTAAATTACTGGATTTTTTTACATTAGTTATTAATAGTATCTATTATGAGTCAAAACATTAAAAAACGATGGTTAACGTATTGAAAAAGACAAATCATATTGATAATCAACTTTGAATCATTCTTTCTAATGGAGAAATCAAGCCCACAAGGTCATAATCTTGAAAATAAATTTAAGAACACCATTTCTTAAGTCGTTGTCGTTCAAGGGCGAACCCAAAGTTCTACTTGAGTAGGATCCAAACTTTAAAAAAAGAAGGGGAGCGTCAGATACAATATAATTTTTGGTGAAAATATGCTTAGCACAATGCACAATGCTAGGTAATTAATAAAATATATAATAGCATCACCGTATTAATATTTCAGAGGGGTCAACTGCTTCTTCTGAAGCAAAAGTAGATTCGCCCTAGTTGTCATTGGTATCATCTGACAGACACAGATCTTCAGAGTATGATGATTTACAAAATGTTTGATAGGTGTCTTCTGCACTTAAAAACCATAGAGAAGGGAGTTACTACTTGTTATAGACGCCTCTAAACAGTTTATGATATGATCATTATAATTCACTATGCTTTTATCAGCTTTAATGTTATCATTGCGATTGCATCAATAACAATCAACTTTAGCCTGCAGATAAATGAAACTGGGATTAAACCATGAAATCAGGATATCTATTTTTTTTTTTTTTTTTTTTTCTGTTGCTGTTGCTGTTGCTGTCGTTTTTATTATTGTTACTATTATTTCCTGGCACTTTTGTTGCTTCTTGTATTTTCAGTACATCTACCATCTATGTGGTCATCTACTTTGACTCATGCATCCCAACCAATATGTTTCATAGAATTCTTTTCTCATTCATTATTGTTTATTCACTTTCTTATATCTCCCATGACTGGGTTATTTTCCCCATTTTTCCTCATAATGACACTTGCTTCTTTTGGCTTCCAGTCCATTTTTATCATCACTAAAAAAAGTCTGTAATTCTTCTCATCAAGAAAATCAACTACAACATATCTTTTAGATCAACGTACGATAGACTCCAAATGATTGTTTATTGAAATATTTAGGGTTTACATAGAAAATCAATAGTAAATGGGACTAGGGTTTAATTGACACAATATATGGTCGAAGCCGTCACACAACTTTTCATTGGTCTGGTGTGTCCTTTACGTTCTCAAATGTTCCTCTACAATCAGGACTACTTATAACAAGTAATAAACAGCTTCGCTGAGGAGCTTATTGGAGATCAGTTTTGGAGAGCCTTTCTTTTAGTTATGTTGTACTTCTCTTTTGCATTTCTTGGAGTGACTATTGTATTATTTAGGAATAGATATACTTCATAATCGGGTGGTGGTCTGGCCGAAACTCGATTTTGAAGTATGATGGGCGGCGCCAGGGGCGAGCAATGTTCGGTTCAAACCGAACTAACTGACAAAACCGATTCATTTCGGTCGGTTCGGTTCGATTTTAAAACTAAATTGGTTTGTATTCGGTTTGTAAAATATATATTTTTGTTATCGATTTGATCGAATTAACCGAACCTTTAATTTATTATCTAATTTTATGGTATTGAAGTACTTTAAATAATTTGGTTTAGTGATAAAATACAAAGACATGTGTTGCAAATAAATCAAATTTTGTTATAAATATAAAAATTTTCCAAACATGAATTTATGTTTTACTTTGAATGAAATCATCATTTAAATAATAACACATCCTTCAAGTTCGATTAAACCAACCGTACCGACCGATTGCTCACTCCTAGGCAGTGGTTTTCTGGAGCTAATCGATCTACCTCTTTTACTTTTGGACATAGTCTAAGTTGGTTGTTTACAATTGGTTACCTGCCAGACATATTGCCAATTATTGTCACTTGTTTCTCGTACATACATACACACACACACACACACACACACACATATATATATATATATATATATATATATATATATATATATATATATGGAAAGCGTTCAGTTGCACCGCAAAAATGGAGCACCCCAAATGCCCTCTGATTTCCTCCTCTCATTTGTATTAAAGAATGTGAGTGGAAGGTAAGAGAATGAGTGGAAGGCGAGAGGGAGGAAATGTGTGGTGGAAAAGTGGAAGACTAAAGGTGACCTGCAATACAGAACCTATAGGTATAACCTTTCGTTTAATACTAAAATCGACAATAAAGGTATTTGAGGTTGGACCAATCGAAGATACACGACAAAAGGAATTGTTCTATCTCCAAACTTTACCTTTACCAAACGTAACTTTATTTCAATAATTTGGTTCTTTACATTCCGAACTGCGTAGGGGTGCTCACTATTTGAGGTGCCATTGAACCTGCCTCTATACACACACACACACACACATATATATATATATATATATATATATATATATGTGTGTGTGTGTGTGTGAGTGTGTGTGCGCGCGCTCTTTTCTTTTTAGAAGGTCACACATTTTTGCTTTTGAAAAAAAAAAGGGGTAATAAACTGCTAAAAAATGTTACAAAACAATGGTAGTTGGAAACATTGAGGTATGCACTTTTTTTTATAAAAAGTCAACTGATAACAATTGAAGCTAATACTTCAGCTATTTCAAAGTTCTTGAAAAAGAAATATAAATTCAAAAGTAATATTCACTTGACTTGATACTAAATAAGCATTGAAGTTTTAAAGCATGCACTGTTATGCTGATAAGCATACTGAACATGTTAATTGTTTGCGTTCCATAACAAGTTTTGAGATTATGGTGAAATTACATAAAGTTAAAATAGAGTTACGATCCCAAAAATAAACAAACAGATTAAACTACCACAAACAAAAGGACTATTGGACCAACACACTTACATTTGATATCTTTCAAAAGTTCCTCAAAGTTGAAACAAATGAACGAAGATGAGGCGACTTAATCCGAATGAAACCATATAGCCCCTCTCGCAAACCCCCTTTATCCACCTTCCATTTGTTAATTTATATATTTTCATGGTTTGAGTTCTGATTAAATATTATTGTCCTACGTCCCTCTTGTTTTTCTCTCATATCCCTTTTTAATGTCCGCTTCCCAAATTAAACCCCTATTTTCACTTCTTTCTCCTTTTTCTTGAAAATACTGAGGTTGTCCACCATTATATTTTAATTCCACCGAACTACCATCCAATATACTTGTATCTGTGCATACTTGTATCTAGCTTAATATCTCACACCCTCATCCTAAGCAATAATAATGGATCAGATTGCACCGACTTTCTATAGTAATTCTGGAACAAACATAGAACCAAATAACATCACAACACTTCAACCGTTCCTGCACACCTTACTAAAAGTTAATCATCAATTCTATAACACAAATGTCTCGCCTTGGTCAAACTTTCATGAAATACAAAATATACACCATTGTGTAAATTGTTAATAAAAATCGAAATAAGGAAGATGTGAAAATTGATGTTCAATTTGGGGAAGGAAACACGAAAAAAGAAGAAATATGAGACAGAAAGACCTTTCTTGTCAACTTCAAAAAATAATAACAAGATCCGGTTCTAACTTGGTTTTCTTTCTCATCATGTATGCAACATTCATCCATTCTTATTTCACATTCATATACACTAAAAACTAAAATGTTCATCCTACTTATTTCACATTAATAATTATTTTTATAATATATAGTATTAAAATGCATACGGATTGCATGTGCCGAAGTACTAGTATGAGTATCGTTAGAAAAATGACAAATAGGCACTATTCTACGATGTCTAGATTTTTGGATCACTTTTCCCTATTGACCAGTAACAACTCAGCATCAGGGGTGAAGCTATAAGGGGATCTTCAACAATTGATCACAATTACAACTAACATTACACATGTGATCAGGGAGTATCCAACAAAAATTACATATCTACAAACTAAGTGCATCTTGAATAGGCTCGGCTCTCAACATGTATGTGTCTTTACTTTAAATTAGGCACTTGTTAAACAAATGCCTAAATGTTGGGAATTTCACTGTAAAAATTGCAGAGGGATCAAGTTACTTTTCCTATCCCAAATGTTGTAATTTCTTGATTCAAAATTATACGTTGGACAACTGCCTGATTATAAATTGAGATGGAAGCCATTTCAACAAGGGCACAGTGCAAATTACACATTTGTAATCTCTTACCCTTGATTTTTGTATATTACACCACGTAATTAATAGATGGAAGTAACTTTAGGATTTAAATTACAAAATTATAATCTGTACACTCAACTATTGGATGATCGCCCTGAACTCTAACATTTCAAAAAAGAAAACCCTCAATATATTAAAGTTTAGAATTAAGAAATAAAAAACATTCAAGGTTGAAAAGAGAAAGCTGACCCATCTGCGATTTTTGCATTTGGTTATTGTTCAATTTTTAAAATAGAGGATCTAGAGATTTGAATGGAAACGGAGATGATGCTTTTTTATGAGGAGGAACACTAATGTTTTTCCATGAGCATATCACTGCTATCAACACATGGCTCTATAATTTAGTGAATTTTGCACAATTTTCCCCTTTATTTGTAGTTTTTTCCCCTCGCTGTAGGCTTACTATGGGTATTTCCATGCAATAAATTAAATTATCATTTTAGTCTACGTCAAGTTGTATTCTAACAACACCTCCACAATATTTTCATATCATGGATAGCAATATCTATAAATCAAACAATCGCTTTTAATTAAAAAAATCAAACATCCTTTATCATATATGTGTTTAAAGTACAATGAAACATACTTATGATTTTGGTTTATACATAAAGCAGAATGAAGTAAGACAATCTTTTATGCTTAAACTGATGCATTATCCATAACATAGATTTTATCATTCTATTATAACCATTTTAAATGCCTAAATGGACATTAAAACTATTTGCAACTGTGTTTTCCTTTTGATTTCTTTTTTGAATATTCAATTTAAACATTATCTTTTTAAAAATAAACCTTAGAAGTAACTACTTCGAACAATTATGGAAAGAAACCGAATTGTTGTTATTTTCATCAAAAATTTGTACTCAATCCTACATTATTTTATGGCAAATTCTATTTAGACCCAGAAATTTGCTGAGTATACCCGAAAAAACGATGATAAAACTGCCTCTGCTTTGCCATTTTTTTTTCCAATTTTCAGCATACCTTGTAGATCTCCAACGAGATTCTTTAGTCTATCTCGTATAACCTCTACGAGATTTTTTTACTTTACCTCGTAGGGACTGTACGAGGTAAGGTACAGAATCTCGTAGGGGATCTACGAGGTAGACTATAAAATCTCGTAGTGCCCCTACGAGAGAGGGTAAAAATGTCTTTTTTTAAATAATACATGGGTGAACTCAGCAAAATACTGGATTCACCTTATTTTTAAAGATTTATTGGGTTTACTCAGCAAATTCTTGGGTACAAATAGAAGTTTATGCCAACTTCCTCGAGTTCACCGAAGAAGCTCAAACCAGCGATTACATATAAACTCAGCGTGATTTATATCTGTGCTAACAAAACTGATCTGATATACTAATGAAATAAATAAGCTTAGCTTTAGTTGAATCATCCAGCACGCAAGCTCATAATCACACCTATAATTGAATTAACTGCATAGTTCTAGGGTTTGATAGGGCTTTCACAAAAGTTAAATCAGCCGACGCTAATTGATACTATAATCATAATCACCTCATAGACATGTTAAATTATTTGTCAAAATAATAAATCAAACAGAAACGTCTACATGGATTTATCAGTTGCACGCACCTGCTAACAGAAACTGAAATCCTAATTCAAACGATGGGATCCAGAATCCCTGTAGCCAAGAAACCGGTTGAGAATCTGAAATTGTCAAGTAACCAGCTACTAATGAGGATAATAAAATTATGCCAAATTATAATAGAAAGCCCACATTCTAACAGAGCAAAACGGACCCATCCAAAACACATTAATAGAGCGAGCCTACGAAACAAAATATTTCCCGCCCGGAATCATATGATTAGGTCCATCACCAAGCCTGAAAATAATTAATAGGCTGATTCTATGTATGCACCCGTGATCTCTTTACATACAACCTTAAATATAACAAACTTGCATACATCAAAAATTACCTCACATATACCTTGACTTTTACATTTTTTTTCCCCTTTACATCTTCGTCATTTTGCGTCTTTAAACCATAAAACTAAATTATACAAAACTAGAAATTTCTTGCTATGAATTTGCATGAAGTTTTTTAAAAAATGAAATAATATTTTATTTCACCGAAATTGGCTCTATTTTTTTCTTTTTTTAACACTTTCAATATGCATTAATGTGTTGTGAGAGTTGTCTTAGTTTATATTTCAGAATTTATTGGCTTCATAGAATTCTATAAATTTAATAATGTATTATTGTATTTACTATTTTAATTAGATGGGTTATAAAAAAGGTCTAAAAATGTAATTGAGGATAAGAGTAATTTAGTGAGAAACTTTTCAAGTAAAATAATGGTGTATCCTAGGTAGTTTTTGGCGTATGAATAGAAATTATCTAATTAATAATTAATTGCTACTGCACCATATCTAAATATGTCACATGGTTCACATTTCCCTTCTGCACTACATGTTTCAAAGGGATTTCATGACAATTTTTAAGTTTTCACCACTCGAGTTTATGATTATGTAAATTTTAAAATGGATTGAATGACAAGGTATATATGAACATACTCCTTTATCGATATCTTTGTTCTTCGTTGCTTCAATACAAAGTTTATTGAAAATTATGGCAGCACATAGGTAGAGTGGGACGAGTTGTATACAACGTTGTTCTACTTCAAACTGTTAAGCAATCAATAACAAACAACCTATTCCGACCAAATAACACCTATGAGATGAGCTAACTTAAACTGTTTTATTTCATTCCCGGGCCTTAAGCAATCAATGAGATCATATAGATATCCCTTCAATACAACATATAGAGCAACACAATATGTGATGTGTTTTCCATATACTAATAATCATGGTATCATTCGTGAATTTACCATTACACGCTAGATTAGCAGGTCTCGGGTTCCGATAAGGCCAAGACCTACTAAGCATAGTTTGTAAGATCAATAGTACGACACTCCAATGCATCATCACCATCCACAATCGTACAGGAATCGATTACACATGCTTAACTGTTACCATCGGTTTAACAAGGGGAATTAGGATGAGTAATCTACAGTCGATCGCCTTTTGTGTAACAATCTGACCTCTTAATCCTTCATGCCCAACGCCTAAACCGATGTCAATAACGTTTGAGTAATATAAATATTGACAATTAAGACAAATATTAGGTATTAGACATATTTCTAATTAACATTTTCTACTTTCATAGTCTTACAATGAAGAGAAATAATTATAATAGGTAACAAATACCATAGTCTCATTATCATAACGTGTCTCAAATGTCAAATGTACATATTCGAATAAACGTGGGTACAATCTAAACCTACATATATAGAGTACAATCCAGGTACAATACTTGTCTACATCTATACAGTATATACAAACGAATTTCAACTTATTTATACCTTCTTGTCTCCAAATACGTGTGTGTAAGAGAAACAGCAGAGTAGGTAAGTTATAAGTCTAGTGAGCGGGTAACCCATATTCTTCTCTATATATACTACAGATTAATGCTATAACATGATATGAGTTTATCATTTAACCATCGTATGTTTTGTTGACGCTTCATATGTAAATGTCATCTAAAGTCAGCCATATTGTGTCATATCTATACAGACTCGTGTTTAGAGCCGCATGCCATATAGAGTCGCTTGTTACCCACCTCCTAACATTCGTATATGCTTCACTTTCATGGACTGCCCGCAACCCACAAAGCCTCCTATACCCAGTTGGACTCACATTCTGGACTGTCCATAGCCTACAGGGTCGCTTAATATCCATTTGACCTATTAAAATACTATATGGAGAAACATTGTGCATTGACCATACATATAACATCCTATTAGTTTATAATACTAAAATGAATTGAGGAAAGTGATTTAAATAAGTAGAAATGAACTTAAATAGGATAAATAAACTAAAAACAAATCTTTCATATATGTCTGAATTTGGTTAAGAAAACTCCATTGTGTTCCTGGCGATTTTCTTGAACAATATATATATATATATATATATATATATATATATATATATATATATAGTTCAATGGCACCCGAAACAGTGCAGCACCCTTACATGTCCCCTGATTTCCACCATATATCCCGTTTCTCTCTCCCTTCACTCATTCTTTCACCTCCCACTAACTTAAACTACTATAAATACTTGGTTTATGTTGGGGGGCATTTAGGGTGCTCACTATTTGGGGTGCCATTGAACGCTCCTCTCTCTCTCTATATATATACATACATATATATATACATATACATATATATATATATACACATACATATTATATATATATATCATTACAATCTGAGTGAGAATGGAGAAGAAATGAGTGAAAGACGATTTCAGAAATTTATAAATTTAAAATTCACATTTTCGAACTTAAAATCAAATGATAAGTAAAAAAAAGCAGGGTTTTACATTACATGCGCACACACACACACGCATGCACGCACGCACGCACGTGCGCCAACACACACACACACACACACACACACACACACACATATATATATATAGAACTAATATCAATCAACCATGAACACTAAAACAAATAGCATATCAAAAAAATAAGGAAAAATTTGCCAACAATACTAATTTTGAACTAAAAAGAACATCCATAATCACATACAAAAAAAAAAAAAAAAATCCATAATCCTTCAACAATTCATATACCAAACTGAAATATGAACAACAAAACTATTAAGTTGCTGCTAACCCCGTACACAAACATATATCATCTATATCAGTACTAGAACCACATAACGTTATAATTACACCAAAATAATTCTTAATAAACCCGACCAATCTACGAAGACGATGACGACGAAGGCGCAAGGAAACGTGAAACTGAAGGTGAAGGCGAACGCGAAACTCTATCATAGTCCTTACGCATTGCCATCATCTTTTGACATTTGTGCTTCAAAACTCTCCCTATATGCCTTTTGCTATTGTGAGACTCTTGCTTGTTCTTCCTCAAGCCTTTAGCTCTTAGCCCGTTCACTAATTTTATTGTACAACAAAAATTAACGTGACATAAGCAAAAACAACTAATATTAATAAATATCAAATGGGGACTAACTGGAGAAACAATTTCACAAGCATATCTTCAAGAAAGTAGACCCTTCATCCAATAGGTATCATCACAATGTTCTGTCAATCAAGTGATTAATCATATGTCAACCTACAGTAAAAAATACACCATATATCAAAATAAGGTTGGATAAAGCTATAAATCTTTTAGTAAGATAGTCTAAACAAAAACTCGATTCCATTTAAACACAAACATTGCAATTGACAATCGGACTTATCAAAGTCATTAAAAACCCAACAAGCTACTCTAAACAGTGGAGTAAATCATAGAAATATAGGACTTATTAATTAAATCAATAATTGTTGAGTTATAGGTTCTTTAACGTTAATAGAGCAAAATTATTAAATTTGATCGACAATCCAAAAAAATTATGTGGTCTGGTTGTGTTTATTGTTATGTAACTTACCTCTTTTGTGTATGCAGACATTTGTTTTTGTATATTTTTGAAGTCCTGCCAACATTATGACAATTAGTCACCTAGAAAATATGATTTGTTTCGGTATATGACTTAAATAAGTTGCAAAATATAGCAGCAAAAAAAGAAGATTTGTTTAAAGAAAAATAATTTAAGAATTTCTAGCATGTGTTGTTTTTTCCCTTCCTATTTTCCCATGATCTGTGGTTATACATAATGATATTTAAATTTACCTACTATGCAGTAACAATCCTTGAGGCAGGACAACCAACGAAGGATAATGCATGTGTACATGCATTTGATAAATGAAGCCAAGTAGAAACATGTTGACATTGAACTATATTTTAGTTTCTTTCTTAAGCACATGACACAATTTTTTTGTTACAAATTGATACAAGTAACAAGCAAGCTCCATATGCATTTTCTTTGGGACGTTAATCTCTTGTACTGACCTTGTCACACATCGGATATCCAATAAGTTACAAATTATGCTCGAAACTGTGATAATTCCCACTCCAAACACAAATAATAAATTAAACTGGTATTCGATAATTCCCTATTCCGTTGATCGAATTCGATACTAGAATGGAACTCAATCTGTAGATCTCGATGAATTCGAGATGAACAAATGAACACAATTTCCATTAATCTGATGATGTTGGAAATGTGATCACCGACCTTCTGTTGATCCACTGATGCTGGAAAGATGATCTTCCAAGTTGTTGATTCACAAAGAATACTAAAAATTGGGAAGGAGAGATGAAACTCCCAACAATGGCGATGTCAAGTTTTGATTACAAAATGAATTAACTATTATAAAGTTCACAGCTGGCCTATTCACCCGCATTACAACACAAGTCACGATACCAAACAGTTTGACACTGAAACAAATATAAACACACAACAAAACAAAAATAAGAGTAGAATGATACCAACTCAAACTAAAGAGTTAACCCAGAACCATAGAATTGAAGCCGAAAGTAACTCCCTTTTGAACCGGAGTCGAATCCAAAAGCTTTCAGAAGGCTTTTTTTGCTAGAGTCAGAACGGAATCCTAAAAACAGACGACTTCAATACCAATACTGAAATAAAGCAAATTTGAGATGGAGATACTGAAATCGATGAGCCGAACAGGAAATCAAAATAAAAACTCATTTGATGTCGAAACTACTTTAGACAAAAGTAATGAATACAATACCGACACTACTACTGATTTGAAACTGATACCACTATTGTATGTGTTGTGTCATCCTCCCCAGGTTCAGAAGAATTCGTCCACGAATACAAAGTAGTCTCCTCCACCAAATCATCCTCACAGTATGGTATCAAATGTTTAACATTGAATACATCAACAGTGCGAATATGACTTGGTAGCTTCAATCGATAAGCATTGGGGTTGATTTTCTCAATAATTTCCATAGGTCCAATCTTTCTAGAAGCTAGTTTGCTATATGCACCAGCAGGAAATCAGTCTTTTGTTAATACAACCCACAAAAAATCTCCTTCCTGAAATTCAACATGTCGACGCTTTGAATTAGCAGTCTGCTTGTACTTGTGACTTGTTTCAACCAACCGTTTCTGTCATAGTTGTCAAGGTGAAAAAGGCCCAAAAAGTCTCAGGCCCTCGCCTATCACTTTTTGCGCCTAGGGCTTTCTTGGCACCTTGATTGACAATTTTCTTTCAGTTTTCAGCTAAAAACCGCATTTAGAAAATGCAATAAAACACAATTTTTATTTTTAAAAGGGCATATAAAAGCATTATTAGAAGGGAAAAACAATATACGACTAACATAAATCAAGCTAAAAATGTGCAAAGTCATTCAACTCAAGTTCACAAACAATAAAATACTTAAAATATAGAAATTAGAAACAACATTGCGTAAAGTCTAAAGTAGAATTTTAACTTTCCATGAACTAGGTTTTTCTTAGACGATTCAACGAAAGAAATTTATGGTTTTTCTTTTTAACTGGTTGATGAAAGAAAAGCATCATTTTTTATAGAATACGCTCTAAATCAACAATCAAATGAGCATAATTTTCTTAGCATGTGATTTTGGGCTCCTACTGAGCCAAATGCTGAAAATTCCAATTTCTACTTAAATGTTGCTAAAAGCGCGCTTTTTGGCGCTTCACAAGGTGAGCGCCTTTGGGCTTTTTTTGGCGCCTCATGAATCATAGACGTCTTGAAAGGTAAAAAAATCCCTAGGCTGGGGCCTAGGGCTTTTTCAAGCCTAGGCAAGTGCTTTGATAACATAGGCTTCTGTACTGCATAATGGAGCTCTTGTGACCCTGAAACAAGATCAATGGCTTTTCCTTGCATTTTATCTAGTTGTATCAATGGAGTTAAATCCAAGGGCCCCTTTGGTACCAAAGAGTACACAATCTTGAAAGGACTGAAACCGATATTGTGATTAACAACATGATTATGGAAAATTTAGCTCGACACAACTTTGAATCCCAGCTTTTTAGATTGTCATTAACATGACTTCTTAAAAAATTCCCCAAATATCTTTTCACCACCTCGGTTTGTCCGTTTGTTTATAGATGATATGCGTACTAAATTTCAATTCTGTACCCACCATCTTCCACAAACTCAACCAGAAAAGACTCAAAAACCGAGTACGATGATCTGAAACAATTGACTCTGGTAATTCATGAAGCTGATATATTTATCGAAAGAATAATTGAGCCACATTCACTGCATCTTCATCTTCTTACAAGTGATGAAATGAACCATCTTTGAAAATTAATCAATGATTACGTAAACGGAATCTTTGCCTCTCTGTGATCTTGTTAAATCCAAAACAAAATCTATGCTCACATCAACTCACGGTCGAGAAAGAACTGGCAATGGCATATACAACCCTGCATTAGCTGTCGTCCCCTTGGACACTTGACAAATGTGGCACCTTTGCACGAACTTTTCGACTTCCTTATGCATTGATGGCTAAAAATAGGATTCCAAGATCAACTGTAGTGTACAGTGTCTACCAACATGACCTTCACCGTGAAGTTCTTTGATTATCTTCATTCGAAGATTACAATCTGGAATGCACAGCTGATCTCTTTGAATAGAAAACCTTCCAGCACTAAAAATTCTTTCATTTCACCTTTTTGACATTTTCAAAAATATTTGAAAAATAAGGATCAGTAATCAACAATTCTGAAAGCAAGTCAAATCCTAGTACTTCAACTCTCATTGTCATCAAAAGATTTCCCCTCCGGCTTAATGCATCAGCCATCCTATTTGTAACTCCTGCCTTATGCTTCACTACAAATGTGAACTGCTGCAAATAGGAAATCCATGATGCATGTCTAGCTGCCACTTTGTGTTGACCCTGGACATGTTTCAATGCTTCATGATTCGTGTACAAAACGAATTTCTTATGAAAATAATGTCTCCAATGCTTGATAGCTTGAACCACAACATAAAATTCTACATCATAAGTGTTGTATTCTATCTTCGCCCCTGACAATTTCTCATTGAAATAAGCAATATGCCTTCCATTTTGACTCAACACTCCTCCAATCCCAACTTTTGAAGCATCGGTATGAAGTTCAAATAGTACATGGAAATTTGGAAGTACTAAGATAAGTGCTGAAGTCAACAAACTCTTAATGTTCTCAAAAGCATGTTCTACATTCTCAGTCCAAACAAACTGTTTACCCTTTATATTATCTGTCATTGGATCCATAATGCTACTAAAATGTGGAATGTATCTCCTATAAAAAGATGCCAGACCATGAAAGCTATAAACTTTTGTAATAATCTTTGGTTGTGGACAATCTCTGATTGCTGCAATTTCATTCTGATCAACCTGCGAACCTTCTTTTGAAACAACATAGCTTAAAAATAACACTCTCGGGGTCATGAATGTACATTTCTTTGCTGCGACATAAATTTTTTCTTGTCGTAAGATGATCAAAACTGCACGCAAGTGTTGTAGATTCTCACTTGGACTAACACTATAGATGAGAATGTCATCGAAGTAAACAACCACAAACTTCCCAATATAAGGCCTGAAAACCTGATTCATCACCCTCATGAAAGTGCTTGGCGCATTTAACAACCCAAAGAGCATAATAAGCCATTCATATGTTGGATCTAAATTAACCCTAGAAGGGGGTGAATAGGGTTTATTAAATTTTCGCGAGATGTTAAAATATTCACAGATCACAAAATATAGCAGAAATAGAAATGCAGAAAGTAAATGACACAAGAGATACCTAGCTTCTCCTACTTCTGCATTCCTAAGGTTTCTACTAGGTGATAGAATAGATCCCGCATACAAGACCATGTATACCTACAAACTTTGCTCCTATTCTAACCCTACTCTCAAAACCCTAGACTGATCTAATCCCCTAGATCAGATTTCCTCTGATTATAACCCTACAACCAGTGAACCTAGATTTTACAGACTCTAGTAAACTTCCAGTTAAACACCTAACTGGTTTCCCCTAGATTTTTACAGAATTCTAGAAACTGTTTTGGACGATTTACAAGTGAGAATGAAAAAAAAACAATAAAAACAAACCCAAATCAAAACCCTACTATTAAAAGTCTAGAATTAGAAATAGGGTCATCCCCTTTGTAATCTTGGTCGGCCCATCTTAAAAGATGGTTTCACCCTTCTTTTGCTTTGTCCCGTTCATTTCCCTTTTGGAATAAAAAAAAACGGCGGTGTCGATGTGAAATTGCTAGGGTTTTACAGAATCACCCAAATCGCAACATGTAAAATCAAGAGCTTCGTTCTTTGATGATCTTCGTTGAGTATTACTTCTTGTCGAATGGCTTGTCTCAATGTTTTGGGGATTCCGGTCGAAAAACAGTGAGTATTTTGAATTGATTCAGATTTTCTTTTAAAATATTTGTTGCGTGGTTTTTCGATCATCGTTTGCCTGTGATGAATGGTTGTTAAATAGGATTTGGAAAGCCTATAATCACTCTAATTTCCATAAATGTCTCAATCTGATTTTTCCCTGAATTGCTTGATTTCCTCCTTTTAATTTTCATGATTTAAAAACGTGTATAGCTTGTGAACTTGGATGCCTTTCTGAGCAATTTTGAACGCTCCCTCTTGACTAAATCTTATTTTGTGATCATCTCATTAAAACATGCCATAACCAGGAGAATATTTGTGGTCCCTTGAAAGATTGATTTCTGGAAATGTGTTAAAACAAAAATATTCCCAGGAAATGATTCCTGGGATCGAGATATACCATTAATGATCATTTGTAAGTTTGGCAAAAGTTCTTAACAGATTAAAACCTTTTCTAAAAAATAACTTGCCAAAAAAAACATTCATAGTGATTGCTCCAAAAAGATTTCTTGCTCTAATTCTCCATACTGAAATACTGAGAAACCATTTGAAAGAAATGGTCAAATCTGAAAACATATTCAAAAACATGTGGGATTCTCTGGAGGATATCTTGCTCATTAAAAACTTGCTGAAAGTGTCTTTGTTTAAAACTGGAAAGATGATTTGCAATTTTGCTCTTCCAACATTTCTGAAAATATGTTCCCATTCATAGGTGCACCTGAATTTGCTGCATTCGTGCCTTTGATTTGAACCATGAATATGAAGACTGGCTCGAGTAAACTGCTGCATGTACATGTCTTCACTGTTATTCCATTGTGTATATACACGTATGCCATTCTGTTGCATGTTGTTTGTGCATTACTGAAAACTGAAATACTTGAGCTTGTTGCACCTGATCATATGCTGTGTTCTGCTTTGCTTCACCCATCATAAAAAATGCTGATGTGCTTCGTGTATGATCACAATTCTCTTGCCTTTCTTGAACTTGTTTTAACAATGTGTAGTTGCACCCATCACGATACAAATTTAAAACTGTTCTGATTAAATTTCCACATGGTTCTTGACACTGCAAAAGGCTGAGCACAAGATATGTTCATTGAACCAAGTTGTAGTGATCATGTTCCATACTGGTTTATATATTCACGCTTGACTTGTATTTGACTTGAATATTACTTTATATATGCTCAGACCATTTAACATTTGAGCCTGCGTTGATCTGCCTTGACTTCATGTGCATGCATATTGTATTGGCCACTTTGTTGTTTCCATGTAAACATGTATATAGTACCCTGACTTGTGATCTCCTCTTGCATTTATTACTTCATGTGAACTGCTTGATTCCATGAGTTACTGTGTCCTACCATGTTGCTGTGTGTGTTGCATTTGAACCATCATGTTAAATGCCACTGTCTCGACCACTTGTTTTGTTGCTACACTTGTTTGAGCTGTACACTTGCATGTCCATGGTGGCTTGTCTGTTGCAATGAGTCGAGTTGGTCTATGTGGTTGCTCCTCAGTTGCACACTGGATTGGCGAGGCAATGTACATGCAGTCCATCCAGAATGATTTTCATGTCCCTGCACTGTAATATGTGTATATGCATACACTTGTGTGTGTATACATATATCGTGCGCATGCTACAATTATATATCAAATCAAGTCATGAAAAATGACGAGAAACACACCAAAATTCTGAGGCAAATATTTTTTTTTTAAAAATATATTTGCTAGACTATGAAATTATTTCTGTTCCATATACTATGTGTGTTTCTGTATATGACAGGTATGAATATGATGACTGGACTGACAGTGAAGATGCTGTGAAGACAGAAGACTGAAGACAGTGAATGAAGCAGTGTCAGTAAATGTGTCTGTATATGAAGATGAAAATGTATGTATATATGATATAGTGACTGTATGAGTGTTGTAGTGATTCTGTAGTAAAGGAGCTGTGTATATGAAAATGATTGTACATTTTATATGTAATAAACAAGTTTGATTGAAATAAAATATTATTTTATTATTGTCAAACAAACTTATCTATTTCATTCAGTTTATTTGCATGTACAATATTTAGTGAATGTTTAAATAGTGGAGTTACAAATAGTTGTACTATTTGAATGTTTGAAATATAATATTTATATTAAAATAAAATACTGTATGAATGTCTGTACAGTCGTATTCTATTTAAATATAAATATTATATTCCTATCTGTGATGTATATATAGAACAGTACAATAACAAACACATTTATATTAATATATATTTAATTGTTATCATTAAGCAAAAAATCATATAATTGTGTATACAATACCGTTATACACAACAATCTCCCCCTTTTGATGATGACAAACAAATAAAAGATTTTGTATACAATAAATGTGTTTGACAGTGAATATTGAACTCCCCCTATTTGAATGCTCCTCCTACAACAGAAACTTCCCCTATTACCGTGCATGAGTGGAAAATGAAAATTGATTGAATTTTAAAAATTAAAAAATATTTATAAATTATTCACTCATAAATCAAAATCTCAACCCATTCTCCCCCTTTTGTTATCATCAAAAGGATATAGAATTTAAATATAGATGAAAAATGACTAACAAATACAATATCAGCTTAAGAGGAAGAACAGTCATCATAAATCTCAATCAATCAAACAAAAATCATAATATTTTGAGAACATGTGGCATATTTCACATTGTAGAGAATGACGGATTTACGATGAATTTTATATAAAATGGAGAGAGTTACAAAAATATGATTTATAATTATTTTCAAAACAATTTTGTAAAAATGAGCACAAAATAGTGATGTATTTGGACTATAATTATAATTTCAACTTAAGTGACAAAATCAAATAATCTAAAATCCCAATACCTATCAACTAACAAATCATAATATTTCATAAGATTTCAACACATTTCACAGATTAGAAAGATGGATTGATAGGCTGCTTTTCTGCGTCGAAAACACTGTCATCTAGCTACATATAATCCTATCGCCTCTATTTGGAGATAATTCATCTGGGGGAATTTTCACTATGGTAAAGTCTTAAGAAAGCTTCGGCCCTTCTTACTTTCGTCTATTCCGCCTGACAGGTATCCAAGACAATCCATCCTCTATCCACTTCTTCATGCCCCCGTATACCTAAGGGAATCTCCGGTATATTAATTGGGGTTGGGGGGTGGAGACCGATCCATTCTATTTGCCGATCCCCGTTACGCGTAACACATCAAAGTCAAAGGTGCTTGCCTAGTGACTAAGGGGAATTTCATATTAATTTCAGTTTATAGTACAATATTTCTTTTTTCCTTTTTTTAATTTATTTAAGAGCACACTGACCATGCATTACCAGAACTTGGATTTTTAAATAAGGTCAGTCACAGCTTAAATTATAAGTTATCTCTTAACCATGCATGACTAGAGCTTGGATTTTTAAATGAGGTTAGGGACACACTTATATATTAATTATTTATGCTTATCATTTTTAGCTTAAAAAAACTCCTCGGTATATAAAACCAATATGAATGATAGAAATGTGATAGGTACAGAAATGGACTATGAAATAAATTTCTAAATTAATTATATTATGAAATATGCTCGACTGTACCGGGATCATTGAAAATTTTCAATTATCACTAATTCTGAATGATAACATGTCCAATTTCTATCACAAATAATTCCACTGTTTATTCAAAAAGATTTTAAAAAATATTAACTCTCCATATTAATATAAAATCATAATGGACGGTAGAAGGATGATAGATAATGAAAATGGTCGTGAAATAATTGCCAATTTAAAGATATTATAATAAATATTCAACCATCATGAAAATTTAAATAAAATCTCCTCTTGTTGTGAAATATACTTCAGTTACATTTCATCACAATTTCAAAATTTGGTAATAATTTTGATGAGTTATAAATATTGTTCAGTTTGGTTATTGATTTCAATTTATGAATGAATAATCAATAAATAATTTTAAAATTGAAAATCAATTACAAGAGGAAAAAAATTGTACAAGGCAAAAAGAGTATGTGGATCTGTACAAGGTGAAGATTAGAATCTAAGTACAGATGAGTGAGACAAATGTAAGGTACTTCTGATACCACTTGGTGTCTCTATTAATGAGGATTGTAACAAGACACTGGAGACAACCAAGGATATCACAGACAAATAGAAATTCAATCATAAGGTCCAAGTAGACAAGACAAGCAAAATAATTTCAGCAGTGGTCAATTTTAATCGAAACAAGTAGTTATCTAAGATCATTTTCAAAAGCAGTATCAGAGCAGCACAGAAACCAATAACACAATAGACTTGTTAGAAAAAAATGTTACTGATGGTCACAAAATATATTCAATGATCCAAGATTATAAAATTTAGTTTATTTTAAATCATTTGAGAAAATTGGAAAATCAAGATTCAATGAATCAATCACACCAGATTATAAATTTCAGATCCAAGATATGTGTGTGATTCAATAAATCAATAATTTCAAATGATTTTAAACAAACATATATAAATAATCATGAAATAACAGTGAGTTTCAAAACCGAATTTTCAAAAAAAAAAATTCTAAATTACTTCTGACAAGCCCAAAGAAAATTTAGATCATTTACATCAAGTTTGAGAGGTATTCATGATACAAAAAAATTAAAAATAATTTATTTGAAATCACTTGAATCAATGTCAAGTTTGAGATATAATGAATCAGTCACACAAGATTGATAATTACAAATTTAAGAGGTGTGTGATATTCAAAATATCAAGAATTTCAGATTATTTAAAACAAACCAATTTCAACCATGATGATCATGAATATAAGATGAATTTCTAGATGTATTACTGTAATTCAAGAAAAAAAGTCAAAATATCCAAGCCAATCTGAAAAATAATGCAATTACCACAACTGATAAATATTGGTGTGCTGTAATGAGTATATTATTTGAAGCCTTTCTAAAATGAATTAGAAGAAACCCAAAATAGCAGAGGTGTGTGAAATTTCATTAAATATTCAGATCTTCAAAAAAAATTAGAATTCAAAATTAACAGTGTCCAAGATATGACACGAATACATCAACACTGTTAGGAATTCAGAAATCAGAAATAAACTTTAAATAAATTGCAGATATTTACAAGTTTAAATTCAAGATCTAGAAATAATTAAAACATTAGAGTTTTATTCGAATGAAGCAGATTTCCAGAAAAATATGAATTCTGCAATTAGAAGTTAATGAAGCCTAAGAAGTTACAAAGATATGACAATAACAAATCAAAACAAAAGTAAACAAAGAAAAAATAAACAGAAGGGACAGAAGGAGAAATAAAATAAGAATATAAAAACAGAGAATATTTACAAAAGTGAGTTTAGAGATCATACCAGAATCCAATGTAAATCAAAATCTCTAACTCAACAGACTTGACTGAGGAACTGTGAATGATTACAGAAGTATTGAGCAGCTTAAATCCAAATCTCTTTTGCCTAGCAGTTCCTCAGCCTCCTACGGTACCTAACAGTTTAGAGAATCGAGTGGCCTAACAAAATTTGTAAAACCACTCACAGTTTTGTTCACAGCTTTAGGTACCCAAATCTGTTTGTATAACAATCTATTAGAATCAACTAAAGTACCCCTTGGAACCCAAATTCGTTTAGTTTTTCCAAAAATCATTTTATTTCTTTTTGGGGTCCAAGAATGATTAAATGGTTCGTTATAAAACAAATTCTTATTTCGTTTATGATTCAAAAAATCATTTGAATTGCCAGAGTTTAAAATTTCAAAACAATCTTTTCCAAAATAATTTGAAGAGCTTTCAAAATCATTTGAATTCATTCTATCAAAATGATTGATATTCCCAAAGCCAAGTCCACTTTTATTTCTCGATGAAAATTGATTTTTCAACAACATATTTAAAGATTTTTTATCATTTAAAAATTTAGCCAATGTTGTTTCAAGTTGCTGAATTTTAGATTTATGATCACAGTTTTCTTTCATTAAATCTGAACAATGGTGATCGTCGCTTTCCTATGAATCAGAAAAGCGCGACATTTAAATTAAATTCTGCAAGCATACAGGTGTATAGCATACAGGTCGAACACAGGGAGGTAGATTAAAATCAAATTATTTATCTAATCTCTTGGGTGAGTTAGACGAAGTTTGGGGTTGTTGTTTTTTATGTTGTTGAAATTACTCTGAATCTAATCAGTATCAAATTCAACAATTTAAAAGAAAAGGAACAATTACTAGAAAAAGAAAATAACGACTAGAACAATAACAAAAATTAAAAGTAGGATTCCTGTTGAAACTAATCAAACAGTGAATCGCTAACAAGCAGTAATAAAAGACAATAACAATATGCGTTCTACCCAAACCTAATTAGGTAGATAACACAAATTGTTATGAAATTAAAATAACAATAAAACTAGAAAAGAAAAGACTTTTATTAGAACAAAAGAGAATACAGAATAGAAAATTGAATGAATCCCCTTTACAATGGGACATCATGTATATTTATAGAGATGTAGACCAAATCCTAATCAAATCAATGACTAAATGGCCCTCTTTTCCCAATAAGTAATATCAAATCTCTTGCCTTCCTTGACCAAGATTGATTGGAAAGCAAATCACGGTGAATATCTTCCAAATCTTCCCTATCTTCCATGTGGCAAATTGATTGATTAATTGATGAGCAGATTGTATGTGATTAATTCTTTCAAACAAGGATACTCATTAGACTCCAAAGGCAACAAGGGATAAAATCTTCAAAATTGATATTTTCTTGGCAATATTTTTATCAGAAATTCTTCTAATTGGAATTTGAAAATGAGTGTTCTGAATTGATTTCCATGATAAGAATTTGTTTATTCCTTTTATTAGTGTATATCATGCATACATACATACATATGAATATATGTATATATTTATAATATGACACCAATCCATGTATTCTTCAAGGCAGAGGAGGCAGTGTGAACGCGTTCTGTTCTTTGGCAAAAAGTGAGCTTCACGGGGATCGAACTCAGGTCTCTCAGTACAAACTTCCATGCAATTACCAGTGAGCTACAACGTCTTTTGTAATTGAGATGGCTTTAATACAGTGAAGTAGCTTATTATCTGTAGTTGGCCTTTAATTTGAAACGAATGTAAAAACACACAAAAGTACCCGAAGTATCATTTATTTATTTACAAAAGATAAAATATAAGAGCATAAAATAAACACATTTCTATGTTAATCAAATACCCCCACACTTATCTTTTACTCGTCCTCGAGTAAAACAGGAAATGAAAAACTAACTAGATAGGTCGCACTTTCGTAGGAAACACGATTGCATTGAGCGTATGTGTAACAACCCGTATTTTTCGATAACATGTTAAAACGAGAATCAAGGCAGAATTTAATTTTAAATTCTGAATCAAGTGAAACAGGCTATGCCATTGCGTTCGTCTCGGAAAAATACGTGAAATAGAGTCCGAGTTTTCGAGAATCGGAGTCCGTATGACCAAGTTATGATCCGTCAAAGTTTTCAGGGTTTTCAAGTTTGGAAATCACCTAGGAAGTTCAAGTTTTGGGGTAGGCGGGAATTTTCCCGCCAAAGTCCATGTCGACAGGGGAGTCGACAGGGCTGTCGACACCCCTGGACCCCAAGTCGACAGGGCTGTCGACTTGGGTGTCGACTGGGTCCAAAAACACAACTCCGTGTTTTGTGGCCTGGTGCACCTGGATGCAGCCTTGGTCTGGTCTGATGGGCCTGTGACGATTTCTGTGGCCTAGATTAATCCTAGATCTAATCCTAGGGCCTAAAACTATCCTAATCTCTATAAAAAGACCCTAAACCTAACCTAAATCCCTAAAAATCAAACCTAGCAACTAAGTGCTGCCAAAATCAATCTTGATCATGGCCTCCATCTCCAATCCCTAGAGCCTATGCATTCAAATCGGGTTCAAATCAAAAGGTGCAAGCTTGCTACACCAAATAGAGGCCAAATCAACGTTGCTATGCGAGTTTCATGACGGATCTTCATCAAAGGAGCCACCTTTCTTCGCCAAAACGATTCATGCTCCTAGTCCTCTTGCCATACTAAGTAAGTTCTAGCTACTTTTAGATGGAAACGGTAGTTTTGATAATGACATGGGATAAAATGAGGCTAAACATGATTATGCGAACCTATATGAACCTTACCTTGCCTCTTGTGTTCATGTTTATGATTTTAGGCCATGTGAGTGACTTAATCATGCCTCTCATGCTATGCATAACCTAGTTTATCTTGCAAGTTTGGATCTTTATGCATGAAATGCTAGCATGAACCTTTAGGAACCACTTTACTTGTGAAACATTGGCTAAGACAAGATTTTGGGGCTTATGCATGTTTATGAACCCAAACCCCTTATGCTAACATGCAAGTTTGTGGCCAAATCCTTTATGAGATTATGCATGCTCGTGACCAATCCCTTCTTTTAAGTTGTGCATGTTTATGGCCAAACCCTTTTTGATAATATGCATGTTTGTGGCCAAATTACCTTATGACACTATGCATGTTTATGGCCAATCCCTTTATGATGTTATGCATGTGGAAGCCAAGCCCTTTTTGGCATCATGCATGTTTTGAGACCAATATGTGACATAGTATCCTTACTATGTTGACTCGCTTTGCTTGCGTTGGGAAAACACGATTTTGGGTAGTTAGATAAACATGAACATGTCGCAAAATCTTAACTTGAATATGACATGTGTTTATACTTGAAAATATGACTTGAAAGATAACATGGAGGTTGGCATGTAAGTATGCATAAAAACATGAGCTTGGGAATTTACCTATTAAGTTAGGTCTACCCTTTGGGAATTTACCTATTAAGTTAGGTCTACCTAAATGTTTGAAAACTTGTAACATGTTTTGGAAACATGATGAACTTAGATAATGTAAGTATGGCCAACTCGAGGTTGGGTTGAGTTTGCAACGTAAAACTACCCGGAACCGACCGGCCTAACTAGTAGTTGCAAACAATAGGACCCAATGTGAGAAGTTGGTCATGTCGCGCTTAAGACCCGAGGTTAGACTAGGTTGTGGTGTAAATCTACCCGGACCCGCCCGACTTAACTAGTAACCACAACAAGGTCTAATGTGAGAGGTTGAGGGTGCATTAATTAAATTAATGCCACATAATAGGGTTAAGTTAATTTGATTAATGAGGCTTAACCAAATATGATATGGACAAATGGGTTAAGTAATTTGATTAGGCTAATGATACTTAACAAAACATGATAAGCTTGGGTAGGTTAAGTAACTTGATTTGCCTAATGACACTTGACCATTTTTATACGACTAGTGGACGGGATTAAGTTAACCAACACTTAATCAATCCAACACGATAACGTGATAAGGTTAAGTAAACTTTCTTAATGACACTTAACCGTATAATACAGTTAATGGATGGGGTTAAGGTTAGGCTTAACTAATCTAAACATGGTAATCGGATGGGGTTAAGTTAGCCTAGACTTAATTAATCCAACTTGGTAATTTAATGGGGTTAAGTTAAACACTTAACTAATTTAACACGATGATTTGTTGAGGTCAAGTGACCTATACTTAACCAATCTAACTCGTTAATTTGATGAGGTTAAGTTAATCTATACTTAACCAATCTAACGTGAAAACATGATAAGGCTAAGTCACGAATCACTTGAATACGCTTGACCGATTTGATGAAAAGGTCAAATTAAATTATATAATTAACCAATCTAAAATGATAATTAGACGAGGTTAAGTCATGGATTCCTTGATATACTTAACCAACTTGACACATGGTTTGTAGGGTTAAGTCTTGGACTTGTATACTTAGCCAATTTTGACATGGTTTGTAGACGGGCTAAGTTATGAACTTAAGTGACACTTAACCCATTAGATAAACCCTAATTCGGAGGATTAGGTAAATAACCATAGTTAACAAGGATTATGGAAATAAGGCTAAGTGGTAAACCTTAGTTAAGGGAAACTAAGTAATAATTCTTAGTCAAGGAAATTTGGACCATTTCTTAGATAGATTAGTAACCCGATACGTTAGGTCAACGTTTAAGTATGCGTGTAGGAGCAGGCTATCTGATTTAGATAAAGGCTCCAACGAACTGGGTAACGAAGCAGCGGCTTCGGGGAATGTGAGGATATTCTTGGGATCCCTCTGTGAGCTGCCAGGTCATTATACTAGGCTCACGAGAGGTTGAGGTCTGCGGTAGAAGAACCAAGAATATGCCTTGGTTGCTATGCGAGCGACCTAAAGACTGGGGTGGATAGCAGTGAGTCGACGAATACATAAGGTGCCCGAGATAGCAAGTTCGTCGATCATCTACCATCTTGAGTCAAGCGTGTACGTACGGAAAGGCAGGGAACACCCAACAGACCATGATTTGCTATCTAATTATGGGTGAGGTAGGTCGTAGGATGTGGGCTGGCCGGAGTGTAGTTCTCATGCAAGATTTTCTCTTGTGTTGCCTTTCACTAGTTGAGGGAGGGGTCTCGTGGGACCATAGCCACGTGTAGAAAAGCAGACCTTAGTATCTGCATCGGCAGATAAATCTAAAGCTCCCGACCGAGTCCTGTATTTCTTGGTTTGCCCTGTGACAGGACTCGGATGGCACGATGTGATACATGTGCATACAGTTATAGAAAAACGATTCACGATGAATGCGTGGGAAAAAGGGCGCGGTTGAGGGTTAGCGTAATCCCTAGTGGCCTAGGTGGTTTAACCCAAACAGAAATACGAAAGCGTGCAATAGGTAAGCGTAATCCCTAGTGGTGCTAGGTGGCGTAAGTCCTAGTAGTTCAAACGATGATTCATAAGGAAGAGCCTAGCTAGAACAAGGGTGACAGTCCAAACGATTTCAAGGATAATACGACATGAGGAAGCCCGTACGAGGTACGGCAAAGGACTGAACTTAAATACATGGAAAGAAACATATGATTTGAGTAACCTATATATGCGATATTAGGTTGACATGGACCATTACACGACTTTGAGCACGGGACATTCATGGTTAACACATGACGCGGGTAGGGACACTAGTACGAGAGGTGCAGAGCAAATATACATGTTAGAACTAGGAAGAATATACATAATAGATACCGTGGGATGTTAGACGGGGTAGATACCTTGGGATAATGTACTCGATAGAAATCTGACGATGTGATACCTTGACTTATCATAACACCGTAGTTTATCATGATACCTTAGTTTACCTTGCCGCAGTAGTTCAACCGGCTACCCTGGTTTATCTATCTTGTAGTTATCCTTATGTTTACTTTCAGTTTATGCATGTCATGTTACCTTTACCTGTTTTTATACTGGAAGTAGATAGGACTTACTCAGTCTTTTTGACTGACCCGTTTTGTTTCGCCTCTTTTCTTCCGTTTCCCCCCAGGTTTCAGGGAGGAAACAATGCTGTTTAGTTCGAACTTCTTCTGCTTGAAGGTCATCATGGATGGCTTGGACTTCTCTTGGCTATGGCTACTTTACTGTTTTACTTGGGGAATAATTTATTAAAAAGTCTTTATGCTTCTTTACTATTGCAAGACAGGTTTTGATGTACTCTGATGTAAAAGGCTTTAGACCTTATTTATTCATGTTATGAAAGTTTGATTTTTCTTCCGCTATTTATATATGTTCTGTCTTGTGATATTTCTGTGCATGTTTACCAATAATGCCCCTCTAAAGCTAGTGCATTCCTTTGCGAGTGACCCTAGCGGAGGCGGGGTGTTACAGTATGCAACAAGCCATTAAACCTCTAGGTGTCCCTAGTAGGACGAGTAGTGTCTCGTGAGGGTTTTTAGCGGATACTACCCACAAAATCCAAATGCAGTATGCTATGGTTCTAATGTAACTACATGAATGCAGAGGACTTATGCAATTGAAAACAATAGTTGAAAACAAGACTTATTTCAAGAAAGTGGTACAACAAATTAAGTTGACAAATTTTAATCAGTTGATTTTATTTTAGATACCTCAACTTGTCACAAATTTTCAATATAAATCAAGTTTTCAAATGTTAAATTCCAATTTGGCCAGTTGGTTCGGTTGATAACATAGTGCAGCCATGAAATAGATTCTTAGTTTGCTTGGCATAGTTTGTAAAGTGGTATTCAAATTTCCTTGTGTATGGCTAGTCAAATCAATAAGGTCAAGAAATGTTTGGGCATCATCGCTTATTCTCTATTTCTATAAAAGTTAAAATTTATGATTAAGTACATACACCTAACTTAGAAGACCAAGGTTTACCACCCATACACTGCCTCGCGGACTAACGGAGAGTGGGTAAAGAGCTTGGCGGATTGTGCAGACCGACTTTGACTTTGTCAACAACGTGTCGGTAATCCTTATGTGTCCAATCTCATAAAATTAGACCAAGATATTCCAACGCTGACTTCGTCAACAACATGTCGGATAGAGCTTGGCGGGTTTGCACACCAACGCTCGATATACAAGCAATGTTGGATACCCATGGATTATTATTATTATTATTATTATTGAATTTATAAGCACAAAAAGAGAGTTACGCGAATTCAACTTAACACAACTTAGTTTTAAAGATTTGACAAGCCATTATAAGTATTTTAAGTCCTCCACTTATTTAAACAAAGTCTACAATATAGAATAGATTTCATGGCCATCACCTAAGAATCTCCCTATGTACCGGTTACACTATTATCCCTCAAAATTAAACTTTTCATTATATTTCTTATTCGATCTAAGTTGAGAGAAAAAATATTATCAACTGATTAACAATCCTTAACTTATTTTGTTGTATCAATCTAAAATGAGTTGTATTTACCAAATTTTTTTATGGTATGTTACTACAATCTAAAATGTATGATGGTCCTACTTAAATGGCTGAAAATAAAAACAAAGAAAAATGAAAATGGATGAAATGCAGACTCCCCCCCCCCACACTTGAACTAAACAGTGTCCACACTGTAACGTTTCCTAAATTTGAAAGATCGTACCCAAAGATGGATTAAATGTAAAATGACTTGTAAAATGAAATGCAATCTAACTATATGTAAGAATGGATCATATGTACAATGATATATGTGTTTGCGATGTATGCGATGCAAAGAATTCCACCAACTTTTTCCCCCACACTTGGTTCTTGCCCTATGAGTCCCATTCCCACTATGTCTAGGCATGTTTTCTAATAAGCAAAGGTTTTTGAAAACCATCTCATAGTCCAGGAGATAAATATCTAGGGTCGTCCTAACCTGAAGTTTTTCAACCAAGCCAGCATTCCAAAAGTAATTCATGTATTCAACAAATTTATCAGTGTAATTGTTCAAAAATTTGTGATCGTATATAAATTCAGTGAAATTTGAAATCTGAGTGTTGTTCAAGACTATGTGATCACATTTCTCATCATTAACTGACAATGTATTTTTGACACTGACAATTTCAAGTTCATTTGAAATCTCAAAATTTTCAAACTTGGATTCGTGGCCTAATTCTGTTTCATCCTCATTCGTCAACTCCTCTTCATTCAATCCAAAAAATTCATGTTCATTGAAATTCTTCTCCAACTCTGAGTTTTTGAAAAATTCAACATTTTCATTTTGTTCAACTTCTAGAATTTCAAGTTTTTCACAGCCTGAAAGAGGAAGGTCAAAGTCTAAGCTTAAATCTTTTTTTCTGAAAAGAGTTGAAGTCCAAATCATTTGTTGAATTTTGAAAATCTTCATCAAGATGATTATTCTCAATTTCCAAAGTCGTTATTTGAAAATTTTCTATGTCAGTAGAAATTGGATTATTTTCTGATTCAATGCTCATTTGATTTTGTTGCTCTTGTTGTTCTTTAAAAGATTTCATTAAGCAAAGAAGTTCATCAAGCTTTCTATCTTTTTCATCAAGCTGTCTATCTTGGTTTTCTACCCTCTCTCTAAGAATGTTAAGATGATATTCTTCAGAATCGTTGATTTGAAAGCTCTCGTTTTGGATTTCTTGATTCTCAAAATTATTTGAATTTTCAGAAAATTGACATTGATATTGTAAATCATTTTGATTTTGAAAATTAGGTTCGTAACCAACACTGTTGAAATTCGAGTGAAAATTGCAGTTTTGGTTAATCTCAAGATGTGGATATGGGTTGTAATTTTCAAAATTTTGGTTTATTTGGAAATCATTTTCAAAGTTAATTTCGAACTGGTTTACAACCCCATATTGATTTTGATCAAAAGTATATTGCGATTCAAAGCTATTTTGATGTGGATGTGGCCCATAATCGAAATTATTGAAATTTGAATTGAAATCGCTATTTCGATCATAACTTTGAAAATGTTGGTCATTTGGAAAATTTTGAAAATTGTCGATATTGGGCTCACGAAATTTCGGAAAATTTTGCTTCATGTGTTGTAATTCAAAATCATACTCTTCAAGTGGACGTCTACTTCGACTATTATCCCACGATTCTCTCAAGGATCTCTTGGAATCAGACATTTGAAATGCAATCAAAAGAAGATAGAAATTATACTTAGTTTAAAATAGTATAAAAGAATGAGTTATGCTCTATTAATTAACTGACTCAATTAGAAGGGGGAAGAGGGTCTTATGGCCGTTCACGTATAGTATAAATACTAAGGGATACGACCAATGTTTTACGGGTAGTATGCAACCTCTTTTGCTAATAGTTCAATAAATTGAACTACTATATATCCACGATCCAATTATACGAGACAATCAACTTCACAAAACACCACTTTTCAATTTTATTATTTTGAAAATCAAATCAAATTTTATTATTGAAAAACGACGAGCGTGATGATTTTAGTTATGGAAAATAATTCCTAACTAAATAGATTAAGAAAAATTCAATCACAGAACAGTCACAGAACAATAGCAAAATAAAAAATTTGTACAAGCAAGCCGCTGCCCCTGCAGAAGATTTTTACACACAATTTCTATATTTTTTCTTTGCAGCAAAGCACCTGTAGAGTTTAGAAAATATTACAGCGGTGTATGGCAATCTGTCCAGAAAAATTGAGCAGTATTAATGATTGAAATCCATTATTTACAAATCCGTTGACCTTTGAATCCTTGTTCGTTGCTTGAATCTGTTCCTTCCTTTGGCATTTGATTTGAATTTCACCTCTTCTTCTTCTTCTTTTTTGAGAGAGAGAGAGAAAGGTAGCAAAATCAACAAAAGAAATAAAAGAAAGAAAAGAAAAAGAAAAAAAATTATGAAGGAGAGAGCTGGAAAGAAAAAAATGAAATAATGGAAAGAGAGATTGTAGGAGGTGAATGAGAAATGCAATTGGAAAGAAATAAATAAAAAGAAAAGAATGCATTTTTTTTTAAATTTGAACAAGAAGAAAGGGAAAGAAATGAATGAGAAAAACAAAAACAAAAAAGGAAAAAAAATGAAAAAAGGAAGGAAATAAGGAAAAAAAACAAGGTTTTTTTGAGTAGAGAGGAAGGGTAGAAGGAATTGAGGAAAGAAATAAAAGCAGACAAAAACAAGAAAGAAATCAACGTAGACAGAGAAGAAAATGCAAAAGTTTTTTTTTTTTTTTAGAAAATTGTAGACAAAAGAAGGAAACAAATAAAAAGAAAAGGAAAGAGAAAAGAAAAATGTGAAAATCAACAAGGTGGTAGAAAGATGGAAAGAAAGATTAGAGGAAGTGAGAGAGAGTTGTAATTAGAAAGCAATCGATAAAAAAATGCAAGTATTTTTTTTTGGTTATTGTTGTAAAAGAATGGAAACCAGTGTATTGACAATTGGAAAGAAGTAAAAGGAAGGAAGGAATAAATGGAAACCAATTAAAGAAAATTTGGCAAATTAAATGTACAACAATAATGAACAATAAAAATAAAGTAAAAATTGGAAAGAAGGAATAGATGAAGAGGGAAAGAAAAAAAAGAAATATAAAAGGAAAAACAAAAATGAAAAGGAAAAAAAATCAAGAGAATTTGGCAAGTTCTAATTTTTTTTCATTATTATTATTTGTCTAAAGTAGGAATGAATTTGCAAGAGGGAAACAAATAAATGAAAGAAAGGGGAAAGGGGAAAGAGGTTGAAAACAGGAAAGAAACAAAAGAAAAATGGCAAGTTTTTTTTTTTTTTGAACTTGTAAAAGAAGAATGAGAAGTAATTGTATTGAAAATTGGAAAGGAGGAATAAAGTGGAAAGAAAGGAAATTTGTAAGAGAAGAAAAGAAATCAAATGAATTGAGAACAAGAAAGACAAAAGAAGAAAAGAAAAAAAATTGCAAAAGAGGAATCTTTTTTTTTTTTTTTTAGTAAAAAGGAAGAGCTATGTACTGGAAATTAGAAAGAAAAGAAAAAAAAAGAATTGAGAAAGGAAAGAGACTGAAGAAAAATGGCAAGTAATTTTTTTATTATTGGATAGTTGTAGAAGATGACAAGAAACAAATGTAAAAGAAATAATATGGAAAGAAGGCTAAAGATTGGTAACAAATGGAAGAAAAATTGGCAAACTTTTTTTTTTTTTTGTAGTTTCGTAAAAGAAGATTTGGAAAGAAATTTGAGAAAAAAGGAAAGAAGTAGAGGAGAACAATTAGGAAGAGATCGGAAAAATTGACAAGTTTTTTTTTTTTTTAAGAATTATTGAAAAGACAGAAGAATTGTAACGGGAAAGGAATTGAAGAAAATTGGAAAAAAAAATTCTCTCTTATGTAGAAGATTACGGTATCAACAATCAACACCAAATCAACTAATTGAGATTTTTTTTATATATATACAAGAACACAAAAGGAAAAAAAAAACTAACATGAATCAGAAAATTAAATAAATAATAAAATTTAATTGTTACCTCCCCGGCAACGGCGCCAAAAACTTGATCGTCGCTTTCCTATGAATCAGAAAAGCGCGACATTTAAATTAAATTCTGCAAGCATACAGGTGTATAGCATACAGGTCGAACACAGGGAGGTAGATTAAAATCAAATTATTTATCTAATCTCTTGGGCGAGTTAGACGAAGTTTGGGGTTGTTGTTTTTTATGTTGTTGAAATTACTCTGAATCTAATCAGTATCAAATTCAACAATTGAAAAGGAAAGGAACAATTACTAGAAAAAGAGAATAACGACTAGAACAATAACAAAAATTAAAAGTAGGATTCCTGTTGAAACTAATCAAACAGTGAATCGCTAACAAGCAGTAATAAAAGACAATAACAATATGCGTTCTACCCAAACCTAATTAGGTAGATAACACAAATTGTTATGAAATTAAAATAACAATAAAACTAGAAAAGAAAAGACTTTTATTAGAACAAAAGAGAATACAGAATAGAAAATTGAATGAATCCCCTTTACAATGGGACATCATGTATATTTATAGAGATGTAGACCAAATCCTAATCAAATCAATGACTAAATGGCCCTCTTTTCCCAAGAAGTAATATCAAATCTCTTGCCTTCCTTGACCAAGCTTGATTGGAAAGTAAATCACGGTGAATATCTTCCAAATCTTCCCTATCTTCCATGTGGCAAATTGATTGATTGATTGATGAGCAGATTGTATGTGATTAATTCTTTCAAACAAGGATACTCATTAGACTCCAAAGGCAACAAGGGGTAAAATCTTCAAAATTTATCTTTTCTTGGCAATATTTTTATCAGAAAATCTTCTAATTGGAATTTGAAAATGAGTGTTCTGAATTGATTTCCATGATAAGAATTTGTTTATTCCTTTTATTAGTGTATATCATACATACATACATACATATGAATATATGTATATATTTATAATATGTCACCAATCCATGTATTCTTCAAGGCAGAGGAGGCAGTGTGAACGCGTTCTGTTCTTTGGCAAAAAGTGAGCTTCACGGGGATCAAACTCAGGTCTCTCAGTACAAACTTCCATGCAATTACCAGTGTGCTACAACGTCTTTTGTAATTGAGATGGCTTTACTACGGGGAAGTAGCTTTTTATCTGTAGTTGGCCTTTAATTTGAAACGAAGGAGGCATTTCTTGACATCCTGTAAAAACACACAAAAGTACCCGAAGTATCATTTATTTATTTACAAAAGATAAAATATAAGAGCATAAAATAAACACATTTCTATGTTAATCAAATGGTCTCTAGTGATTTACTCTTTTCAAAATCAGTTTTCAAAAAAAAAAAAAAATCATCATTAAGAGATTTAATTTTGGTTTGGGACTCAACAATCTCAGATTCAAAATGTTTTTGTTTTTCAAACTCAAATATCTTGGATTTTTCAATCTCGTTTTCAAGTTCTTTCAAAATCAAATCAGATTTCAACATATCTTCCTTTTCAGCAATTTCAAATTTGGAATTTATATCAGTCTTAAAATTTTCATATTCCTTTTGTGGAAAATTGTTCAAACTTGATAACTCAATCTTGCTTTCTTTTAAGATCAGAATTTCCTTTTCAAACTTTTGAATGTGTTTATTGAGATGAACAAGATTGGTTTCCAATTTCAAACAATTTTTCCAATCTTAATTTGAAGAATTTTTAAAATATTCAAGCTGTGATTCCAAATCATCAATTTTGTTTGTCAACTCAAGATTTTTAGATTTCAGAAATTTGTTTTTGATTGGAGTTTATCAGTAGACTTAGTTAGATTAGCACACATATAAACTAAATCTTCGTATGAGAAATTTCCAGTTTCATCATCTGTTGAATCTCCCTCGATTGGTTCATCTGAATTTTCATTTTAAATCCTGTTAAGTTAAACTCTGAATCTGAGTTGACTTTCTCGGGTTTTGAACAGCTATTGTTGATTTGTCCATACTTCTTATTGAGAGTTTTCCAAATTTCCTGCACAGTTAAACAATGGGAGATAAGTTTAAATTGATCAATACTAAGGCAAGAATAAATAATGTCCATATCATGAGTATTGATAACTTTATTCCTTTTATCTGACAAATCTCCTCCATTAATAATAATATTCCAATATTTAATATGAACAGATTTTATATAAATTTTCATCTTTATTTTCCAATTTAAAAAATATGATCCATTGAAAATAGTTGGAATATTACTGGACTGACTCTCACTAGGCTAACAACTAGGATGACCCCGGACTCTAGAGTTAAAGAAAATGCCTGCTCTGATACCAATTATTGGATCTAGATTAACCCTAAAGGGGGAGGGGGTGAATAGAGTTTATTAAATTTTCGCGAAATGTTAAAATATTCACAGATCACAAAATATAGCAGAAATAGAAATGCAGAAAGTAAATGACATAAGAGATACCCTGCTTCGGCAAAACCTTGCCTATTGCTGCATTCCTAAGGTTTCTACTAGTTGATAGAACGGATCCCGCATAGAAGACCATGTACATTCGCAAACCCTGCTCCTATTCTAACCCTACGCTCAAAACCCTAGACTGATCTAATCCCCTAGATCGGATTTCCCCTAATCACGACCCTGTAACCAGTAACCCTAGATTTTACAAACTCTAATAAACTGCCAGTTAAACACCTAACTGGATTCCCCTAGATTTTTACAGAATTCTAGAAACTATTTTAGATGATTTACAAGTAAGAATGAAAAACAAAACAATAAAAACAAACCCAAAACAAAACCCTAGTATTAAAAGTCTAGAATTAGAAATAGGTCATCCCCTTTCTAATCTTGGCCGACCCCTTTCCAAAGATGGTTCCACCCTTCCTTTGCTTTGTCCCGTTCATTTCCCTTTTGGAATAAAAAATGGCGGCGTCGATGTGAAATTGCTAGGGTTTTGCAGAATCACCCAAATCGCAACATGTAAAATCAGGAGCTTCGTTCTTTGATGATCTTCGTGAAGTATTGCTTCTCGTCGAATGGCTTGTGTCAATGATTTTGGGGATTCCAATAAAAAAACAGTGAGTATTTTGAATTGATTCAGATTTGCTTTTGAAATATTTGTTACATGGTTTTTCGATCACCGTTTGCCTGTGATGAATGGTTGTTAAATAGGATTTGGAAAGCCTATAATCACTCTGATTTCTATTAATGTCTCAATCTGATTTTTTTCCTGAATTGCTTGATTTCCTCCTTTTAATTTCCATGATTTAAAAATATGTATAGCTTGTGAACTTGGATGGCTTTCTGAGCAATTTTGAACTCTCCCTCTTAACTAAATCTTATTTGTGTGATCATCTCATTAAAACATGCCATAACAAGGAGAATATTTGTGGTCCCTTGAAAGATTGATTTCTAGAAATGTGTTAAAAGAAAAATATTCCCAAGAAATGATTTCTCGAATCGAGATATACCATAAATGATCATTTGAAAGTTTGGCAAAAGTTCTTGACAAATTAAAACCTTTTCTAAAAAATAACTTGTCAAAAAAAAAAAAAAACATTCACAGTGATTGCTCCAAAAAGATTTCTTGCTGTAATTCTCCAAACTGAAATACCCAGAAACCATTTGAAAGAAATGATCAAATCTGAAAACATATTCAAAAACATGTGGGATTCTCTGGAGGATATCTTGCTCATTAAAAACTTGCCGAAAGTGTCTTTGTTTAAAACTGGAAAGATGATTTGCGATTTTGCTCTTCCAACATTTCTGGAAATATGTTCCCATTCATAGGTGCACTTGAATTTGTTACATTCATGCCTTTGATTTGAACCATGAACATGAAGACTGGCTCGAGTAAACTGCTGCATGTACATGTCTTCACTGTTATTCCATTGTGTATATACATGAATGTTATTCTGTTGCATGTTGTTTGTGCATTACTGAAAACTGATATACTTGAGCTTGTTGCACCTGATCATACGTTGCGTTCTGCTTTGCTTCACCCATCATAAAAAAATGCTGCTGTGCTTCGTGTATGATCACAATTCTCTTGCCTTTCTTGAACTTGTTTCAACAATGTGTAGTTGCACCCATCACGATACAAATTTAAAACTGTTCTGATTAAATTTCCACTTGGTTCTTGACACTAGAAACAACTAAGCAAAAGATATGTTTATTGAACCAAGTTGTAGTGATCATGTTCCATACTGGTTTATATATTCAGGCTTGACTTGTATTAGACTTGAATATTACTTTATATATGCTCAGACCATTTAACATTTGAGCCTGTGTCGATCTGCCTTGACTTCATGTGCATGCATCTTGTATTGGCCACTTTGTTGTTTCCATGTAAACATGTATATAGTCCCCTGACTTGTGATTTCCTCTTGCCATTTATTACTACATGTGAACTACTTGCATCCCTGACTTGTTGTGTCCTACTATATTGCTGTGTGTGTTGCATTTGAACCATCATGTTAAATGCCACTGTCTTGACCACTTGTTTTGTTGCTGCACTTGTTTGAGTTGTGCACTTGCATGTCCACGGTGGCTTGTCTGTTGCACTGAGTCCAGTTGGTCCATATGGCTGCTCCTCAGTTGCACACTGGATTGGCAAGGCAGTGGACATGTGTGTACATGCAGTCCATCCAGAATGATTTTCATGTCCCTGCACTGTAATATGTGTACATGCATACACTTGTGTGTGTATACATATATCGTGCGCATGCTACAATTATATATCAAATCAAGTCATGAAAAATGACGAGAAACACACCAAAATTCTGAGGCAAATAAATTTAAAAATAAATATTTGCTAGAGTATGAAATTATTTCTGTTCCATATACTGTGTGTGTGTTTCTGTATATGACAGGTATGAATATGATGACTGGACTGACAGTGAAGATGCTGTGAAGACAGAAGACTGAAGACAGTGAATGAAGCAGTGTCAGTAAATGTGTCTGTATATGAAGATGAAAATGTATGTATATATGATATAGTGACTGTATGAGTGTTGTAGTGATTCTGTAGTAAAGGAGCTGTGTATATGAAAAAGATTGTACTACTTATATGTAATAAACAAGTTTGATTGAAATAAAATATTATTTTATTGTTGTCAAACAAACTTATCTATTTCATTCAGTTTATTTACATGTACAATATTCAGTGAGTGTTTAAATAATGGAGTTACAAATAATTGTACTGTTTGAATGTTTGAAATATAATATTTATATTAAAAAAAATACTGTATAAATGTATGAATGTCTGTACAGTCGTATTCTATTTAAATATAAATATTATATTCCTGTCTGTGATGAATATATAGAACAGTACAATAACAAACACATTTATATTAATATATATTTGGTTGTTATCATCCAACAAAATCATATAATTGTGTATACAACACCATTATATACAACATCATACAACCCTTCTCTGGTCTTGAAAGAAGTTTTCCACTCATCACCTGGCCTAATTATGATCTGATGATATTCGCACTTCAAATCAATCTTGGGAAAATAACTGAACCACTAATCTGATCCAGTAAATCATCACGTCGTGGAATAGGAAAGTGATATCTCACTGTGATCTTGTTAAGAGCTCGATTATGTATGCACATGCTCCATGAACCATCTTTCTTCGGAACTAACAATGCAGGCACAACACATGGACTAAGGCTTTTACGAATACGACCTTGACTCAATAAATCCTCCACTTGTCGTCGCAACCATTAGGCTCCCTAGGACTCATCCTGTAATGCGGTCCATGTAGCAAAAAAACACCTGATTCCAAATCAATTTGATGTTGGATATCTCTTAGCAACGGTTGACCATTTGGTAGCTCTTTGGGAAACACATCTTCGAATTTACATAATAATGGCTTTACTGGCTCTGGAATTTCATCACTTTCCATAGAATCAAATCCCAGTAGCAGATATCTCTCCACCTTCTTTTAACTCGTCCACAAAGTCATTCAATGTTAGCAAACTAACATTCTCTGGCTTGTTGTAAGTTTTTGCTCCATTTTGATCTCGCCTCTTTGGAACTAAAGTGATTTTAGTGCCGTCGAATATAAATGTGTAGCTGTTTGTGCGCCCATCATGTTGCACAACCCTGTCATATTTCCATGTCCTCCCCAACAAAAGATGACATACATCCATATTCACAACGTCACACCAAATTTCATCTTTATATTTTAGGCCAACAGAAAAAGGAACAAAAACTCATTTAAAAACTTTTACCTCTCCTTCTTTCTTCAACCATGCTAGCCTGTAGGGTCTAGGATGCTTTGCTGTCTTAATCACAAGATTTTGAATAACCTCCTCTGAGATGTTGTCGCCATAACTTCCCGCATCAATCACGAATCAACAAACTTTTCCCAAAATAGTGCAAGTAGATTGAAATTTTTTGCTTCATAACCATTCAGATTCATCATTTGACTTTGGAGTTAGACAGGCTCTCCTCATCATCAGGTTAAACCCTTCATCACCAATTATAATTTCTTCTGGCTCTTTATCAAACCATGGCGGAGTCGAAAGATCAAACTCTACCTCTTCTTTGCAATTTTCACTATCGCCTTCCACCATAGTTCTCTTCATTGACTTTGTACATTTAGAACTTTTATGACCCATCTCTTGGAAATTGAAACGCTTTAAATTACTACTTCCTTTCACCTTAGTAGGATATGGAATAGTCTGTTTATTAGTTAGAGCACTACTGCTAACATTCTTGCTTTGACTGTTCGAAGTCGAGAAATTGCTCCCTCGTCTACCCTGCTTCTGCCACGCAAGAGGTCTCTAGTGTGCCTCGGCATCAGATTCTAGTTCAAACATATTAACAATGCCTTGGATTTGAACACGAACTCCTCTAGTATACCTTGTAGCCAACTGCTTTTCGGTTTTTGATATATCATTACGGCTAATTAGTTGGAAAAAATCTTTCGTATAATCATTAGCTGAACGAGATCCTTGACTCAAATTCTACGATCATTGATAAATTAGAGACTGGTAATTATAAGGCAAAAATGTAGCCCTAATTAACTTCTTCATTTTCTCCCAAGCAACCACTTTAGGTTTTCCAATCCTTGCTCGAGTCAATTTAGTTTGCTTCCACCATGACGTAGCTCTTTCCCTCAATCTAGTAGCAACCAATCTAACTCAATGCTCTTCTGGAACTCCTTTATATTATTAAATTTCTTCAACGGTGGAAATCCAATCTAGAAATCCTTCTGCTTGCATACCACCCTTAAATTCTGGAATTTCTGTTCTCATACCCGACTCCCATCGCCTATCCATTACTTGAGTTGGGATTTGTGATCTCATACCTTCTCGATGTTGAGATTGATAACATCCATGGTCTTCATCCTTACCAAACATATTCTCTAATACAGGTGGGGTTTTATATCTTTGATTTCAATTCATGTTCAAAATCATTCTCTCCAAACGTCCAATACCATCATCAATTATAGCATTAAGATGTTCCTTCATCTGAGTTGCATCTTTTTGCCTATATACATCTTCAACATTTCGATTTCTATTTGCTCGTCTTGGAGGTACTGTAATTTGAAATGAAATTTCTCGGAGTTAAACTTTAAAACAAGGAAACAATCAACTTTCTAACTTCGAAACGATGAACGACTTTGATCCCGTCTGAAACTATGGAAAACAATACACCAATCCTCAAACAATAATTGGATCCTCTTGACATAATGATGAACAACAACAAATCGCACTCTTGAATCAATAACTTTTGAATCAATGTTGAACTATGAACCAACTTCGACAAGATGAACAACTTCGGAAACACTAGCGATCGATGAATCAATTTGAAACAATGATGAATAATGAACTGATTGAAACAATTCTTAATACACCTTCAAATAATGTCGAACAATTAATCTCTTTAGCTCTGATAACAAACTGACGCAACAAATATCCAATAAGTTCCAAATTATACTCGAAACCATGATGATTCCAACTTCAAGCACAAATAGTAAATGAAACCAATAATTCCCTATTCCATTGATCGACATCGATACCGGAATGGTACTCGATCTGTGGGTCTCGATGAATTCGAGTTGAACAGATAACATAATTTTCGGTGATCCAATTATGCCAAAAATGTGATCGCCAACCTTCCATTGATCCCCTGATGCCGGAAATATGATCGTCTAAGTTGTTATTCACAAAGAATACCGAAAATGGGAAACAAAACTCCCAACAACGGCGATGCCAAGTTTTGATTGCAAAATGAACTAACTATTACAAAGTTCACAGCTGGCTTATTTATAGGCTCGGGAATACGGGGCCGATATCAACATTACAACATGAGTCACGATACCAAACAGTTTGATAATGAAGCAAATACAAACACATGATAAAATAGAAATAAAAGTAGAATGATACTGAATCAAACTAAAGAGTTAACCCCAAACCATGGAATTGAAGCCGAAAGCAACTCCCCTTTGATCTGGAGTCGAAACCAAAAGCTTTCATAAGGATTTTATTGCTGGAGCCGGAACAAAATCCTCAAAACATATGACTTTGGTGCCGATACCGAAATAAAGCAAATCTGAGATGGCGATACCGAAATCGATGACCCGAACAGGAAATCAACATAAACAAATATTTGTTGCTTGTAACGTCCCGTATTTTTAGTGGTTAGGTATATAATATATTTTATTATATTAAATGCTTAATTGGAATTTATAAATGGATTTATAATATGTATAATTTGTTATAAAACGAAGTTTGAATATGTAATTTATATTTAAATTATAAACGAGCTCGTAACATCGCGGTAGTTCGTGATATTGAGTTTTAAACTTCGGTTGGATATACATAATTCGATATAAGTTAGATTCCGTGAAATAAGTAATGTTTTAATCTATTTGATTATAATTTGCTTATGAAAGTGAAAATTGAGATTTCATTTTAATAATTGTAAGTTATGTCCAAGTCAAATTTTAAAATAGTCGCTATGGATTCATTTATAAACGATAACGTTTATTTAATTAATTTGAATGAAATTTTTATATATTTTGGATATCGTTTAATTTGAAATTTTTAAACGATAAATAATAATTCCTTATTGATTAAATTTAAAGTGATATATATATATATATATATTTCATTTTGGATATATATACGACAATAACAATTTATTTATTAAATTGGATTTTTTTGGAATTTAATTAATATTATATCGATATTATATAAATATCAGAAAAAAGCTATTTTATAAACAACCTCTGTTTCCAACGAAACAAATTTTATTGGGATATGTATAGTTAATTATTGTTATATTTCCACTTTGGAGTCAATTGAAGTTGTTTTGTCTATACGTTCAATTTAAATGTGAATCGACAAATATATTGGAAATAAAATAATGTCGTTTTTGAAAACGGAGTCTGTGTTCAACGAAATTAATTTCATTGGGACCGTAACGTACAGGCGTAGTAGTGCATTTATTGTTGTTGTATTTGAAGTTTGTGGATGTGATGGTATGACTTTAACGGTCACTGGTAAACAACGGTTAGCGATAGAGATTAGATACCATATAAGTTGAAAATAAAATGCATATACTTAACCGCTAAGTAATAAAGGTATTGCAAGCAGCTATGCCTACCCTAATTTGTATGCACGACCTACATGCTGAAGTGAAAACTCTATAACCGACTTATCCTATTTCTTTTCTTCATTACTAAGCCAATGGAAATACTGTACCTAACCTACCCTAAAATTTATGTGCTTACAGCTGAGGGTGATCGCATACAACTACTTGATATTGAAAATACAAGCAGAACCACCTTTCACATATAGAGCTATCGAAACGTAGGAAAGACGTAATGCTTATATCCCTTTTTTTATATTGCGCCTTCCTCTCCATTCTTGTCCCAGAAAACCAAAATGAAAATACCACCTGCCATTTTAAATCAAAACCATAAGCTTAAAATAAAAATAAATAAAAAACAAAGAACGTGCAAGGGGTGGAGAGGTATTGAATGGGAACAGAAGCGTTGATAGCAAAAAATATCGTAAACACCCAATATTCCAATTACTAGGAAACATTAATTTGGTCGTGTAGACAAAGTGGAAAGCAGTAAATAACACGAGAGATTTATAGTGGTTCGGCCTCAAGAGGGGCCCACGTCCCCTTTGAAGAGTTGTTGGAACATTATTGATAATACAAAGTTAGAAGGTCAAGACCATCTCATGACATCTCATTACATTCATCTCTAAGCTATATAATGTCATCATTATCGTATATTTAATATATTAGGAACAAGACACTTTTCCCTTCTTATTCCTCAAAGTGGAGATGCCATTAAAGGAGCTCTCAAGACGTCTCAACTTCACAAATTCCAACCCCCTTGAAGTGTGAGGCCAAGGGGTATTTATAGGAGAGGGGTTAGGTAGGAGTAGGTAAAAATGGGGGACTACACCCAGAATTTCGCACCTGGGCCTTGCTCACCCGCATATTTTGCACCCAACCTTGGGGTGCGAATTTCGCACCTTGGGGGTGTGAATTTCACACCCAATGGGATTGCGAAACTCGTACCCCATAGGATACGAATTTCGCACCCTAGCGCGAAACTCATACCCTTCGGGGGTACGAATTTCATACCTCCTGGGGTGCGAATTTCGCACCCTAGGGTACGAATTTCGCACCCTAGGGTACGAATTTCGCACCCTGTTGGGTGCGAATTTCGCACCCTACTGTGTGCGAATTTCAAATCCTGATGGTATTGGCAATGTCTCTGGGCTGTAATATCACGTGATATATTGAGTCGAGCGTGTCTTGTGTACTTTTGGGAACCAGACCAAAAGGTCGGTTAACATTTGCCCCATCAAAGTATGTCTTAGGTTATTGGGACGTGCTTTGAAGTAAGACAAGTATGGCGATGGACAGAAAGATCACTATATAGCATGCTTAGTGACTGGTCGTGACCTTTTTCTTGAGTTGTGTGCCAGGAGTGCACTGCTTCAGAGCGTTTGAGGCGCATCGTTGAACCCTATTGGTATGAATTTAGGACTCCGACATTGTTAATAGCTTTAACTCGCTTGAGTCTTGCCGTTTAGGTGTCAACCGGCCCAAGGCACCTAATTGTTGTAGGTTAGAGAGGTTGATCGTTTGGAGTATCCGCTAAATCACTTGGATTTTTGAACTCAAGGTCGTTCAACGATCCAAGCTAGTCTCATCAATCAAAGTTTCAGCAACTCATATATGTGAATGCCATTGTTAGGACAATTCTTGTCATATGTTGTGGCATGTATTCATATGGATTTTCCTTTGAGGCGAGGTTGGATCCAAATGTTGGGCGTGTGCGCTTTGATGATTGGGCACTTGGTGAGTACACGAGTGGCCGTTGAGCCATGATTGATTTGGTCGTTGAGGCTTCGGAGGTAAGCGGATGTAACTGTAGCTTAGTGTACGATCCCGAATTCAGATCCTGGAATGTTCGTTTGGAACATGCCGATCTCTTAATCGTAGTTGCTTCCTTTCTTCTCTTCCCGGACGAAAAATCAGCTTGAGCCAAGAGGATGCAAAATACTGCTACTGGAATTCAGACGTTCGAGTTGTCCTTAGGCTTCCGGAGAAGGGAAGAGATATATGGGCAGCTAGAGGATTCCCAAGATTGTCACTCAAGAGCGTGGAGTGGTAGATTCTGGGAAGCGAAAGTAGGGATTCGAGGACAAGTATTTGTGGATATGGGATTGGACTTCATATCCCAAACACTTATTAAATCTTTCAGGCTCTTCAGGAGTTCGAATCTTGTTTGAGGAGATGACCACTAAGCCGATGCACGGGAGCGTGAAACAGAACTTCGCACTCCAATGACTTTGTCGAGCCCTGACTTCAATCTTGAGTTTAGTAAACTTGAACCTTTGCATGGCGTCGGATGAGCGGACAATGATTAGTGAGTTGCGGTGTTGCGACGCAGTTCTCAAGGAATGGGCTTGCTCGGACTGGCGGCTCGAATGCGTGTGCAGGATGTCGACACATAGTTGAGTTGTTAGTCTCGGGATCTGATCAATAAATCAACCATGACACAACTGCATCTTGACACAGGCATTGCGCTGGCGGTTGGTGATGCCCATGGTGTTAGTTGTTGAGGCTAAAGGTTGCCATCATGTTTTGGAGTGTCTGCTTTTGTGGAGTCCGGGCACTGTTGGAAAGCCGAGAAACCCACAGGGTCTGGACTCTGGCTCTAGATTGCCCTCGTGGAAGTGAAGGAACTCCCAAGACATTGGCTCCAAAGGATGCCATGAGGACGATGCCAGTGCAGTGACTGAAGTGGATCCGGTCGGGTGCTATGATTGCCATGCTGGTGCAATAATCCGTATAGGGCTGCCCCCAAGCCGGGGTATATGCTAGATTCTATTCGAAATCAGGGACGAGTTAGCAAGTTCGGATCGTTGCTTAATGTTAAATGTCTGGACTATAATTGAAATCGAACGTAACACAATTGATTGGCGAGTCACTCTGGAAATGAACTTATTCGCACTGACCGCTCGGATATGCACATAAGACGTAGACATACGGTAGAGTCATTAGCTCCAACCCAATTATGTCGTAACCATTTTATGACCCAAAAATGTAGTTTATGGTTACTGGTAATCACTACCTTAGTTATTAAAACTAGATATCGTCACTGCATTCCAATGCTATTGTAAGTAGGAAGCTTTTGCGTCAAGAGGTTTGGGTCAGCTTCGCGTTACGTTTCAGTATGAGTTTGCTGGCAGGGTGTTGAGACTTTGGGAGCCCAATGAACCGGCCGTAGGAACTCGAGAACTTGCATCGAGGTATGAATTTTTTATTTTGCGTACTGAGAACTTGTATAAATTCCCCTGTTCCTCGGAGGACTAGTGATTATGCTGCTCCCCTTGTCTTTCGGTTCAGGACTCTATGCCCAGCCTACCTAGTATTGGTGGAAGGTCAGAAGCTTCTGAGACCCGAGCTTTTGAAACTGAGTTATCCTCGACGTGAGGTGGGCATTCCTCTTTAGAAATTGTTGCTTTGAAGATTGCAGCGATGGCCAAGCTGGTGCAAGGATAGGTGAAGGACTGCCCCCGAGCTTGAGTACTTGCCAATTAAAGAGGATGTGAGCGATGAACCCTCAGAAGTCGAATAGTTGCCTCTTTCGCTGGGTAACCCCCTTTGGAGTGGTGGAGACACCAGGCTTTGCCCATGTGCTTCCTCAAGCGTCTGAATCCCGGTTGGTGGCAAAGTCTGAGGAGCCGAAAGGGAAGAGGGACAAGATGAGGCTGCCATATAAAATGCATGGGCAAAGGCTAGGCAGGATGCCGAGCTAAAATCTGCCGCTATTGGCGAAGAAGTAGGCCAATGTTGAGGTGGAGAAGGAGAGGGCCTCTGAGTATGCTAGGAAAAAGTAAAACCGTCAGTGATGCCCACCAAAAGAGGGTGAGGGGAACCTTAGCAAACTTGAAGCGGGTGCAGTTATGCGACTCCACACCAGGGAGCTAGCCGATCAAAAGGCCGCCGAAGATGTTGAGAAGAGAACGGAGCTGGGCGCCAAGAAGGCTTGGAAAAAACCCAGGCTGCATTGGTCCTTGTTTCTTACATCATCCCTAGGCCGTTGCCATGTATTGCCCTTAGGGAGGTTACGATAATTTACAAGCGGTGGGGATGATGGTGGGAGGCACGCATCGATATCTCATGAATCCGTTACTCCTGTGAAGAGTAGAGGAGGAGGAAGCGGTTCTAGAAGGAAATGGCCCATCACCGGTGAAGACCTGCCTAGTGTCGAAGCTGTATAGAAAAAAGAAAAGAAAAGAAAAGGATGAGTAGCACTAGTAATTGTTAAAGGAATTGTATATACTTTTGGTTAGGTAGACTGATAGTATATGCGAGTGTGGTCCTCGCTTTTGGTCCTTAAAGACATGGTGTGGTATTCATGTACACCCTGTCATCAGAGAGAAGAGATGTTAGACACATAGTCCATTTGGGGGGGGTGTATGAAAACGAAATATGAATTAGTAAAGATCGCGATTTATGTCGAGTGTTCGAATGTTCTTCTCATGTTTTCTAGTGTTCTGTACTTGCATGAGCGTACTTGGCGTTACATTTAACAAAAATGCAATCGGAGGCTGCGCTCTGGGTCGATTATTCCAGAGGGGTGTGATATAGCACTGACGTCTAATAAGTTTCCCTCAGCTCAGGAAACCTATAGTTTGCGAAGCCAGGCCAGTCGCCTGCTGTTTTGGGCTACCCGAAGTAAGACCCAAGTATAGCGAAGGCGTAGGACGTCGTGATTTGCGGTCCGTCCGGTGGGTGGCTCTCCCGTCATTCTTCGAGTTGTTGCGAGCGACGACATCGTTTATTCGCTAGAGAAAAACCCGGATCATTAGCCCGTAGGGTCCGGTCATGGCCATGGGCTGCACCTAAGCCTTTATTACTTCGGGGAGAAAACGATTTAATGTCAGTCTCGGTGCTGCGCCGAGATACAACAGACGCCCGAATCCCGACCCGAGGGGTCGGTTGAAGCCGTGCGAGTAGTTAGCCTCGCATTAGGTTGGCTAATGGGCTGCCCCTAAGTCCTAGGACTTGGAGGCTGAACGACTTATCCTCGGTCTCGGCACTGGACCGAGATTCGAGTTAGAGGTTATTTATACCCAGTCACTTCACGGGCCAGGGACTCGAGTAGCTATGCCGGCTCCCGTGCTCGGGGTGCCGATCGATGCCAATGGTTTTTGTCCTCGATGTGGGCTCGAGGCTTGGATAACGACATTGGCTCCCATGCTTGGGATGCTGATGCGGTGATTCAGAGTTGTTGTACGAAAGTCAGTTGTAGTGGTTTGTCAAACATGTCATGCACGAAGTAAACAAGGAGTAAACACGAAAGGGACACGGGAAACTGAACATCATTTCTATTGATAACTTTGGTAGTGGTAGCCCTTTACAATGCCTTGGATTGCAAGAAAACAAAACATCATTGGAAAGCATAAACCACTGCACATTAAGTTATGTAAAGTAGTGACAAAGATTTTCGCTGTTCCATGCCCTTGGAAGCTCGACTCCGTCCACGGTTGAGAGTTTGTAAGTTCCATTGCCGAGCTTCCGCCGTATGACGTACGGGCCTTCCCATCGAGGAGCGAGGCCAGTTGGTGGAGGAAAGACCCGTTTTAGGACAAGGTCGCCGATGTTGAGGTCCTTATGACGGACTCTGTTGTTGAAGTATCTTGCCACTCATTGTCATTGTGCGGCGGCCTTGAGTTCATCTTCATTCCTTTTTTCTTCGAGTAGTTCGAGCGATCCCAAAAGTAAGTCTTGATTGGTCCTCGGATCAAAGTAGGTTACACGATGAGATTGAAGCTTAAGCTCAGTGGGAATGAATGCTTTGGATCCATAAGCAAGGGAAAAGGGAGTGTGGCTGGTTGTTGACTCGTGAGTGGTTCGATAGGCCCATAGGGCTAGAGGAAATTTGTTTGCCCACATACCCCTGGATTTTTCCAAATGCCTCTTCCTGATGGATTTAATCACTTTGTTGACAGCCTCGACTTGCTCATTGGCTTGAGGATGGGCCATCACTGAGAATCTCTTCTCGATGTTGTGTCGTTGACAGAAGTTTTGAACTCGGCGCTCTCGAACTAAGTTCTGTTGTTGGAAATGATGACCCGAGGGACCATGTAGTGGGTGATGATGTTGCAGACGATGAAATTTATTATTTTCTTGGTGGTTACTGGGGCTAGAGCTTCGGTTTCTGTCCATTTGGTAAAGTAGTCAACTACGACGATAACATAGCGTTCCCTGCCTCTGGCCGTTGGAAGAGTCCCAATGATGTCTATTCCCCACATGACAAACGGCGATGGACTGATCATTTGCGTCAACTCTGTAGGCGGGGCTCTTGGAATCTTTGAGAAGCGTTGGCACCTATCGCACTTGCGAACATAGTCCACGGTGTCTTGATCGAGCGTGGGCCAGAAGTAGCCATGTTTGATAATCTTTCTTGCCAAGTTTTGTCCTCCGATGTGGTTGCCGCAATCGCTTTCATGTACATCCATTAAAACATGTTTTGCATCATTATGGGCTATGCATATGAGCAATGGGACAGAGAAGCCTCTACGGTAGAGTACTCTATCCATGAGAAGGTAGTGAGCTGATTGGTGAGTGAGCGCTCGTCTTTCTTTGTAACGTCCCGGGAGGGTCCTATATTGTAGATAATTCTTGATCGGGGTCATCCTGCATTTATGACCACCTTGGTTTGCATTTGTTTAATGCTTGGTGAATTGAGTACTTCGACTGGGGCGAAATCCATAGGCTACGAATCCTCAGAGATCGCCAATTTGGCTAACGAAACTACTTTCTCATTTTGTTCTCAGGGAATATGTGTGATGACAAGGTGGTCGAAGCTGGTGAGCAATTCCTGAACTTGGGTCAAATATAGGGTGGGTCGTTCCCCCTTGGCTTGATATTCTCCCTGTACTTGGCACACGATGAGTTGTGAATCGGAGAAGATTTGGAGGGTCTTCATCTTAAGTTCGATAGCGATTATAAGTTCGGTTATCAACATCTCATATTCTGTGTTGTTATTGGTAGCAGAGAAGTTGAGTTTTAATGCGTAGCATATCGGGAGTTCCTCTGGGGTGATGAGCACAATTCCAGCTCCAGAACATTTATTATTGGAGGACCCTTCCACGAATAATTCCACTTGAGCGTCGAGAGCTTTGATGTTCTCTATAGGAGTCTCCTCGGGAGTAGTGGATTCTACTATGAAATCAGCAAGAGCTTGTCCGAGGATAGCTTGATGAGGGATGAATGTTATCTCAAATTGGCTCTGCTCCATACTCCACTTTAATATTTGCCCAGACGCCATGGGTCGTTGTAGGACCGGTCGTAACGACTAATCAGTATAAACCTTTTTGGGATGAGAATGGGAGTGTGGTCGAAGTTTCTGAGAGGAAATCATTAAGAGGAACGGTAGTTTCTCAAGATTCAGATAATTCTTCCCTGCCTCCATCAATCGTTTGCTGATGTAGTAGACGGGTCATTGGACGCGGTTCTCTATGTGTACCAGTGCCGAGCTGATTGCCTGCACAGAAACACCCAGATAAACATATAAATCCTCATGGTCTATGGTTTTATATAAGGTAGGTGGTCGCTCTAAGTGATTCAGTAGGTCCTCGAACGCGGAAACGCATTCTTGAGTCCACTCAAAGTTGCGTTTTCCCTTTCGAAGTAAATCGAAGAAAGTGATACACTTTTTGGTGGCCTTCGAGATGAACCGACTCAAAGCAGCGGCCTTTACATTTAAACTTTGGACATCTTTGATATTCTGAGGGATTTGAATATTTCGAATGGCTTGGATTTTTTTCAAGATTGGCTTCGATTGCCCGGGAGTTGACGATGAAACCCAAGAATTTTCCTGAAGCGATGCCGAAGGAACATTTCAGGGGGTTGAGTTTCATGTCGTACTGGCGAAGGACATCGAACATTTCAAAGAGGTCGTGGAGGTGGTTGCTTGACACTTTGGATTTTACCAGCATATCGTCCACGTACACCTCCATAGACTTCCTAATTTGGTTCTTAAAGAGGTGATTGACCATTCGCTGATAAGTGGCACCGGCGTTCTTGAGACCAAAGGGAATGAACGCGGTAGCGATAGAGTCCAAGGTCAGTTATGAAGGAGTCATGATCCTCGTCGCGAAGGTTCATCGAAATCTGATTGTAGCCTGAATAGGCGTCCATAAAAGATAATAGCTGGTATCCTGCGGTTGAATCGACTAGTCGATCGATCTTTGGAAGCGGGAAGCTTCCCTTGGCACATGCCTTGTTTAAATCAAAGAATTCGACGTATGTCCACCATTTACCATTGGCTTTTTTGACCAGGACTAGATTGGAGACCCATTCGGGATAGTCGTCTTCGCGAATAAAGTTATTGTTGAGTAGACGGTCTACCTCTTCCTCAAGTGCTTTGGACCTTTCGGGTCCCAGGAAGCGGCGCTTTTGCTTGATTGGAGGCATTGTGGGATCAATACTTAGACAATGGCAAGCGATCGCGGGGTCGATGCCTCTCATATCGAAGTGGGTCCATGCGAACACGTCCAAATTAGCCTTCAAGAAATTTACAAGATCTTCTTTGATTGCGGGATAGAGTTGCGATCCTATCTTTAGCACCCTTGATGGATCATCGGGATTATCTAGAATATCCACTGTAGGCTCGACCGGAGTAGCCCTCTCCTATTCGGGCTCTTCTTCCTTCCGTGGGTCGAGGTCATCGGGAAGACAGCAGTGACGCCTGAGCCAAAGCTCAGACGCTGCTGATTGATATGCTGAAATAGTCTTGGCGCAAGAAGGTGTAGGCACAGATTTTCCCTTGTCCTTATTGCATGCATTCTTCCATTCTATTGCATAGCACTCTTTGGCGTTTGCTTGGTCGCCTCTAACTGTTCCAATCCCATTTTCTATTGGAAACTTCATTAGGAGAGACCAGGGTGACATGCAAACCCGAAACTCAATGAGGAAAGAGAGTCCAAGGAAAGCGTTGTAAGGGGAATCAATGTCTATAACCACGAAGGCGAGGATTCAGACCCGGCTCCGATCCCCTCGCCTAGCTCCACAGGCAAATCGATCATTCCCACCGGGCACCTAGAAGCTCCATTGAAGTCATGGATCGTGGCGTGACATGGTTTCAAGTCCTTGGTTTCTAGTTCACTTGATTGTAAGCAGCTTTGAAGATGATGTTAACTGAGCTTACCGAGTCAATCAGTACCCTTCGGACAGAAGCGACACCGATCTATGCTGTGATAACGAGAGGATCCGTGGTTGGGATCTCAATTCCCTTAGATACTCTTTTGCGGAAGACTATGCCATCCCGCATTGTTTTTTGGAGCTTAGTAGGTATGGGCTTGTCTGGAACAGAACAGGCTTCATAAGTGGCATGCTTGATAGAGCTTACGTACTCTTCCATTTTTCAGAAGCTTTCATGTGTGGGGTATAGCCTGCCACAGATAGTGTTGATCTCAATTCCCCGCCTTTGGTTAGACGGACCTAGAGCCACCTTGCCAAGTGCTGGAGGCGTTGGCGCAGGTGGACCTGAATTTGCTTCGGGAGGAAATGGCCTTAGACGTATGGCTCAAGGCGCTTCTCACAGATAAGCTTTTCGATTGTGTCTTTGAGTTGACGGTAACCATTGGTATTATGCCCGTACATGTCATGGTATCAACAGTACTTGTCGGTTTTCTTCTCCTGAGTAGTGGATTTCCTATTGTATGGTTTCTTGTATTGATGCGTGTTACACGTTTCTAGGTTGATTGTTTCCAAGTCTTCATTCAGCGGGGTGTAGGTCTCATATGCTTGGTGGGGGCCGGGCTTCTTCTCCTCCGTCGGGGCCTGACCGTTGTTTTGGCCACCTTGCCTACATTATTTTGGTCTTTGCCTGTAGGGACCTGCTTCTTGTTCCGATCGAAGGGATCTCCGACTTGTTTTCCTTTATGGTTGTTATTTGCGGTGTCCGCTTGGGGGTCATTGGGGCGACTTGTTTTGAGGAGTCGGTTCCGTCTTGCCTCCTCTTGACATAAGTACTGCCCTGCCTTCTTATAGAAGGCATCGAGGCTTTTTGGCTGCTTCCGATCGATCCATGCGCCGAATTCGGAAGTAGGAAGGATACCTTTTGCTAACTGAAAGATTATAGTGCGAGGGTCCGGATCCTCGACCTCGGCCAGGGCAATGTTGAACCAGGAGAGGTAGCTTTTGAGCGACTCGGCGGGTCCTTGGTATAGGTTGGACAAAGTAAGGGCATTTTTGGAGTCGAGATATGCACCCTGAATTGCTTGACTAGTTCTGTCGCTAGCTGGCCGAAGTTGTTGATGGAATCAAGGGGGAGGCGAGAGAACCAAAGTAAAGCGGTCTTGGATAGGAAGATTGGTAAGCACTTACATTTGAATGGATCATTGCCCGGATTGAATCCCATTTATACCGATTCAGGAAAGCACAAGGATTTGTGGAGCTATCATAGAGCGACATCTATGGCATGCTGAAGCGTAGTGGCCACTCGGTCTCATTTACTCTTCTTGTGAAGGAATTATGCCTAATGTGGGCCTCCCATGAGTCATGCACATTCCCTCGCATTTCCCTCATGATTCTTCGGACCATGTCGGGAAGGTAAGTTGGATGGGGATCTGCCATTAGGACCCATGGATTTCGGTGAGGTTCTGGAGTTTTGTTGCGAGGACGCCTTTTATGATGGATGTCCGGGTCGTCTTCTTCCATGTCCTCGACATCTATAATCGGATCCTAGTGCGGAGCGGGTTGATGTGGATCTTGTTATGGAAAAGCGCAGGCCACTGGAATAGTATGTCCATCGTCTCGATGGGTGACCATTGGGATTTTTTGAGGAAGGGGCTAGTTGGTCGGACCCGGCCCGTCATTGATGATCAAGCGAGAGCGATCTCGATATTGTTCCCCCTCGCTCTATGTTACTGTAGTCCGGTTGCCATTGCCATTTCCACTGCCGTTGGCATTGCCATGGTCGAGGGCGTTGGTGCAGATGACGAGATTGCTGATGAGACTAAACCTCCTTATTTGATGTAGGCCCCTCGACCCGGAAGAAGAAGATTCTGAGACAGTTGGTCGCGGTCAGCATTTTTCCGAGCTAGTCGAACTCGAGTGACGATGCGCTGACTTTCTTGAAGTTGCCGCATAAGATCGATGTTATTCCTTAATGCTTAATTGAGCTCAACTACTGTGCTCTCATATTTTTCTTAAGAGCGTGGATCAGAGCTTGTGTTGCGGGCGCTTCGGGGTCCACAATAGGAGGGACGTTTTCATGAGTGGTCGAGATATCCATCAATTGAGGTTGTTGGGATGTCCCGACCTCGGCTGAAGAGCCGACCCATTGTGTTCTTTGGTCACTTTACCATCGTAAGCGAACTCGACAGAAGGTTTAGCAAAGGAACCTAAAGCTCATCGAAGTCGAGACGATAACATGTGATAAAGACGCAAATCCAAAGTTCAACTCTCAATGAAGGCACCAAATGTTGACGGCAAAAAATATCATAAACATCTAAGATTCCAATTACTAGGAATTATTAATTTGGTCATGTTGACAAGAGAAGAAAGGAGTACATAACACAAGAGATTTATAGTGGTTCAGCCTCGAGAGGGGCTTACGTCCAATTAAAATAGTTGTTGGAATATTATTGATAACACAAAGTTACAAGGTCCAGACCATCTCATGAAATCTCATTACATTCATCTCTAAGAGGGGATCCAACCAGAATTTCACACCTGGGCCCTGCTCACCTAAATATTTCGCACCCAGCCTTGGGGTGCGAAATTCGTACCCCATAGGATACGAATTTCGCACCCTGTCAAGCGCGAAACTCATACCCTTCGGGGGTACGAATTTCATACCTCTTGGGGTGCGAAATTCGCACCCCAGAGTACGAATTTCGCACCCTACTGGGTGTGAATTTCACACCCTGATGATATTGGCGACGCCTCTGGGCTGTAATATCACGCGATATGTTGAGTCGAGCATGTCTTGCGTACTTTTGGGAACCAGACCTAAAGGCCGGTTAACATTTTCCCCCTCAAAGCATGTCTTGGCTTACTGGGACGTGCTTTGAAATAAGACAAGTAAGGCGATGGATGAAAGGATCACTGTAGCATGCTTAGTGACTGGTCATGACCTTTTCCTTGAGTTGTGTGTCGAGAGTGCATTGCTTCCTAGCATTTGAGGCGCATTGTTGAAACCTATTGGTATGAATTTAGGACTCCGGTGTTGTTAAGAGCTTTGACTCGCTTGAGTCTTGCCGCTTAGATGTCAACCTGCCCAAGGCACCTAATTTTTCTAGGTTAGAGAGGTTGATTTTTTGGAGTATCCGCTAAATCACTTGGATTTGTGAATCCAAGGTCGTTCAACGATCCAAGCTAGTCTCATTGATCACTTCGAGCACGGCTCGCCTTCGGCTCGGCTACGGATGGATGCTGATGGAGGTCGCGTTCGAGGGATGCGACATTCTGCTAGTGGCCAAACTAGAGTCTTTTGATACTGGACGCTGGATAATATTGGCCATGCCTTTAGGCTGTAATATCATGCGATATGTTGAGTTGAGCGTGTCTTGCATACTTTTGGGAACCAGTCCAAAAGGTCGGTTAACAAGAAGCATTCGTGCATGCATTTCAGTGTGTGGATGCTGAATGATTCGAACGCCTGTGGAGTGATGCATGGGTGCATGGTGACTCCATTGACTAGAATGAAGAACAATTGGATGGAATTCGAGCATGCATTAAATAATGGGCAACAAAAAAGTATTGTGTATGGAAGGTTCGTTCGAAATCCAGAGGTAGCAGGTGGGGAGTTGACGAGGTGACGTGCGGTTTCTATCGAGGTTGGTGGTGTAGGGTGTCGGGGGATGTTCATGGAGGTTGCATGGGTGATTGTGAGGAGAGTTGAACGATGTAGGGAATTAGATGAGGAGTTTAGGGTTGGGTTCGGTTTGGAGAATGATGGAAGAATGGTGGCCTTTGGGTTTGAAATTATGAAGGAAGGATAATGGTAGAAGGAGGAACCGTGATCACAAGAATAGAGAAGCAATAGCTAAACTTTCGAATGGGGAAGAAACCTCTCATTGGCCTAACACGTGATTTAATGGGCTATTGGCTTCCACATAAAAAAAGAGAAGTGTGGGCTTCAGGCTTTCACGAAAAAAGGGAAAGAAGGAAGGCATTCAAACAAACATCGACTTAAAACAAAAGTAAGTGGGAAATTGAAGTTGCAGGCGCAAAAGCTTCACTGTGGCAGAAAAGATTATATGTAGGCTTAAACATGGGTTAATCAGGCCTAATACGTTTTAAAAGGTAATTAGTGAATTAGGTTTAACAATTGTTTAGTTAGCTTTTGATTTAATATATAATAACGGCCTGATCTATAATGGACTAATCAAGTTAACATGGCAGTAAAGTATATATGTAATAACATAATTAATAGTTAAATATTAGTTAACTATTTAGGTATGCAATTAATTTAAATAAAACTGGACCTTATTTTTGGTATAACGTGTCGACTGCCTGTAGATAAACAAATTTGGACAAGACAGAGCACGTTGGAATTGTTCGGATGAACGCTTCATGTTGGAACAGGTTGGATGCATTGAATGCAAATGGTATTTTCAAATAAATTAAATGCATGTTTAATTTAATTTTAAACAGTTGCTACCACAAAAAAAGAAGATTAAGGTGAGTTTAACTCACTCAGTTGTCCTACTTATAATTATTAAAAGTTGCATTTATTGTTTGTGTGCTATGTTTGCTAATTGTTGGTTGGTTGGTTTGATGATTGTTTAGATATATATTGAATATTCTTATATAACCGATTTAAATTAAATATTTGTTTAATTTAATCAAACCAAATTGTTATTTTTTTACGATTATTTACAATTGGGGTAACTTACCTTGTTGGTTACATATAAACGTATTATATTAGACTGGGTGCTTGAATTATAATCATTAGTTGACCGTTATCCATTGAATTCATTATTTGTGTTTATTGTAACGGATAATATATTATTACATTGAACATATTGTTTTATTTGAGTTAACGTATTTGGATGCAGGGAAAAACAGGTTGGAGGGATCCAACTGGATTCCTCAAATTTATTGTTTATTTTCATATTACAATTATATGAATTGTGTAATCAGTTTGGTTGGATGATAGATTTGATCATTGATTGTCGAATCTAAATTCAACGTTGTTTTGTTATTAACCAATGGGCAGTATTGGTTGAGTAATTAACAGCAGATGGCCTAGAAATCCATTGTTGTATAAATATTGATTTACCGTTTGGTAAATCGACGGAAATGAAGTTATAAATTTATTTTAACTGAAGATAAATGTTTAAATCTATTTTGAAATAAAGTTTATTAAATCAAAATAAATATGTATTATTTATATTTAAATTTATAAGGAATTATTAAATGGTTTTTATAAAGTACTTTACTATGTAAATAAGTTTTAAAGGCAAGTGAGTGAGCGGATAATAACCCAACGATTAATGACTGGGATTAATTGTTTTTAAGAAACAACTGAATTGGGATTATATTGAATTTGATTATTATTTAATCATAGTAAATGGGATGAATTAAATTAATTATATTATTAATTAGTTTAAATGGAAAGACCAATTAGAATAGATAAGTGAGTTAGTTGTGTCAAGTTGAATAAATCAACTGCTTAAATGGTAACTGATTACTAAATTTGTTATAAATTAATTTAATAGGAGTCTATAAAGTCTCCAAAACCTGTTATTAGTCAAATGATTTTTTAAGTAGGTTTATATTAACAATATTATATTTATGTTTGTTTAAATTAAATTCTCTTTAACTGGATTTCATAAAATCCAAGATTTTATGAAGATATTTCAAACCAAGTTTATTTGACAATATCGTAAATAATTGCAGTTATGTGAACAAGTTAATAAAGTTGTAAACTTTGAAATGATTTATAAAATAAATGAAATGTCATAAGTATAAGATATGAAATAAGAATCGAGATAGGAAAAAGAATTAAAGTTGATTGGGTGAATTAAGACAAGGAGTCGATTTAAAATCGTGTATTTTATACAAGAAATGGATTTTAGTTAAGATATAACCAAATTGTGTTGAAGTAAGTTTTAAATCATTTTTTTAAATAATATTGGATTTATAGTTGAATCGAGGCTTATTTAAAATGGTTTAAAAGATATATTAAGTATGATATGGAATATGATGCAGTTTTTAAAGAAATTAGATCCTGTTGTACATTGGTTGAGTTGAGTAACTTTCGAGGTGTCAATCTGATGTTGGTTTCAGCGTTCGGGGTTGATACAGAGGGAATTATTTGCTTACCAATTTATAATGAGAAGTTAATAGAGTTAAAGTGAGACGATAATTGAATATTCTTATATTAAATAAGAAAAGTCCCTGTTGTGGAAGTTATATAAGTTGTAAATTAACCATTCGTTAATTACCAAAGAGGCCAAGTGATGCTGAATACTGAACCAGTAAATCTATTTAATTTTTATGGATGACTGTTTGTTTATTTGATAGTTAAATAACCGATTATCAAATCTAGTCAATTATCGATTCTTGGTACGGAAAGATTGGGATCGAATTTATATTCGAAAACCATTCCAACTAGCAAATACGTAATCATGGAAGAGATCAGATGATGATCGAGATGGAGCATTTGAAGACCATAGATCTTCATAAAATAGAAGTATTGCTTATAATCTCTAGTTAGCTCCTAGAGATAAACTGTGATTATAGTGTGGTTGGAACTAACGGATTGCAGGGACTACTCGCTACTGATCTATTGGGTGATTCCTAGGATGTGGAAGGAGAGTGCCTTCGGTTCAACCTGTTCCTAGATGACTTGTATGGACGGTGTTGAATTCAAATAAGAATGGTGGCCAGATGTTCTAAAAATAAGATTTAAACCTCAAGCCTCATGAATAGGAAAATGGTATAGAATCAGTAGGTCGCATGACTATGTGGGTCGCTCCCATTAGGGTGTAGTCACCGTCTAGAGAATATTCATATTTTTTCTTCTTTTCGCTTCTGTATCTTCCAGGAATGGTTATGTTGGCGCCAACCTTAGGTGACAATATATTCAAAACATTCAAGCGAAATGAATGGTCGATCATGTTTAGCCAGGGTTGCAAGATGCTCTTGTTGAACCCTAGTGTATTCTGCTCGAGAGATACACTGTTAAAAGGTGGTCCCATACCTTGCCAGTTGGGATCCACTATCTAGTAAGAGCCCATAGTTTTGATTGTATACTATGTATTTAGAGCGTGAGATGCAGGCGTTCTGCTAGATTGTTATTTATTTGTATTTAGACAGTATCATAATATCAGAAAAGATACCGTTTCAAAATATTTTAGGTTATCGTAAGGTAAAAACCATCCGTGTTTATGTTTGGATCAGTCTTACAATTTCCCTTTTCTTTTAAAAGAATTTGAATGTCAAAAATCAAGTTGGATGTTGCTTATAAACAGTGGTTTCTCACTCTAGTTCACCAGACTGATCCGACATTTGTAATGCTCAGGCTAGACCGAGTTATGCAGGTTCAAGTTATCGGATGCTGTGAAGAAACAAGCTGGATGGGTTCAAACATATGATGTTATATAATATTTTTCCGCTATGTGATTGTATACGAGGATAGGTTATTATAACTGTCCAGATGTGTTGATGTACTCTGATGATTGTAAGTATTTTTAAAAGCTCTCAATAAAGATTTATTTCTATATTATATTTTGTTCCGCTACGATGTGTGACTCTGTGTTGATTCTTCTTCTTCTTCTTCTATTCTAATATTTCTTTCTTTCTTATTTCACCCTCTAATTTCTTTCTAATAACTATCTAGTGTTTCTGATATGTGGGTTTTAGCAAGTAATATGGGTTTTGTGTTTTATTGTCAATATTCGGGCATTGAATTCTTCGGGTCGTTACAGTGGTATCAGCGCATAAGGTTTATTAATAGCCTTGGCTTTGTGGCATAACTTGATAGAGATGGGGTTAGTAATACCCTAAATTGAGTTGAGTATATATAAGAAAGTGCGTATTTGTAGATTTTATATACAAGTGTTTTGTATTGTGTTATTTAATCGGTTCAAGTGTTGGGAAACCATGTTGAACTGGCAACTGACACAATATTATTTTATAAAGAGGGTGAAATAATTTTAACCAAAATTTACTTTTATGTAGAAAAGGAATAATTTTATAAAATTATTTGGATTTTGGCTTGTTGATTGATTTGAATAGAATTCAAGTAGGATTATAAATGGTTTAAATATAACCAGAGGAGGATTTCACATGGAACATGTGAATACAAATTTAAATATGGGATTAAATAAATCAGAATTAGAGATAAGTTAAATAATTGGCTGATTGGGTTACATTGATTATGCATTGTTTGTTTGTTGAATAATAGATTAGTTGAATAAAAATTGATCAAAGGTGTTTGCGGTCACCTAAAAAACCGGTCGGCATTGCCAAAAAAAATTGATCAAGAGTTGAACGAATTGGAAACTGAAGAAAATAAAATCCAGTAAAATGAATTCAAATAGAATCAAATATTAAATGAAATTAAATGCTTTAATCTTTTGTTTGTTATTGCATTGAAATTTGAGTTAGTGCAGGTTGGGAGGAGAAAAAGCTGTTACTTGCTTTGCTTCGTTATTGGAGTTTGGTTGCTCGACAAATAGGTAAACCTTAATATTTTTGGTTGAGTGATAAAATTTATACCCCTGAGTGGGGTAGTTGTTTGGTTTTGGTCTATGAGAAGCTCGGAGTGGCATTTGTAGTTGTATTGGTTCAGCCGTGCGGAGGAGATGCTGGCGAATTTTTTTGTAAAATTGTTTAAACTTAGAATATTTTTTGTAATAGTTTTAAAATAATTATTTTGAAATCAATTGGGATTGGAGCATTTTTCTCACTTAGTAATTTTGGGGTTGAAATTCTTTTAAGTAGGAAAAAATGTAATGCCCTGTATTTTTAGTGGTTAGATATAAAATATATTTTATTATGCTGAATTGGAATTTATAAATGGATTTATAATATATATAATTTGTTTATAAAATGAAGTTTGAATATATAATTTATATTTAAATTATAAATGTGCTCATAACATCGTGGTAGTTCGTAATATTGAGTTTTAAACTTCGATTGGATATACATAATTCGATATAAGTTAGATTTATGTGAAATAAGAAACGTTTAATCTATTTGATTATAATTTTCTAATGAAAGTGAAAAATCAAAATTTCATTTTATAAATTGTAATTTATGTCCATCTCAAATTTTAAAATAGTTGATATGGATTCGTTTATAAACGATAACGTTTATTTAATTAATTTAAATAGAATTTTTATATATTTTGGGTATTGTTTTACTCAAAAAAAATTTAAACGATAAATTACAATTCCATATTGGTTGAATTTAAAGTGATATATATTTCATTTTTGATATATATATATACACACAGGACGGTAATAATTTATTTATTGAAATGGATTGTTTTGGAATTTAATTATCGATATTATATAAACGTCAGAAAAAAATGTTTTATAAACAACCTTCGTTTCCGACGAAACGAATTTTATTGGGATACGTATAGTTAATTATTGCTAGATTTCCGGTTTGGAGTCAATTAGAGTTATTTTGTCGGTACGTTCAATTTAAATGTGAACCGGTAAATATATTGGGAATAAAATAATGTCTTTTTCGAAAACGGAGTTCGTTTTCAACGAAATTAATGTCATTGGGACCGGAATGTTCAGATGCAGCAGTTTATTTATTTTTGTTGTGTTTGGAGTTTGTGGGTGTGATAGTACGACTTTAATGGTCAGCAGTAAATAACGGTTACCATATAAATTAAAAATAAAATACACATACTTAACCATTAAGTAATAAAGGTACTACACGCGGCTATATCTACCCCTAATACCTATGCACAACCTACTTGCAGAAACGAAAACTCTATAACCTACCTATTCCATTTATTTTTCTTCATTACTAAGCCAATGGAAATACTATACCTAACCTACCCTAAAATTTATGTGATTACAACTATGGATGAGCGCACATAACTACTTGATATTGAAAATACAAGCACAACCACCTACGACATACAAAGCTATCAAAACATAGGAAAGACATGATGCTTGTTTTCCTTTTTTTTTTGTATATTTAGCGCCTTCCTCTCTATTCTTGTTCTAGAAAACCAAAATGAAAATACCACCCACCATTTAAAGTCCAAATCGTAAGCTTAAAATAAAATAAATAAAAAACAAAGAACGTGCAAGGGGGTAGAAAGTATTGAAGAGGAACAAAAGAATTCATGCATGCATTTTGGTGTGTGGATGCTGAATGATTCGAACGCCTGCGGGGTGATGCATGTGTGCATGGTGACTTCGTTGGCCAGAATGAAGAACAGTAGGATGGAATTTGAAACACCCTACCCTCCATTAAGGTCACTCACAAGGGGAATGCCTTAACTTTGGTGGAGGTTTGTAAGTAAAAGTCACAGATAAAACACAAGACAGATATAAACACATATATATAAGCAACGGAAAACAACATACTTTTTATTTCATAAATATGTGTGTTCAAACAAAACATTTCCATAACTGTCACATAATAACTTCCAAAACATTACATCATCATTTATGTCTTGGTTATTTAATAAAGAAGCATAAAAACATAATTAAAACTGCATAAATTCCCATATAGTGTGTCCAACAGCCATAGCCAAAGAGAGTCCAAACCGTACATCTACTATCTTGAAGCTTGCAAAGAGTCTGACTAAGATGGGTTGTTTCCTCCCTGTGGACCTGGGGCGGGGGGAACGGAAGAAAAGAAGATGAAAGAAAATAGGGTCAGACATAAAACCTGGTAAGTCTAGTGACTCTTCAGTATGAGAATTAGAAAAAGGACATGATAAGTATAAACTGGAAATAGGAAAGTACCATAAACTAATGTAAAGCAGTTTGAATCGAATATACTATCACACCCCACACTATATCTCTACACCTATTTGAACTATCTTAACTGGCACCCCTTGCAGGAGGTGAAGTGATCCCCTTTCTCCAAAGATCGGCTCCTACTCGCATAATCATCTGTGTCTTACGGCCCCCAAATATTGTAGACACCTATGCTGGCCCCACCATGGGGTGTATCAAGTCCCATGGTAGCGACCAGACACAATCCTTAGAATGCATAGGTTATACTACTGATGCCCCCAGTGCCCTGTTTGTCTGCTCCGAAGTGTGTGCACGCCCGCACTCCATTAGAACCCACACTGATGCACCCACCGCCGTCGCTTTTGACCGCTTACAATCAGCCCAGTAATCGTGCCCCACACTGCCTAGTTTCAGGGTACCATGATACCTAATTGGGTTACTGCTGAAATGGGTCCCCGTTACTAGGGTTTTCTAGTCAAACATGTTAAGTGGTTAAGTGTTTGTATTTACCTAACCCCACCCATCAGTTTAATTTAACATGTTGAATTGGTTAAGTGTTTTAGTTAACTTAACCCTACCATCCTGACTTGTCTGTCCTTAGCTTTTTAAAGCACCGACCACTCACATTAGACAGATATTGTTACGGTTAATGGATGTGCCAGTCGGTTCTGGGCAGATTTACACCGTAACTCAGTTTAACCTCGGGTCCTTATTGGGCTCCATGCTTAACCACCCACATTGGATAGGTATTGTTGTGACTACTGGACAGCCGGGCGGGTCCGGGCAGGTTTACATCACAACTCAATCCAACCTCGTGTTAAGCATACTCGTATTTTCTAAATTTACATATTTGTCTTTATTTCTTAATATATGTAAATTTGTCAACAATTAAATGTTGTGGCCCACTTTCCCAGTTTAACATTTTTGGTATAAGAATTTATACCATTCAAGTGCCACCAATTTTTGGCATGTGACAAACATGCCAATTTCATATATTTTCTTATGTCAAGTTTTACCAGTATTCCCAACGTTACCCGTTTAAATATTAGGCTAACAATCTTAGCCTAATTCTCGTTCGCATGGTTTTTAACATATAATATTAGGCTAAAAACTTAGCCTAATTTAGCACTCACAAATTAGCATAAGGTAATTCATAAACATAAACATGTCATAGGTGTAAACTTGGCATTTTTGGCATAGTTAATATGAACATCATAGGTGTGAAATTGCAAAATAGTCAACATACTTATATGTGAATTTGCAACATAGACTAAATCATGGGTTTCAACTTATCATGTGAACTTGCGTTAAAAAGGGGAATCTAACTAATTTGGTGTCACATGAATTAACATATGATTTAGACAACATAAGTCTAAACATGTTTAGATCTAGGCATAACATCGAACATTACTAGCATATGACAAGAATATAACATGTCTAAAAAGTATGTATAATTTCATCGCATGTGTGAACTAGATCCAAATCATGTTTGTTACTATAACATGAAACATGTATTAAAGTGGATCTTGGCATGGATCCAATTAATTTGCAACTTTCTTACAAACATACTAGCATGTATGTGAACATAATCATTCAGGCATAAGGGTTCTAACATATATATATATATATACATGAAATCTTAATCATATACAACCTATATAATCACATAAACATATAGGTGTCGATTACAACATGAACTATACAACTTGCATGCGATTCTAGTACAATAGGATCAATATCAACTCAACTATACCACAAACATCACAATACCACAATCATTTCAATAGATAGATGTGAATTAACATCGTTGTTACACAATTCCATTTCCATTTTACATCGAATCAAATCCTAACTTTTATTCACATCAGAAAAATCACTATACTTACAACAAACGACGGTCTTGTTTTCTGGTTTCTGAGTTCCGAATTTGAATTACTTTCCTTTGGGTAGACTAACGTTGATTTGATTATTGGTTTAACTTTAATTTGGCTCGTCTCTAAGCTTTTCTACAAGTGGAGGCTCCTCTTAGTTTTCTCCTGACAGCATGGCGGCTCCGTCTCTAATTTCTTATGTGAATTTAGGTTGGAGTGTTGAGTTATATTTATAGAATTTCAGATTGATTTGAGCCGTCAGACGATCACAGATGAATCTAGACCATTCACTTCGAGAGGAGCCAACCAAAATGCAACAAGTCAGCCCTAGTGACACAGCCAAGCCTCAGAAATTGACCAGAACCCGACCAGGCCAGCCAGGGCCAAACCAGGTCGAGTGAGCAGGTCGACCCCCAGGTCAACCCTATGGTCGACCCAATGGTCGACCTGGTTGTTGGGCAGGAAATTTCCCGCCCAGCCCAGTTTGGGTCTGAATTTGAACTGAATTTTGAACCGTTTGAATTTTAAACTTGAATTCTGAAACTTCTGGAGGTCTAACTCCTTCATACAGAGTCCAAATCACGTAAACTCGGACTCTATCTCAAGAAGAATTTCGAGACGAACGCAATGCCATAACCCGTTTCCCTTAATTCTTTCAATTAGAATTAATTATACTATAATTTGTTGATTTACTATTAACAGAAAATTTTGGGGTGTTACATTCTCCCCTCCTTAAAGGATTTCATCCCCGAAATATTCAAGTCTGAAAGAATGTAAGTCCTAACATCCAATCGTCCATCTACTCAACCATCAAACACAGGCGTCCATTGTCCTTAAATGACTTCTAATGCTTTATGATCATATGCATAGTGTGTGTACATGTTTTTATCTAATGCAAAAATTAGGCGGTCTACTGATTCAGTTAACCTCCTTAATGCGAATCATGTAAGTGTCATGAATCCATATGTTTGCAAATTTGTCCTTACTCATAATTCTACATGAGTGCGCAACCATTTATACAAATGCAACATCCATATGCCGAAATATCAAGTTTCAACCACATACAAATATGAATACATATATGCATATGCAATATGAAGTGACTGAGCCGATCTAAAACCTAGGTTGTGTGTGTATATGCATCCACAAGCAACCACTAGCAATCACGTGCAACCACTTACAGCCATCAACCATAACATGTTTCAATTACATGTTTACATCCAAAGGGATTTCTACGTAAGGATGAAGGATAATATCGAGGAGATTATACCTAAAAAGATAGATACAAGCACAACTTAAGGAAAAAGAGAAATCAAAGATGTACCCTCAAAAAGAAAAGGGTAGGCCGCACGTATTCTGTCCTCAGTTTCCCAAGTTGCGTCTTCCTCGGCGTCGCTCCACTGAACCTTAACGAGCTTGACTTCGCGGTTGCGTAGCTTCTTGATTTCAATTCCTACGATTCGAGTTGGAACTCTCCTCACAGTTGCTTCGCGGTCCACTTCGGCTTCTTCTAGAATACTTGGCTCCACCACTTCCGCAGATTCATGTAGACATTTTCGGAGATGAGAAACGTGAAAGACATTGTGAATTCCAGCCAATCTTTCAGCAGCTCTGCTCTATAAGCCATTTTCCCAATCTTCTCAATGATAGGGAACGGTCCTACAAATTTTGGTGCTAGCTTTCCTGCGGATCCAAAGCGAACGACGTTCCCTAAAGGGGATACCTTAAGGAAAACCCTGTCCCCAACCTCAAACTCAAGGTCAGTCCTTCTTTTGTCTACGTAGGATTTCTGTCTATCTTGGGCAGTCTTCATTCTCCTTCGTATCAAGTCTACTTTTTCTGAAGTCTCTCTAATCATGTCTGGCCCAAGTATAATCTTGTCAGTAGACTCCCACCAACAAGTTGGTGATCAGCAAGGTCTTCCATGCAAAGCTTCGAAGGGCGCCATACCGATGGTGGCTTGGTAACTATTGTTGTAGGCGAATTCCACTAAAGGAAGGTGATCCTCCCAAGTCCCTCCGAAGTCAGGAACGCACAGTCTTAGAAGATCTTCTAGTACTCTATTCACCCTTTCTCTCTGACCATCAGTTTGGGGGTGATAGGCCGTGCTCAAGCATAACTGTGTGCCGATAGCTTCTTGCAGACTCGGCCGAAATTCGCTCGTGAAGATGGGATCTCTATCACTCACTATGCTAGAGGGTATTCCATGGAGTCGAACTATTTCCTTGAGATAAGGAGAAGCTAGAGATGAAGCAGCCCTTCTACTCTTGATAAGTATAAAGTGGGCGCTTTTAGTAAGCCTGTCCACTATTACCCAAATGCTAGTATTGCCTCTTCTTGACCTAGGTAACCCGTCAATGAAGTCCATTGAAATGCTATCCCACTTCCATAGCGGGACTTCTAGAGGATGAAGCAGTCCTCCAGGCTTCTTTTGTTCCGCCTTGACCTGTTGACATGTCACACACTTAAAAACGAAATCTGCCACGTCCTTCTTCATGCCGCTCTAATAGAAAACTCTCTTTATGTCCTTGTACATCTTGTCTCCACCTGGATGTATTGTCATCTTGGAATGATGTGCTTCCTCAAGAACCTTCTTTACTGTTGGCTAGCTTTTTTACCAAGCCACCAAGGTTCACACACAAGAAGAAAGTATGAAACTACGTTCCTATCGCATCGCAAGAACGGATCGCCCCTATCGTATCATCGATCCGTCCACCTCATCACGACTCGATCCGCACCTGCGCCACTACCTCCTTCGATCCGATCCCCCGACGCGCAGTGAAGCCCCAGACTTGTTCAACCATGAACTGGTCTTCAGCGATCCGAAATGCACGGATCTCGCGACACCTGTCCACAACTATCATATTGACCAATTCCTCCTCATTGCTCGATCCGATCCGATTTTCTCTGGATCTACACCACGTGTGACCGCGAACCGCCTGACAGAATCAGCTATAAATAGCCCAGAGACTGGCATTTTTCAAGATCTTTTGGCAGTATTAAGTATTGATTCCACCATTACTGTTGCACCACTATTTCTTATCAGTTTTATTTCGAGATTACTGAGAGAAATCATAATTGTAAGAGTGAGTTTGAGAGAAATCATTGGTTGTACTAGCATTCAAAGTATAATCAATAGCATATAAAGTGGACATAGGCTTGTTAACGCCGAACCACTATAAACCTTGTGTGTTCTCTGCTTTTTTCTCATTTTTCAGTTATAATTCTCTACAAATCAGAACAATTTGGGTGTTAGAGCCAAATTTTGATTTAACATTTTGGTGCTTTCACTGAGAATTGAACCCAAGATATTGGATTGTTTCTCCGTTGTTTGGGTATTCAAGTTCGAAGAAAACAGTCCCGAAACCTCACTGTTCAGGCCTTCAAAGATTTCAACAATACCTGATATCATGGCTGGAAAGAAATCTAAGGAAGTGCGAGCTTCACAGGCGAATGAAGCTGCGAATGAAGCGATTGAAGAAAGCGTGCATGAACAGGTCAACGAAAGACCCTCGGATCGCGGAACGGAAACGGCGAACCGAACCGTGGAGGGCGATCCGAATCGAACCGTTGAAGGGGTTGTCACCCGGTCCCATGATAACAACACGAACCTCCCTCCCAATGTTACCACAATCCGATCCCAAGGGGATGCTGCGAGCCGCCGACACCGATCCACCACGATCCGAGACAATGACCGGATCACAACTCGACCTGGAAAGGAGCCTATGGCTTGCTCTTCCCGTCCTGGTCCCTCTGTTCAACCTGGTTCAAGCTCTTTGCGCATAAGGGAAAATATTGATGATCAGTATGACCCCTCTGCTCCAGTTACTGAAAGAGATCTCTCTCGCTTCGTTGAAATGTGGGATAGGCTGTTTGATGAAATAGCTGCTCAAAGGCAGGAAAACTCCATGCTGCGACAGAATTTTACCGCTATGGATAGACGTCTGGATGATCTTGTAAGGCAAAGAACACCTCCTTCGGTCCGTCCGCTCACCCCATAATATTCTTCTTCATCGGAAGAATTGCCCAGACCTCCGCAGTGACCATATGAGCGGGCTGAAAACATAGTGCAGCTCCGATTTGGAACCTTTCCATCACGGGAGGAAGAGACACTTGGTGAGGGACCCTCAAACTGCAACTTGAATAATCATGCTGCAACTCCTAGAGCTCGAGTTGTGAATAATCCTGTTGAGAATAGACCATCTCAGCTCCTCCGCCATGCAAATGCTCATAGTAACAGGGGGCAGCGAAGCCCAATCCGAGCTCCGGACTTCGTGGATGTTCATAAAAGAGAGATCGGAGAATTCTACCGAGCTAGAAGCGCTGACCCCGAGCCTCCGATGACCAGTGCAAATGTTGCAGCTATGGTCCATCAGATCCTGGCAGATAGCCGCGGACAAAGTAATGAAGACTGGGGAATTGATCGCAGCCACACCCCTTTTACCGATGACATTCTAGATGTAACATTCCCTAGGCGCTTCAACATGCCTCAAATGAACCGTTACGCGGGTAGATCTGATCCAATCCAACATCTAATGAGATATTCTTGGTCAATGACCGCTGCCGCAGCCTCCGATGCTGTAAAGTGCAAAGCATTCCCTATATTCCGGGAGGATGTAGCGTTATTATGGTTTACTCGCTTACCAGCAAGATCAATTTCCAGTTTCAGGGAATTGATTGAAAAGTTCGTAGAATAGTTCTGCATCTACGCTCAAAGATCGAAAAGTGTGATCGACCTGTTCCTTGTCAAACAACGACCAGGTTAGAGTTTGAGGGGGTATCTGGATCGTTTCAACTTAGCCGCAACCGAAGTGAAGGATCCCCATGAGCTGACCATTGTGGCAGCTCTAATTGATGGGGTAGATAAAGATACTGAATTTGGGAGATACCTGGCCGGTAAACCACCTTATACTAGAGAACTGTTTTACGAGAAAGCAAATGTACGCTTACGTCAGGAGGAGGTATATGCTAACCGAGAGATGAAAAAGGCAAATAAGGAGGAAATCCAAAGTAATGTCGCCATCAAGCAAACCGGAGACAGCTCGGGAAAGGTTGAAGTCAATGTTGGAAACCGAAACTAGGGTGGCGGCCGCCAGTCAGGAAACAATGGTAACAACTGTAATGGCAATAATCGGAAGAGAAATCGAGGGAACGATTCCCAGAGAAGGACCCGTCTCAGGTCTTTCTAAAATTATACGCCAATAAATGATACTTTGGAGAATATATTCGTCGACTCGTACAACATTCTCCAACATAAAAGGCCTCCTCCAAGAGATTCGACGGAGAAAGAATGTGAGACAGGGAAGTTTTGTCTCTTCCATCAGACTCATGGCCACTCTACAAATGAATGCCGTCATCTGAGAGACGTAGTTGAGAGGCTGCTCCGAGAAGGGAAGTTGGATGAGTACCGAGTGACTCCTAGAGACAGGGGGCAAGCTATTCAGACCCTGAACCAAAACCAGAATCAACCTACCGCCAGGCCAACTGCCCAGCAAAAATGAAAGGATCTTGTTATTAATACCATAATCGGAGGGCTTCACCTACCCGGGCATAGTTTCAGGGCGATGGACCAGTACGTAAACGCAACAAAGCATCATCTCGAGGCAGAAGATTGCAGCAACCCTGAAGACAATGTCCCGGTAAAACAACAAAAGATAATGTCGGATGACGTCATTTTCCGCAACCGAGAGAGTATTGGAGTCCACGCTCCGACCGAAGATCCATTTGTAATCACAGTTCCAATTGGTCCGGCCATTGTCCATAAAGTCTTAGTGGATAATGGGAGTTCAATCAACATTCTATTCAAAAAGACGTTCGATCTAATGAACCTTGAATTGAAAGATTTAAAGCCGTGTGAAGGATGGATCCGTGGATTTAATGGGGCATCAACTACTCCAATGGGATATGTAGAACTGCCAGTGACACTTGGGGAAGGAGAACGCCAGAGAGTGAGAATTCTTCCCTTCGTAGTTTTGGATATTGAATCACCTTATAATGTCTTCTTGGGCCGACCGGCCCTAGCAAAGTTTAGAGCTTGTATAGCCCCCTGGTGCTTGTTATTGAAGTTTCCTACAGAAGCTGGTGTTGGCATAGTCAGAGAAGATCAGGTTGCTGCACGTGCATGTTACATTGCAGAGCTAAAGCTACTCTGTAAAGGAAAAGATATTGAAATTAAAGACGCTTCTTCCCCGACGAGGGAGGAGACGTCATAGCAATTAAAGAAAATCACTATAGGTGAGTCGCCCAGAGAACTGCCCGAGGATATAGATCCCAGAGAGGACGAAGAGGCTGGAGGCAGAAAGGCGGCTCCCAACGAAACGACTGTGGATGTACCAATCGATGATAGCAACCCAGAGAAGGTCCTGAAGGTTGGATCCCAGTTGGATCCAGTTCGAGCTAAAGAACTGACGGATTTCCTGAAAGATAACTTGGATGTATTTGCTTGGACCCACGCAGATATGTGTGGGGTATCTCCATCAATCATGAGCCATTCGTTGAACATTAACCCAAAGCACCCCCCTGTAAAACAAAAAAGGCGAATGCTAGGCCCAGAGAGGTCCGCAGCCTTAAAAGAAGAAGTTGAAAAGTTAAGGAGTAATGGTTTCATCAGAGATTCAACCTACCCAGATTGGATTTCAAATCCAGTTTTGGTAAAGAAACCCAATGGAAAGTGGCGTACGTGTATTGATTTTTCGGATTTGAATAAAGCTTGTCCAAAAGATAGCTTTCCGTTACCCAGAATTGATCAGTTGGTAGATTCAACGGCAGGTCATGAGCTTCTCTCTTTCATGGATGCTTATTCAGGATATAACCAGATTCCTATGCATGTTCCAGATCAAGAACACACTAGCTTCGTTACTGATTTGGGATTATACTGCTACGTGGTAATGCCTTTTTGTTTGAAGAACGCAGGTGCTACATATCAACGGTTAGTGAACAAAATGTTCTATAACCAGATTGGGAAAACGATGGAGGTGTATGTCGATGACATGTTGATTAAGTCCAGACAATCGTCCGATCACACTACAAACTTGGCAGAGATGTTTGGCATTCTTCGAAAGTATGGGATGAAACTCAACCCAACAAAATGCTCGTTTGGAGTTGCATCCGGGAAATTCTTGGGATTCATTGTCAGCTCCCGCGGGATTGAAATTAATCCAGAACAGATTATAGCCATGAGAGACATTTAGAAGCCTAGACAAATCAAAGATGTGCAGAGCCTTGCGGGGAAAGTAGCGGCATTAAGCAGATTCATCTCTAGAGCGACAGACAAATGCATCCCGTTCTTTGAATTGATAAAGCGAGGAAAACGCAACTTTAAGTGGACTCCTGATTGCATTGAATCATTCCAGAACTTGCTGAATCATCTAGAGAGACCTCCGATACTGTCTAAGCTGGCGGATCACGAGGATTTATTCGTGTACTTAGCGGTGTCATCCCACGTGATCAGTTCAGCGTTAGTGAGAGAAGAAGACAAGATTCAAAGGCCAGAGTACTACATGAGTAAAAAATTGGCGGCAGCTGAACGCAATTATCCGAGGATCAAAAAGCTGGCGTACAGTTTATTGATTGCATTTAGGAAACTCCGACATTATTTCCAAGCTCATCCTATTACCGTGTACATGGATCATCCGCTCAAGCAAGCTCTACAGAGACCAGAAGCTTCTGGAAGGTTGCTTAAGTAGAATATTGAACTGAGTCAATTTGATTTAAATTTTCAGCCCCGACTGTCAATACGGGGGCAAGTGCTAGCGGATTTCATAGCAGAATTTACTGCCTCGGAAGATGACATGGTAAACGAAGAGGCTGACCCCCCAAAGTTACTTCTCGATCCTAGTGCATGGAAATTGTATATTGATGGCGCTAGGAATGATAAACGATCTGGTGCCGGAGTGGTGTTTGAAACTCCTGAGAAAAGATTGATATCTTATGCTATCCGGCTAGAATTTCGCGCCACTAACAACGACTCCGAATATGAAGCCCTGATAGCCGGGTTAAGGATCGCAAAAGAATTAAAGATCGCGAAGCTGGACATATTTTGTAACTCCAAGTTGGTTGTAAATCAGGTTTCTGGAAAATTTCGAGCCAAGAGTCCAAGATTGATTTCGTATTTGGAAAAAGTAAAAGAGTTGCTGATAGGTTTTGATCACTACAGTATCTCTCATATTCCGCGGTCAGAGAACCAACAGGTAGATAAATTAGCCAAGATGGCTAGTTCCTACGATCCTGAAGAGATCAGACTAGCCCCAGTTGAAGTGCTTCAGTTCCCTAGTATAGATCAGATAGAAATTGATCTGGTACTAGAAACCGAGCCAGAAAGGGAATCATGGATGACCCCGCTAAAGAATTTTCTAATGAATGGAACGCTTCCGACCAAGAAGAGCGAGAGGCGTAAAATAATTCGTAAAGCTTCCAGATATGTTCTGCAAGACGGAGTCCTGTATAGACAGGGATTTTCGATGCCTCTCCTTCGGTGTATAGCTCATGACGACATCAAACGTGTACTGCAGGAAGTGCATGAGGGTGAATGTGGAGATCACACATGAGGACAAGCTCTGGCAAAAAAGGTGTTGCGGTATGGTTATTTCTGGCCTACCATAAACAAAGACGCAACAAAGTACGCATGACGTTGCGATGCTTGCCAAAGATTTTCGAGGATTCCCAGGGCACCTCCTGGTCAGTTAAAAACGATGACAAGTCCGTGGCCTTTCGCTATGTGGGGAAGTGATATCATTGGAACCCTCCCTATAGCAAAAGGCGGAGCAAAGTTCGCCATTGTAGCCATAGACTACTTCACCAAGTGGGTTGAGGCCGAACCGTTGACTGCAATTACAACCAAGCGAGCGATCAATTTCATTGTTAAGAACATTATTTGCCGGTTTGGGATTCCGAAGATCATCATAACTGACAATGGAACCCAGTTTGACAGCAGCGAATTCAGGAACTTCTGCCAGAAATACCACATTGAGAAACGATACACCTCTGTGGCGCATCCGCAGTCGAACGGACAGATCGAAGCAGCAAATAAAGTGATTAAGTCCATTATCAAAAGAAGATTGAAGCGGGCCAAAGCTATGTGGGTCGATGAATTACCCTTGGCATTATGGGCCTATAGGACGACATATAAATCAACAACATGCCATACCCCCTTCTCCCTTGCTTTTGGAGCAGAAGCGGTCATCCCGGTTGAGCTAAAAGTACCGTCTCACCGAGTTACTTATTACGATCCAATGACTAATAACGAGTTGCTCCTCGAATCCCTAGATTCAATAGAAGAGAAGAGGGATGAAGAAGACTTGCGTGCCTTGAGACACAAGCAACAGGCCGCCCGATACTACAATAAAAAGGTTCGAGCCTGAACCTTTGAACCCGGAGACTTGGTTCTGAAGCATGTCTTTCCACCCCCGACTTATATAGTGCGAAGTGGGAAGAACTGTACTCCATTCTACGAAGGCCTTATAATGGAACCTTCAAGCTAGCTACAGTGGATGGAGAGGAAATCCCCAGAGTGTGGAATGCCCAACATTTGCGGCCTTATCTGACATAGAGATGTCGAATTTATTCTTTTGTTTCATAGGACCATGTAAAAGGCACGACTTGCCTAGAATAGTCCTATTTTTTAAGCAAAATGTTATAAAGTGGACGTAGGTTACGATTTGACCGAACCACTATAAAAATACCGTGTGTCATTTACATTTATTGCACTATTATTTATCCGCTTTTTTATCTTTATGAAATTTGCTGCAAACCTTGCGGCAATCACAGGAACATGTGACTCCAGGTGCCTTCCATCAGGATGGAGAGCAATCCGCAGCTAGAACTTTGAAGGTACAATGGAGTGAATCACATCATTGACCGAACTCTAACCTTGGCGACTGCCAGGAGAGTATAAAAGCGTCCATGATTGAGCGCTGAGAAAGAGCTCTTACCCCGCTGAAGGATCGGGGGGCAATTGAACAGTCGAGTTCGAACTCTAACCTTGGCGACTGCCAAGAGAGTATAAAAGCATCCATGATTGAGCATTGAGAAAGAGCTCTTACCCCGCTGAAGGATCGGGGGACGATTGAACAGCCGAGTTCGAACTCTAACCTTGGCGACCGCCAGGAGAGTATAAAAACATTTGCAATTAAGCCCTGACAAGGATGATGGAGACTCGGCGTCCCTAGAATTCCTGCCACGTTAGAGGATCGGTGAGCAGATCTTGATACAAGTTCAAACTTTAACCTGCTGATGAATCGGGAAAGCATATAGGCACCGGAGATTCGGTGCCTCAAGGACTATAATTCTACTAAAAAATTCCAAGTCCCCCGTACTCGAATTCAGGGGGCAACATGCATAGAAATTGTTAAATTCTTTCTGTTGTTTGAATGATTTATGATATAATTTTAGTTTGGTTGTAACCAAGTGACTAGTGACTAAATATGAAGAGTTTATTGACTGCAGGTACACGGTGATGCAAAAGAAATAAACTTTCATTCATAAGCTGCAAACCTATAAGATAAAGAGGAACCTAAACAAAAGTGAGGGCCATTCTCACAATTACATTTCATGGCCAGTGGAAAGCCTAAAAAATCCTAAGGACAAAATATAAACTGATATCTGCCTCCTACTTATGCTGGGGGGAGGAGACTATGTAGACTTCTTGCTCTTTTTCTGCTTCCCCGACACCTCCTTGTCAACATCCGAACGACCACCTTTTTTCCTCTTCCTCTTATCAACAAGAGGCTCTGGTGAAGAACTAGAGGACTGAGAGGTTAGTTGTGAATCTATCGATCGGTATGAAAATCTTACAACCAACCCAGTTTTGGGGTCGATCTCAGAAATAGGGGCACATATACTGGATCATGTCCCCCTTTCGTAAGGAGCAACTGCTCCTCCCTTTCGGCCTGTTGTTCAGCTAAGATTTCCTCAACACCGCCTCTGCTCTCTTTGGTAATGGCGACTTCCTCTTCATCACCATCATGGCGCCCGTCCATGTCTCGCAAAGCCTCGATAGTTTCAGCATCTGGGGGGACATCAGCACCAACGCCTGGCAGGATGTCAATCTTCTCTGCCCCTACCTTCTTTTCAGCATCCTTATCAACCGGCCCGCTACCTGTATCATGAGAAACAAATGTTATTTTGGGAGAAAATGTGGTTTGCTCAGTTGATTGTCCGACAAGGCGACGACAAGTGACAATTGCTTTGGCAAGTTGCGGAGAAAATATTGAGATACCTTCCGCCGATCCTCCATCCAAGCTAGCAGCAGAACCCCTGACAGCTGGAGGAGTTGGACCCAGAGGAATCAATGGATAATCTGGATTGTATTCCTCAATTTCGGAAGCCTTGGGCTCTGCGGCTGAGCTCGGGCCTTCTTCCATTTTTTCTTTGCCCTTCTCCTGAGTTTTCTCTTTTTCAATTTCTTCTTGGAGCAGGCGTCTGCCTTTCTCTATGTCCTCAGGCTCATTATCCCTCAGAATGGTCCGCATCAATTCATTCTCATCAATCTCGTCAACTCCTAATCGCTGTTTCTCACTCTCAAACTATTGCATCCCATATGTTGGCTAGAGCGACATGATAGTCTGGGATCCAGGAGATGTTATGGGTCTTGATGACCTGACCAAGGAAGTCAAATAACATTTCTTCAAATCCTTCGATCTCCTTCTCTCTCTCAAGGAGCTTTTCATTAGAAACAGTGGCCATTTCAATGGCACTCTCCACATTATTTTCAGCAAGAATAGCGCGCTTCTCTACACGCGCAAGTTGATCATTCAGAATCGCCTTCTCCTTTTCGGCCAGAGCTAAGCTATCTTTCAAACTTGCCTTTTCTTTCTCCCAAGCAGCTCTTTCGGCCTCGAAGTGATCCTGTGCTGTTTTCAATTCGGAGTTGGCCATCCTGAGATCTTCCACCTCTTGCTTCAATAACGCTCGCTCTTTGCTATTAGAGTCAAGCTCATTATGGAAACGTTGCCTGGCCTCCTCCAGCTCCATTTTGTAAGCTTTAGCGTCTCGTTGAGCCAAGGCAAGCAGAGATTGTGCGTCCTCTAAGTCCTTCTCCATTTTTTCCCTGGCCCTTTCATTGTTATCTATATTCACTTTGGATCTATGTGCTTCCATCTCAAGCGTTCGGATAACCTCTGAAAGATTAACAACATGTTTCTTCATCGCCTCATACTGCCTGGCTACATGGCGAATGTGCCCGATGACTTCAGTATCCCAGTTCCTAGGGACTGGTTCCAAGGCTGGAACAAACATCATCCTTTCGAAGAAAATATCGGGGAATTGTTCTCGCAACTTTTCCAGCTTAGCCCGAGTCTCAGGACCATGGATGTAATCTCGTGACCCGGGGGCAATCAAACCTTGTTGGCTAGAAGGGACAATGTCAATTTTCTCCTTCTCAGAATCCTTGATTGGGTCCTTGCTTTTATCCTTGGGCTCGTAGTGTCTTTTTGATGACCTGCTGTGAGAGGGTGCACTCTTCGGAGGGGTTAAGTCTTTGGGAAGTTGTTTTCCCCCTGTAGGTGGCACCGAATAACTGGGAAGCTTGCCAGAGGTTGGTTTTGATGGAGACCTGGATTGTGAAGAAGTAGGCTTGTGAGAAAGGCCGCGAGCATGCTCAGGATTTGGATGAAGGCTAGGTGTGCCTTCATGGAGAGAGCGATAGGAATAAGATCGCCTGCGAGACATCTTTCCTGCAAAAGAAACAAGAGCATATTAAAACCTTGAATACTGTTGATATAAAAGTGTGGGGGCAGGCAGTGCATGTGATTTGTGCATCCCATATAATTCCCCCTAACAGACCAGGGCCCGAAGTCAGGCTCATCTGAGTAGTTTCTCGTTCTCCAACTGGAATGCTTGTTTCCTCAGAAACAGGAAAAAATGGCTCCCCTTCGAAGTCTCTCTGTGTATATACATCATCAGGCAAAGGAATTTTGCTCAGCTCTTTAAATAGCTGCTCTTCTGTTAAATCATCGGGAGCAGCAGGTTCAACCGGAAGAGAGGCCCTTGAGGGGAAACCCCCCCATAGAAACTGGGATTTCCTTAGACTTATCAACATGGGCCTCATCTCCTCTATATATGTTTAGGTCTTCGTCGTCCTAGATGATTATCGGTGAAGGACTCTTAAGAAATTTAATTGTTTCTGCTACCCGTGACGTTCCTTCTCCTTCTGTCGAAGGCACGTATTTGTAGGGTTTGCCGCCTGCACCAAGTCCAAACCTTATATCCAGAAGGCGGTGTTTGTGAAGGTTTACATCAGTAATGCATTTCTTGATCTTTAGGAAATCGGATTTGCTTTGCAGAAGAAGAGACAGTCGATTATTGTATACCGAACCTTCCGTCTTGGGAAAGGCGTGATCTGCTTAGAGAAAAGAAGCATGTTAATGCTTCGATTTCTTAAACAAGTTATTCAATCAAAAGTTTAAAGTTTACTTGATTTAAGCCATCTTCTTGAGCACCCAGCCTGTCTCTTTATATAGAACCAATCGGCCTTGGGATCCCCTATGTTGCTGTATCCGTCAGACAAAACCTTCCTATTTGCTACCAATTCGAAGAAAGAGAAATTTGTGGTTGCCGAGGAGCGATGCTTGAAACGGTAAAAGAATTTCAAATCTTTAAATGTGAGCTCGGTATGTAGGATTTCCACATATGCGATATATAGAGTGTATAGAGCTGCGTAGGCATTGGGATGAAGCTGCATTGGAGAAATACCCAATCGTTTTAGGGTCTCAATGACGATTGGAGGAAACGGAGGAATAGCTCCTACCCAGCACATGAGTCGGCTGACTGTAATATACCCCTCCGGAGCCAAATGAGGTCTATCTTCGCTGCCGGGTGTCCTCACATCATCCCAGGGGATCCCATGTCTCAAGCAAATTCTCTTAAGCTTTATGTCATCAAGTTTGGAAGCTAAAGAGTCTGTGAATTTCTCTATTTCTATTGCACCAGGAACTTCGTCGGGAGCTCGGCCGTCTACCTCTGACTCTTCATCAAGCGAGGTACTCTCAGACGGATTCGATTCTGTTTCTGCCTCATATTCGGATCCAGAATCCGCACCCTCTGGATTAGTTAGAAGAACCTCGGGGTTGAGATGCTCATACACCTCGGGATCCATCTCTGTGTCAGATCTTGAAGGGGAACGATTATCCTACATTACTGTTTAGGCGAGTAAACATGAGAAATAAGAATATAATTACCCGTCCCCCTTGTGTGTGTGTGAGTGCAAGTGTGTGCCTGTGCGTGTCTTAAAGAAAAAGCATTAAGGTTATCAAGATCATCGAATTTTTAGTCGTCATATGAAATCAAGTTATGCTTATGTCCAGTCCAGAAAGTTCATCTCAAAGGCTCTAACCTAACTGCCCATTGGTATGTTAGAATTAAGTTGCATTGAGTGTTCAACAAGTTCATTGGATCGCTTATCCATCCGGATCGTGGATTAGGGTTCAGATCGTAGAGAATGGATCACAGGGTAAGGGACCGGATTGCGGAGAGTAGATCGTGGGGCATGGTTCGGTTCGTGGTATGATTCCATCCTCACTTAAGCTGATACCCTATTCAAGACTGCGACCCGATCCGCCATCTCACCATTTCCCCGATCCGATCCGCTCCCTTGCCATCTCCCTGATCCGATCCTCTCCCTTGCCATTTCCATGATCCTCCGCCTCGCTTGTACCCAAGCCTAAGCCTCACTGACGATCCGACCTGCTCTCTTCTTATTCCTCCTCTCTTCCTCACTTCCGAGCTCGAGCAACAACACTAATGGCGTCTCATCAGTCTCCAGAAACTCGGACACCACATAACTCCGCTCTCTCCTCTCAAACCAGCAAAAACTCAAGGAAAAAGAAGAGAGAAATCGTATGAGAGTGATTTCAGTAAGATTACCTTTCGTAAATTGGAAAAATGAATGGGTTTTCGGAGATTTAGAAAAACTAGGGTTTTTTCCTTGTTGAAATTAGCGGCGGCGATGAATAAAACGGAGAAGAAGAGAGAAAGAAGTGACGAGGGCTCAAGTTGCACGAAGCGACCGTTAGTCTCCCAACTTTTGTTTTATTCGAACCGAACGGGTCGCGGGCTGAAGCCCACCTCGATTCGCCATGAAGCCCGTCAGGTCACTAGATCACGATCCATGGCCATGGATCGCGAAACAAGGGTGCGATCCGGACCATTAAAAAAAAAAAAAGGAAAAGAAAGAAAAAAATTCAGAGATTTACCCGGTGAACTCGATGATGAAGTTTCCAAAAAATTCCAGATTTTTTTTTCAATAAACGAGAAGTGATCGAAGACTATACTAGTATTTATACTTGTCAAAAGGTGCAACTTTTCCGAAGTAGCAAGACTTTTCAGACAGGCACGACCATTAAATTGCATCGCTTCGCGAAAAGATATCTCTACAACTTCGAAGCATGTTCCATCATTGAAACAATACTTCGAGGGTGCAAAATGTTGGCTAGCTTTTTGACCAAGCCACCAAGGTTCACACACAAGAAGAAAGTATGAAACTACGTTCCTATCGCATTGCAAGAACGGATCGCTACCATCCTCGGATCGCCCCTATCGCATCATCGATCCGTCCACCTCATCACGACTCGATCCGCACTTGCGCCACTACCTCGCTCCGATCCGATCCCCCGACGCGCAGCGAAGCCCTGACTTGTTAAACCACGAACTGGTCTTCAGCGATCCGAAATGCACGGATCTCGCGACACCTGTCTACAACTATCATATTGACCAATTCCTCCTCATTGCTCGATCCGATCCGATTTTCTCGGGATCTACACCACGTGTGACCGCGAAACGCCTGACAGAATCAGCTATAAATAGCCTAGAGACTGGCATTTTTCAGGATCTTTTGGCAGTATTGAGTATTGATTCCACTATTACTGTTGCACCACTATTTCTTATCAGTTTTATTTCGAGATTACTAAGAGAAATCATAATTGTAAGAGTGAGTTTGAGAGAAATCATTGGTTGTACCAGCATTCAAAGTATAATCAACAGCATATAAAGTGGACGTAGGCTCGTTAACGCCGAACCACTATAAACCTTGTGTGTTCTCTGCTTTTTTCTCATTTTTCAGTTATAATTCTCTACAAATCAGAACAATTTGGGTATTAGAGCCAAATTTTGATCTAACATTTACTAAATCCCTTGCTTGTGGGACGCATAGCCTTCCATCCCGTCTCAGCCAACCCTTATCATTGTTGGAGTACCTATTGAGGTGACTGGAAGTTTCACCCATAATTAGTTTATTAATCACATCAACAACTGAGGGTCTTCGCGTTGTGCGGCCCCTATCGAGTCTAAAAGAGTGGGCCGTACTTCTAGGGATGCCAATAATCCAGGTATAAAATCTGTGGAGGGCCTAAAGTCGAAGCTGGCTATATACTCCAAGCTTTGCCTTTCTACAAAAAGAGGGCTTAGGGTCAGTTTCTTTTTGCTCAACGCGTCTGCTACTACGTTGCCTTTGCCAGGAGTATAGGAAATCTCAAAGTCAAACGAGGCAAGGAACTCCATCCACCTTTGCTGCCTCAAGTTAAGATCTTTCTACGAGAAAAGATACTTCAACGATTTATGGTCAGTATATAATTCGATCTTCTCACCTAGGAGATAATGGCGCTAAGACTTAAGCGCAAAGATGATGCCGGCCAACTCAAGATCATGGGTTGGGTAGTTCTTTTCATGAACTTTCAATAGTCTTCCACCATAAGCTACTACACCCCGTACCACAAGCATCTGTGTATACGGTGAACATCTTGCTTCCATCTGGCAAAGTCAGAACTGGGGTTGCTGTGAGAGCCCTTTTTAATCGTTGGAAAGCAAACTCGCAATCCAAATCCCAAGCGAACGCCAGATTCTTCTTTGTTAGCCTTGTGAGTGGAGTTGAGATTTTCGTGAAATCCCGAATGAACTTTCGGTAAAAACCGGCTAGCCCAAGAAAGCTTCGGACTTCGGTTTCATTTCTTGGTGTCTTCCAATCTTGCAATGCCACCACTTTCGCGGGGTCCACTGCTAACCCCTCTTTGGACACTATATGTCCAAGAAATCTTACTTCTTCTCTCCAAAAGTGGCATTTGGAGAATTTGGCTTTTAGCCGATGAACTCGAAGAGTTTCCATGATCTCCTTTAGATGTTGAGTATGTTCTTCCTCATTCTTTGAGAAGATTAATATATCATCTATGAAGACCACCGCGAACTTATTGAGGAATTTTCTGAATACCCTGCTCATTAGGTCCATGAAATAAGCGGGTGCGTTTGTCAAACCGAAAGGCATGACAAGCCACTCGTAGAAACCGTCTAGGGTTCTGATCGCCATTTTATCAATGCTATCTTCAGCTACCCTTTGCTGATGGAACCCAATAGCCAGATCAAGTTGGGAGAAGACCGATGCACCTACAAGCTGATCAAACAAATTGTCTATTCTGGGAAGCGGGTATCAATTCTTTTTAGTCAGCTTGTTTAGCTCCCTGTAGTCCACACAAAGACGTAGTGAACCATCTGCTTTGGTGGCGAACACCACTTGAGCACCCCATTTCGAGATACTTCTCCTTATAAACCCCTTCTCGAGAAGCTCCTTAACTTGCTTACTGAGCTCCTTTCTCTCCTTTAGAGCCATGTGTCTAAAAGGCAGAGCTATGGGCTTTGCATTATCAACAAGATATATGCGGAAGTCTATTTCCAGCTTCGGAGGTAAGCCTTTCACCTCTTCAAAGACATCCGGATATTCCCGGACCACTTTAACTGACTGCAAATTCTTAACAGAAGCGTCAAGCGAATCTAGATAACTAAGCATAACAACATTCAAGGGATTAAAAGAAATTTCTAGAGTGTTACCGAGCCGAGGCAAGAGTCTAACCGCTCTTTTCTCACAATCAAGAATGGCACCATTACTGGATAACCAATCCATGCCTAAGATCAGTCCATATCCTGAGAAGCCCAAAACAAAGGCATTACATCTAAATTCAACACTTAGAATAGAGATTTTCAAATCCAAGCAAACCATTGACAAATAAGCCGAGCCCCCAATTGGATTCGAAACAACCATAAGATCTTCTACCATACTAGTGTCTAGGTGCAGAGATTCTACTAAAGCAGATGAAATAAAGGAGTGTGATGCACCAGAATCAAAAAGAGTGCGAACTGGATGATCATAAAGATAAACTAAGCTTTCTACAGAAATATTTCTACCTCGTTCCTGTAGAGGTGCCACCAGCGCGTGAACCTGTCCACCTGAGGTGGATCCAGTCCTCTGTCCCTGCCCCCGCTTCTTTGGGCAGTCCTTAGCCAAGTGTCCAGTCTCTCCACAATGGAAACAACCATCATTCATCTTTGCCTTCTTCTTCCTGCAGTCTTTTGCTATATGTCCAACAATGCCACAAAAATTGCACTTTCTCTTTTCACGGGTTTTGTTGTTCTTCCCGTCTTTCTTGAAGTCTGTTGTCTTGGCCTGTAAACTCTCTTTCTTTTCCTGAGGCACTTCCACCTTTGCCTCCTTCTTGCCTTTATCTTCCTCGTGTAGCAGCGCCATGTCCACAAGGCTTTCATAAGTTGCTCGCATGGGTATATGGGTCATTGCAAGGCTGTGTAGAGGCTCATTCAGGCCTTTTTACGAAGCGAAGGGCCTTCTTATGTTGGGTGTTTACTAAATACAGCCCAAATCTAGCCAGCTGATTAAACTGATTGACATACTCCTTGATTGTCATATTTCCTTATTTAAGATTTAGGAACTTCTCCATTTGTAGGCTTCTTTCAGCTTGGGAGAGGAATTTCATCTCAAACCTCATCCTGAAATCTTCCCAAGTCTCCACTGGCCTCTCAGCATGGGTAACTTCCCACCAATAGGAAGCCTCATCTTTAAGCAACCACACTGCTAGTTGTATCTTTTGCCTGTCGTCAACCTCGAAGATGACGAACAAGTCCTTGGTCTCCTTCAGCCAGTTCCTTGCTACCACAAAGGATTCAATTCCATAAAAGTCCTTTCCACCCATAGCCTTGAAGTCTCTACATGTCTTAGCGAAATTATTTCCACGAGGAGGAGGAGGTACCACTGCCACTGTTGGAGGAGGAATGTCTGTTGGGCCCGCATCATTGGCCCTAGCCTCTAGGTACCTTCGGAACCAGCTGGGTATCAGTACTCCTTCCTGAAGGTTAAGATCTCTAGACATGCTGGAACAAAAAGGAAAGTATTCAAGACAAAGGATAGAGATATAGTGCAAATGGCTTTTGGGGAATTATGCCTTTTAAAAAATAACTCTTTTTCTTGAAAACACTGCTTCTTTAAACTTCTTTTTGAAAATAGTTTCAAAAACTTTTATCTAGTTTGGTAATACTGTGCTCTGATACCAAGTGAAACACCCCACCCTCCATTAATGTTACTCACAAAGGGATTGCCTTAACTTTGGTGGAGGTATGTAAGTAAAAGTCACAGATAAAACACAAGACAGATATAAACACATATATATAAGCAGTGGAAAACAACAGACTTTTTATTTCATAAATATGTGTTCAAATAAAACATTTCCATAACTATCACATAATAACTTCCAAAACATTACATCATCATTTATGTCTTGGTTATTAAATAAAGAAGCATAAAAACATAATTAAGAATGCATAAATCCCCATAGAGTGTGTCCAACAGCCATAGCCAAAGAGGGTCCAAACCATACATCTACTATCTTGAAGCTTGCAAAGAGTCTGACTAAGCTGGGTTGTTTCCTCCCTATGGACCTGGGGGGGGGGGGGGGGGGATGGAAGAAAAGAAGACGAAAGAAAATAGGGTCAGACATAAAGCCTGATAAGTCTAGAGACTCTTCAGTATAAGAATAAGAAAAAGGACATGATAAGTATAAACTGGAAATAGGAAAGTATCATAAACTAAGGTAAAACAGTTTGAATCGAATATACTATTGCACCCCACACTATATATCTGCACCTATTTGTACTGTCTTAACTGGCACCCCATGCAGGAGGTGAAGTGATCCTCTTTCTCCAAAGATCGGCTCCTACTCGCATAATCATCTGTGTCTTACGACCCCCAAATATAGTAGACACCTATGGTGGCCCCACCATGGGGTGTATCAAGTCCCATGGTGGCGACCCGACACAATCCTTAGAATGCATAGGTTATACTACTGGTGCCCCTAGCGCCCTGTTTGTTTGCTTCGAAGTGTGTGCACGCCCGCACTCCATTAGAACCCACATTGTTGCACCCACCGCCGTCGCTTTTGACCGCTTACAATCAGCCCAGTAATCATGCCCTACCCTGCCTAGTTTCAGGGTACCATGATACCTAATTGGGTTACTGCTGAAATGGGGCCCCGTTACTAGGGTTTTATAGTCAAACATGTTAAGTGGTTAAGAGTCTATATTTACCTAACCCCACCCATCAGTTTAATTTAACATGTTGAATTGGTTATGTGTTTTAGTTAACTTAACCCTACCATCCTGACTTGTCTGTCCTTAGCTTTTTAAAGCACCGACCACTCACATTAGACAGATATTGTTACGGTTAGCCGGTCGGTTCAGGGCATATTTACACCGTAACTCAGTCTAACCTCGGGTCCTTATTGGGCTCCATGCTTAACCACCCACATTGGATAGGTATTGTTGTGACTACTGGACAGCCGGGCGGGTCCGGGCAGGTTTACATCACAACTCAATCCAACCTCATGTTAAGCATACTCGTATTTTCTAAATTTGCATATTTGTCTTTATTTCTTAATATATGTAAATTTTTCAACAATTAAATATTGTGGCCCACTTTCCAAGTTTAACATTTTTGGTATAAGAATTTATACCATTCAAGTGCCACCAATTTTTGGCATGTGACAAACATGCCAATTTCATATATTTTCTTATGTCAAGTTTTACCAATATTCCCAACGTTACCCCGTTTAAATATTAGGCTAACAATCTTAGCCTAATTCTCGTTCGCATGGTTTTTAACATATAATATTAGGCTGAAAACTTAGCCTAATTTAGCGCTCACAAATTGGCATAAGGGAATTCAAAAACATAAACATGTCATAGGTGTAAACTTGGAATTTTTGGCATAGTCAATATGAACATCATAGGTGTGAACTTGCAAAATAGTCAACATACATATATGTGAATTTGCAACATAGACTAAATAATGGGTTTCAACTTATCATGTGAACTTGCATTAAAAAGGGGAATCTAATTAATTTGTTGTCACATGAATTAACATATAATTTAGACAACATAAGTCTAAACATGTTTAGATCTAGGCGTAACATCGAACATTACTAGCATATGACAAGAATATAACATGTCTAAAAAGTATGTATAATTTCATCGCATGTGTGAACTAGATCCAAATCATGTTTGTTACTATAACATGAAACATGTATTAAAGTGGATCTTGGCATGGATCCAATTAACTCGCAACTTTCTTACAAACATACTAGCATGTATGTGAACATAATCGTTTAGGCATAAGGGTTCTAGCATATATATACATGAAATCTTAATCACATACAACCTATATAATCACATAAACATATAGGTGTCGATTACAACATGAACTATACAACTTGCATGTGATTCTACATGTACAATAGGATCAATATCAACTCAACTATACCACAAACATCACAATACCACAATCATTTCAATACATAGATGTGAATTAACATCGTTGTTACACAATAACACAATTCCTTTCCATTTTACATCGAATCAAATACTAACTTTTATTCACATCGGAAAACTCACTATACTTACAACAAACGATGGTCTTGTTTTCTGAAATCTGAGTTCTGAATTTGAATTGCTTTCCTTTGGGTAGACTAACGTTGATTTGATTATTGTTTTAACTTTAATTTGGCTCGTCTATAAGCTTTTCTACAAGTGGAGGCTCCTCTTAGTTTTCTCCTAACAGCATGGCGGCTCTGTCTCTAATTTCTTATGTGAATTTAGGTTGGAGTATTGAGTTATATTTATAGGATTTCAGATTGATTTGAGCCGTCAGATGATTACAGATGAATCTAGTCCATTCACTTCGAGAGGAGACAACCAAAATGCGACAAGTCAGCCCTAGTGACACAGCCAAGCCTCAGAAATCGACCAGAACCCGACCAGGCCAGCCAGGGCCAAACCAGGTCGACTGGGCAAGTCGACCCCTAGGTCGACCCTATGGTCGACCTGGTGCCTGGGCGGGAATTTTCACGCCCAACCTAGTTTGGGTCTGAATTTGAACTGAATATTGAACCGTTTTAATTTTAAATTTGAGTTCTGAAACTTCTGGAGGTCATAACTCCTTCATACGGAGTCCGATTCACGCAAATTCAGACTCTATCTCAAGCAGCATTTCGAGATGAATGTCAATGGCGTAACCCGTTTCCCTTAATTCTTTCAATTAGACTTAATTATACTATAATTTGTTGATTTACTATTAAAAGAAAATTTCGGGGTGTTACAGAATTCGAGCATGTAGTAAAGTATGGGAAACAAAGACGTATTGAGTGGGGAAGGTTAGTTCGAAATCCAAAGATAGCAGGTGGAGAGTTGATGAGGTGATGTGCGGTTTCTGTCGGGGTTGGTCGTGTAAGGTGTTAGGAGCTATTCATGGAAGTTGCGTGGGTAATTGTAAGGAGAGTTGAACGATATAGAGAATTAGATGGGGATTTTAGGGTTGGGTTCAGTTTGGAGAACGATGGAAGAATGGTGGCCTTGGGTTCAAAATTATGAAGGAAGGATAATGATAGCTGGAGGAACTGCGGTCACGTGAATGGAGCAGCAGCAGCTAAACTTTTGAACGGGGAAGAAACCTCTCGTTGGCCTAACACGTGATTCAATGGGCGTTGGCCTTCCATATAAAAAAAGAGAAGTGTGGGCTTCAGACTCTCACGAAAAAAAGGAAAGAAGAATGGTATTTAAACAAATGGTGGTTGGAAACAAAAGTAAATGGGAAATTAAAACAGCAGGCGCAAAAGCTTCACTAGGGCAGAAAAGATTTTACATAGGCTTTAACATGGGTTAACCGGGCCTATACGTTTTAAAAGGTAATTAGTGAATTAGGTTTAACAACTGTTTAGTTAGCTTTTGATTTAGTATATAAAATAACGGCCAAACCTATAAAGGACTAATAAAGTTAACATGGCAGTAAAGAGTATATGTAATAACATAATTAACAGTTAAATATTAGTTAATAATTAAGGTATGCAATTAATTTAAATATAATCGTACCTTATTTTTGGTATAACATGCACGTACGTCAAAAGATTTGGACAAAACCGAGCACGTTGGAACCGTTCGGATGAACCCTTCATGTTGGAACAGATTGGATGCATTGAATGCAAACAGTATTTTCAAATAAATTAAATGCACGTTTAATTTAATTGAAAACAATCGCTACCTCAACAAGTGAAGATCAAGGTGATTTTAACTCACTCAATTGTCCTACTTATAATTATTTTAAGTCAGGTATATTGTTTGGGTTCTATATTTGCTAATTATTGGTTGGTTTGATGATTATTTAGATATATGTTGAATATTCTTATATAACTGATTTAAATTAAACGTTCATTTTATTTATTCAAACCAAATCGTTTAGGAGCACCTAAACAATCTCTAGTTTGCTCGTTTAGGAGCACCCAGAGTAATAAGAAGAGACATAAAACTCTGGGTCAAACAAAAGTCTGGTATGAGCAATAATAGCAAAATAGAACAATAACAAGTATAAATAATCATACCTGAACCTGGATCTGCAACCAAAGAGTTAGCACAGCAAGATGTACAGTACTCTAAGGTAACACTAACATAAAGTGTAAAATGTGAGTGTGCATGTTATGGTGATAACAAACATCAAACATGGCAATCAACCTCACATCTCTCACTTAGTGCGTAAACTATACGATATCCACCACTTTGATCACCAAACCCTTTGCTACGACCCCTTTGCCCTTGGGGTCTAAATGAGCCCATTGCATTGGTCTATAGCCACTAGTCCCTTGCTACGATCACCTTGCCCTTGGGAGTCCTAATGGTCCCATTGCACTAATCCATAGCAATGCTACGATCACTTGCCCTTAGGAGTCTTAATGATCCCATTGCCCTGATCCATAGCCACTAATCTATCTCTCAGTGGTGAACTAAAGCTATAGATATCGATAACCCCTTTGCACACGTCCCGCAGCAAAGTCCAACTCATGAAGTTAACTCATTGGTTCCCATATGGATCTTGAGTAATAACCTTCCATTTGGACTTCCTTTGCATCTCGGGTTTTGGTCTCCTCCAGGTCATCAGCTCGTGGTGGTCTGTGACCTCCCACTCGTGGCAGCTCATGGTGCTCTAATCCGATTCGTGGTTCGTGATGGCCTCCCACTCGTGGCGGTTCATGGTCTTGTTCTCTCCGGCTCGTGGGGGCGAGCAAGACCGAGTCAGCTTGTAGGCACGATCGGGGTTTTTGACCAATTTCCTGCAACTTTTCTAGCAAACTATTTACGCCATACGACGACGTTTTCGACCATTCTAACATTGGTAAACAATCATGAAGCATTCCAAACAGCAGTAACAACATATGGGTTCAATCAAAAAGGTCAAAACGTCAATTACATAGGTTATTTAGATCAAACATCCCCTAAAAGCATGATTTTCCCCTTAATCCATTCCACTTAACCATGTTTTAACTATAAGATTAGCAAAATATATCCAAATTAACCCAAATTTTTTAAAAAGGCATAAAATAATATTCAAGAATTTCTACGTATTTTTCCATATTTTTCTAAGTCATAATTTCGCTAATTATCACTAATCACCTCTAATTAGCCGTTGTTAGTGAATAAACATGCTAATCATTCAGCTTAGCCACAAATTAATCTCAGACCTGAAAATATCTCTAATTTGTTCGAATCCCAATGCAACATAGCAGCACTACCTCCAATTTGATGTTAATTTGCTTTGATGTTGATTAGCTTAATATTGGACTAGAAAGTGATTAGGATGTAGTTTAAAAGGTGGAGGCCATTGCTAGGTTTGAAGAAATGAAAGTGGCAGCTAAGAAAATGAAATGAGATGGCTTCCTAACTGATTTTAGCCTCCCCATACCCTAATCCCGAAATGGGTCATGGGCCATCCATTAATTACCCTATTAAGCCTGCTTAAGCAGTTTTTCACTTTCCAAACCTTGTTTCAGCCATATCTCCTAAACGGTATGTCCGTTTGATTAATTTGATCACTTTACGAGAAGTTAAACTATAATCCGAATCCAATGAAAGTGGTTTCAGGGCAAAACTCCTTACCAAACAAAAGTTATAGGAGAAACAAGGTTTGCCAGGGGCAAAACGGTCATTTAAAATTCAGCAAAAATCGTGAACATGGGAAATGACCCCAATAGTCATTCCCCAAAGATACACGATCATACAAATTCGTATGAAAATAAAATAAATATTCTACGATCCTTCGATATGTAGAATGCGGGTCGTTACACTCTTTCCCCTTAAGAAATTTCGCCCTCGAAATTCCTTAACTAAGAAAACAGCCAAAAGGTCCCGCATGCCTATCAATCATTTGCAACAATCAAACATACAAAATAAACACAACAAGCCTATCCTAGCATGTGGAATAACTATATCGCAATTAAAACCTTACCAGGTAAATAGCTCTGGATATGATGTAACAACCCTGAATTTTGGGGTAAATTTAAAAATTTATTTTAAGTAATTTTAATGAGTTTTTGATATTTTATATAATAACGTTTAAAAAATTATTTTATTTGAAGTAAAGAAAGATATATGTTAGAAAATATAAAAGTGTTAAAAACATTATTTTTAACATTGCTAGAAATTAACTGCTAAAAGAGAAAAGAAACATATATTTAAAATATGTCAAGAATATTCTTTTTAATGTAAATACGGAGCGTGAACAATTCACATGTAATATATGGATTATTTATTTAAATTCTTAATGTGAACGTTTTGCTAATAGAGAATATTTTAACTTTATATGTAGTTTAATTCTAAATAAAGAAATAATGGGTGAAATAAATTCGTGAATTTAGCGTTAACATTGGCATTTAATTTACGGTGTAACGGTTAAATTTGTATTGTTCATTTTTTTTTTGAAATAAGGAAAGTGGCAGCAGTTTTCAATGCCCCTTCCCTTCCTTATTTTTAGCACGTGCATCCATGTTACATTATACATATATATGTTCATAAATTAAATGAATTTATACATAGAAATTTTATGCTAATTTTGTTTCTCTTAATATCAGTACATGTCATGCTTTGCACACGATGCTTAGTTTGAAAACAATAAATACATTGTGTAGTTATCTTAATAAAATTTTAATTTAATTCGAATTCCTATATATCTTGTTAATAAGTTTCCCTTCTTAATAATAATTCATGTACGTTACATTTTTAATTAACATACATTACAACTGAAATTAATGTACCATAACTAGTAATTAATGTATGTCAAAAATTAATAATAAGAAAGAATCGAAACTGAATTTTTCACAAGAATATATAATGTTAATTAGTCTTATATATTTGAAGTTTGAATTCTGTAAATTTGAATAAAAGGGTAAGTATATGATGGAAAAATAAAGGAAGGGTAATGAAATAGGTTACAAATTAATGTTGTAATTAATGTAAAGAAACAGTCAACTAAGGAAAAGGAAAAAATGAATGACATTAATTAAGAGATTTATTGGTTTAAATTATATATAAACGTTTGCATGTATATACACACATCTACATGATCAAAGCTTAAATTAGTTATATACGTTTGAAATTTGAATTTTGTAACATATGAATAAAACAGAAATAAATTACTACACCATCCCTCTCCTCTTATTTTCTTTCCCATTTCTACCTCATGTAATTCTCCATCCCCATTTGGGAAAAATGAGCCGCCTCTCTTTCCTTCCTCTCCAAGCCATGGCCGCCATTCTCTTCTTCCTTCGTCCATCAAAAGAAAAAAATAAGTTTCATTCTATTGTGATGATTTTGGAACGGTGACAAGCTCTACCTCTCTTTGATTTATCTATCCAAAGGCCTAGGTGAGCAATATTAAATTTAATTTAATTTTAATTATTAAAAACATGTTTTTGATCCAATTCGATACAGAACCCGACAAATTTGACAATCCTACGACAACGCAACATCACACAACATCTTAGATCGGTGTGAACAAATTTCTGACGTTCAATTTGTTCTAGTTCTGACAAATACAAAGGTGAGAAATTCTAAATTTTATTTAATTTAATTATTTTTCTTAATTTATAAATCTGTGTTCATGAATCTATGTGATAGCTTAGATCTGTGTCTGTGATGGATGTAGTTTTTTTTTTAGATCTATTTCAGATCTGAAAGCAATGTTGTGTTTGTTAGTCTATGTTATGTTATTAGATTTGTAAAGTGAAAAGTGTGATAAACCAAATCACAATGTCATGTTATTGGGTTGTAAATTGAAAATAGTGTTAAACCAAATCACTATGTTGTGTTGGTTGGAGTTGTTATTTCAAGAATTAACATTTGTGTTAAATGAATATGGACAAATTTGAATTAGGATTATCATTTTGCCACAATATAATAAATTAACAAAACTCATTTTGTTAAAATAGTTTAGATAAAAAAAATGTCACTTTTGATTGAAATAAAATAGACAAAACGAAATCGTAAACATATAAGATAGTCCTTTATTTGACATTAGTTTACGTAGGAAAAAAGTTAACATATGAAGTACTCCTTTATACGATATTAGGAAACATAGAAAAAGGTTAACATATAAATTTTGGCGTTGTGTCATTTTAGAAAATGAATACATTTTAGCATTATTTAAATTTAGTTGAAAATGAATTATATTTCAGCGTTATGACATTTTATTGAAAATGAATCATATTTTAGCATTACGTCATTTTATTGAAAATGAATCATATTTCAGCATTATGTTAATATAGTGAATGTAAACATAATTTTGTCGTTATGTCATTTTATTGAAAATGAATCAAATTTTAGCATTGTGTTAAATCAAATGAAAAATGAACATATTTTAGCGTTGTGTTAAAATATGTTTACATTAGAAAATAATGATTACATTAGCAAATATGTTTACGTTAGAAAATATGTTTACATTAGTAATGTTTTCATTAGAAATTATGAATAAGAATTCGGCGTTATGTCATTTCAGTTAAAATGAATATGAATTCGGTGTTATGTCATTTCAGTTAAAATGAATATAAATTTAGCTTATGTCACCTTAGTTAAAATGAACATATTTTAAGTGCTATCTCATTACATTAAAATGATCATATTGTTAGTGTAATGTTAATATATTATAATTATAAGCGCTATATAATTTTGAATGATCATATTGTTAGTGTAATGGAATAAGTGAATTATAATTATATTTATAGTGTTAATGGAAAAAGTGAATTAAAATTATATTTTTTTAGCAGTCTTAGATAGAATATGATTATTATCATATTTTCTTCGTTTTAGTTAGAATATGTAAATAATCATATTTTTTTATCGTTTTCGTTAAAACATGAATAAAATTATATTTTTAGCATCGTAGTTAGGATATGAAGACACTTATTTTTACTGGATGTGTAGAAATAGGAAAATAAATATATTTTTAGCATTTGAATAGAAATATGAATATAGAATCATATTTTAGTATATGATAGTGCATATGATACAAAATCATGTTTTAGAGTAGCGTTAGTGCATATGATACAAAATCATGTTTTAGAGTAGCGTCAGCGCATATGATATAAAATCATGTTTTGGAGTAGCGTCAATGCATATGAAATAAAACCATATTTCAATGTCATTATAATGCATATGAAATCAGACCGTATTTTAATGTCAAGGTAATGCATATGAATCAAAATCATATTTTAAATGTCATGTTTATGTATATGTAAAATAAATCACATTTTTATTAAGAATGAGAATTTGCAATAAAAATTACATTTCTATATGTAATTAAAGAAGGATTTTACAGTATATTGAAAATTACATTTTTAACGTAATTAAGAAGAAGAATTGAATGATGTAATCAAATTTGCATTTCTTTAATGTAATTTAAAAAGTTAGAATTTTTCACTGTAATGTTAACTACATTTACAACGTAATTAAGGAAGGAAATTTTACAATGCAATTGAAAGATAGGATTTTATAATATAATGTCAATTATATTTTTCTTAGTGTATTCAAAAGAAGAAATATTACTTTTTTTTTATGTAACAAAAGAAGTTAGAAGAATTACATTCTTTATTATGTAATAAAAGAGAATATAGTGTAAAGAATGAAAAGAAAATTCACATTTTTCTATAGTGTAAAGAATAAGAAGGAAATACTACATTTCCAATAAAATGAGAGAAAGAATGTAAATAAAATATGAAATAGAAATTTACATTTTCTTACGTAATAAAAAGAATTATTTTAGATGACACTTTCATTTACATTTTCATGTAAATAAGATATGTAGAAAAAAAGGAAAACACTTATTTACGTTTAGGTAAGTAAATAAGAAAAGAAAAGGGAAACATTTATTCACTTGTAGTGTAAATAAATAAGAAAAAGAGATGTTTTAATGACATTTTCTATGCAGTAAAAGAATAAATTGAAAGTTACCTTTTAGTTGTTATTTATTAATAAATAAATGTGGGAATGGAATTCAAATGTTCATTGAACATGATACCATGATATGATACATGAACATGATTGTGCGCTGTTTGTCTGGTTGATTCGTTGCCCTTATATGTTAATGACTACATGGAATGATTTATATCTATTTTTATAAAAATAAAAATAGTGATAAATAATAACGTTATGAAATAATTTAAATGATAATTATGCGAAGATTATTTGGAAAGTCCGAGTTTATTCTCATTCCAAATAATGATACGACGTTCGAAGAATTGAAGACGGCGATTGAAGACCGACGATCTTCACATCGAATGGGTAACTAGTGTTGAGGCCCTTGATTGATTTGCTCCCAAAACGGGGCTAAGATGGTAGTTATCCGAACGTAGTGTTGATTTGTACGGATTTGGCTTTCGCTTAGACCCAGAGCATAAGATTATAAATGGAATGTGTGTCTGACATTGTATTCCTTTATATTGTATTTATTGATTTTCTGTCGAATGTATGAATGTTTGGCGGCAGAGAATTTATTCTCTTCTTAACACCCTTTCATATATTTCGGCAAAGGATTGGTAGTGTGATATGGAGTGATAGTGTGGTATACCAAGATGCAATGATCAAGGTTTCTTGTTGAAAAGCAGAACCTTGTGGTGACGATCAAAGCATAGCCTGTTTAGGCGTAGCTTTGTGTATAGCGTGACTTCGCGAGCCTCACACCCCGGTTGGTGTCTAAAACGGGAGAAGGGAACGCAGGGAGAGCAGCACGTTTCTTTCTAGCTAGAAGTAGTGTCAGTGCTTAAATTGGCTGATATTTTACTTATGTGGATGATGGAATGAGGCGCCTCAGATGATAGGTCCTATAGGATCGGGAAATGTGTGTTCAGGAATTGTCAATCCACGAAGCTGTATGTGTGGACCGGCCCTGCAGCTATCCAAGGGTTCTCTGCGGGGAATCCTGAGGCATTAGCTAGAGTGTCTCAAATCGGTAAGGAGCTCCTCCCTAGCCTTGACTCACGATGGAAACCCAATTCCCGATACGACCCTACCGGACTTGATTGTATTACTAGTACGGAGGCATAATATATGGTAGCTATGCTTCCTAGGATTGATACATTTACTTTGAAATGTTTTTGAAACATATATACACTAATAATAATATCAAATTCGTTTTTAACGTATCAAGCATTTTTGACCATTATAAGGTAAAACTATATCCTCCAGTTTGCGTTCACTACACCATACAGGCTATTTTGCAACGCCTAGATGCGGACATTTAGCAACGGCTTAAGGCCGTTGCTAAATTGCAATGGCTAAAACCCGGTGTAAAATATATTAGTACGGTTAATGTCCGTTTTGGATTGTGCAACAACTTAAGACCGTTCTATAGTCAAGTACAACCTTCCATACACCCTTCGTTCTCCAATCCAGTATCCAGTACGCTTTCACTTTTATTTTCCCCCTTCTACATTAAAGAATATTTCCAAGATATAAAACTAGATCCAAATCCTTTTTTCGTCCAAATCGTTTTGTTTCAGATCGGCATCTATTGCCTAATTGATTTTTCCAGGTGGGTTTTCCAGATCGAAAGCTCTCCAAGTGTTTTTTTTTCAGATTGCAAAATTTCCCAAGATTTCAAATTGAAATCAATTGACTCTAGGTATGCAAAAATCGATTTTTGTTGTTTTATGGTTCATTTAGTATCAAAGAAATCGAAGTCAGTCGATTTCATTAGTTTCCTGTTTTGCATTTAGTATAAGTTTATTTTGATTCATGGCTAGTGATTAGTATTTGATCTATCTTGCTTTTGTTCATATAATGTGAAATATTTTGCTGTTTAAAACCCCTATTGATGTATTTATTAAAGGCAATGTTTTGAGGATTGGCATGGTTCGGATTCCTCTTTATCAGTAACTACTGTTTAAACTTAGTGGTACTTTTTAGTTAATATCACAGTATTTAGGATACTGGGTGAAGATTTTAGTTTAGATCAGAAGGCAGAAGTTCTTCTTGTTGGCCTATTGTAAGAAATTTGGAAATTTCAAGGACCTTATATATTTAGTATTGCTGATGGATATCCTGTAACGACCCAGAAAATATGAACCAATTTAAAATTTTTAAATTGGCTAAAATAGTGGATTTTAAATATTTAAAATAAATATTTTAAATAATGGCGATGAAAACTGAGTTTGAATCGACATTTGAAAACGAATATAATTAATTATAATTATATATAGAATTGAAAATGGCGCGGTAGTTCGATAATTCGATTTCAAACTTCAATTGAATATATCGGGTGCAAAACAATCCAGATTTTAGTGAAACCAAAAACATTAGGATCTAATTGGTAATATCTTTCTAACGAATCTGAAAAATCGAAATTTGATAGCGGGAATCAAAAGCTATGTCCAGTTGAAAATTCTGAATAGTCGCTATGGAATTCAGGCCCTTAAAAATGGACATTTTGCAAACGACCTCGGATTTCGACGAAACCACTTTTGTTGGATCCGTGATGTCAAATTATTGCTAGGTTTCAAATTTCATAATTTTTCGAATCAATATGTGAGCGGGGTAAAGGAAAACGCGTTTGACCGGTTTTAGTTGATTTTAATCGACTGGAAATTGGCCATTTTTCAAACGGTCTCAGAATTCAGCGAAACTAGTTTTGTTAGGACCGTATCGTCAATATGAAGCGAGAAAATATTTTTCTGGTATTTTTCTAGTTAGTATGTGACCCCGGTAATTTGAAATGTACGTTTAAAATTCAATATAGTGATTTAAATGTAAATTCAACGGAAACTGATTGTAACAAGCAAATCAGCTTGCGATACATATCCCATTGAGTTCGGAATGGGGGTAAAACGCTATGGACCACAGGCGGTGGGCCTCGTTTTGAGGTCGAAAATAAAAGTTGCTTTTTAGAATTAATTTAATAAATAAAATAATATATATATTTTCTTTTTAAAACCCTCACCCCCCTTTCTCTCGTTATTTTCGCTCTGAAGGATAAAAAAAAAAAAAAGGATCGACGCCGCCGCCTAGGGCAGGCGCCTTCTCCCCCGTGCCAACCGCCCCCCCTCTTCCTTGCTCTTGCTCCCCTCCTAAATGCGACGCACCTGTTCCGACCCCCCCTGAAGCCATCGCGACACCCTAAAATCGCGAGCCCCCCTTCTTCGAATTCAAACCCCCACCGCACCCCCACCTCCAACACCTCCTGCCGCCGAGCCTGTTCCGACCCCCCTTTCTTCGCAGACAAAGTAAGTATTTTATTTTATTTTTATTTTTATTTTAATTAGGTTTAAAACTGATTTTTTTAAAATGATTTAAAAACTGATTTTAAAAATGATTTAAAAACTGATTTTATAAAGGTTTAAAACTGATTATTTTAAAAGGTTTAAAACTGATTTTAAGTTTAAGATATAAATAGAAAAAGAGTTGAACTTTAAATAGAAAAAGAGTTGAACTTTAAATAGAAAAAGATTTGAACTTGGAAAAAAATAAAGATCATATTTTTAAAATAGAAAAGATGGAATTTTTATTAAGTAGAAGAAGTAAGATATGATTTTTATATTTTTAAAGTAATAAAAATATAATTTTTACATCATAGGAATATTAAAAATATAATCTTTATTTTTGAAAAGGCGGAATCTATATTTTTGAAATTCGATTTTTATATATTGAATAACGAAGTCAAAATTCGATTTTTATATATTGAATAGCGAAGTCAAAATTCGATTTTTATATATTGAATAGCGAAGTCAAAATTCGATTTTTATATATTGAATAGCGAAGTCAAAATTCGATTTTTATATATTGAATAGCGAAGTCAAAATTCGATTTTTATATATTGAATAGCGAAGTCAAAATTCGATTTTTATATATTGAATAACGAAGTAAAAATTCGATTTTTACATATGTAGAGAATACGGGCGAAAGCGACAAAAAGGCGAGATTGGCAAAGATTTCTATAAAGGAAGAGTCGAAGTATTGGATAGCTATTGGTGAGAATTTCTCACTCTTCAATTTCTTTTTCTAGCTATATATATATGTGTTGAAATAAAAGTGAATTGCTATATATAAATATATATATATACGCCCCTCGTCCACAAACCATGGACGATATTTATTGATTGAAATTGTTGTGAAAATTGATTGATAGCGAATGATTGTTTAGGATTGTTTGTGGTTGATATTGATTGATTGAGGTTGAAAAATACCCATTTATGGTTGAGAAATATTTGGTTGAAACCACATAGGATTAGTTTGTGGAAATGAAATAAACATATCCATGCCGCCTGCGTGCGAACTAGATGCATGATCCCCATTGTCAAAAACCGCGAGGTTTTAAGGTAGAGCGAGGAGCTGTACTAGGGACGGTCCCGGTTTTATCTACCCTGCCGTTATGCTGCCGAAATTTTGAATAATATTCGTGTGTTTGAATTATTTTCATATGCTTAAACTATATTTATTCATTGTATAGAAAACATTCATGTGTTGAATTGATATTCATTCGTTGATTTGAAATTCATGTGTTGAATGGTATTCATATTTTGAAATAAATTGTTTGATAATAAAAATCACATTTTTATCTATATATAGAAACTATAGAAAACATTCATGTGTTGAATTGATATTCATTCGTTGATTAGAAATTCATGTGTTGAATGGTATTCATATTTTGAAATAAATTGTTTGATAATAAAAATCACATTTTTATCTATATATAGAAACTATAGAAAACATTCATGTGTTGAATTGATATTCATTCGTTGATTAGAAATTCATGTGTTGAATGGTATTCATATTTTGAAACAAATTGTTTGATAATAAAAATCACATTTTTATCTATATATAGAAACTATAGAAAACATTCATGTGTTGAATTGATATTCATTCGTTGATTAGAAATTCATGTGTTGAATGGTATTCATATTTTGAAATAAATTGTTTGATAATAAAAATCACATTTTTATATATATATAGAAACTATAGAAAACATTCATGTGTTGAATTGATATTCATTCGTTGATTAGAAATTCATGTGTTGAATGGTATTCATATTTTGAAATAAATTGTTTGATAATAAAAATCACATTTTTATCTATATATAGAAACTATAGAAAACATTCATGTGTTGAATTGATATTCATTCGTTGATTTGAAATTCATGTGTTGAATGGTATTCATATTTTGAAATAAATTGTTTGATAATAAAAATCACATTTTTATCTATATATAGAAACTATAGAAAACATTCATGTGTTGAATTGATATTCATTCGTTGATTTGAAATTCATGTGTTGAATGTATTCATATTTTGAAATAAATTGTTTGATAATAAAAATCACCTTCTTATCTATATATAGAAACTATAGAAAACATTCATGTGTTGAATTGATATTCATTCGTTGATTAGAAATTCATGTGTTGAATGGTATTCATATTTTGAAATAAATTGTTGGATAATAAAAATCACCTTTTATATATATATATAAAATCCTATTTTTGTCACCTATATGAACTATATAGAAAAATAGTGTTTTGAAATGAATTGTTTTACAATAAAAATCACATTTTTATTGTATGCATAAATCGTTGAAATGTGAAGTGTTAAAAATAGCCACTTGTTCAAAATAAACATATATGAGTTGAAATATTCATTAATTAGCTAATGAAATGATTTGCACCTATTTATGTAACATTAGAATGAATGGTGTTTTTAAACCAAATAGAAATCAAATATGAAGTTGAATAGAAAATGATAAATGATAAGAACTGTATATATATGTACATGCATATTCATTGAACAGGTTATAGCAAAGGGGCTAGAGAAGAGGAATAAAATTTTGTGCCCGACAAATAGGTACACATTTACTGTTTTGTTTGGGTGATGATTTTATGAGCCTGTTGGCTAGCCGCTTGGCTTTTTCTTTTTTCTTTTTGAGATTAGAAGGACCGGGAAAGCTATTTGCGATTTCCCGATGCTCCCGGTGCAGGGGAGGTTATGGCGAAATTTTCCAAAAATTTAAGGCGTTTGTGAAATATTTGAAGTGAAAAACGATATTGAAATCATTAAATGAACTATATTTATATAATTATATAAATATAAATAAAATTAAAACGAAACGTGGCCGTGCAGTTCGCATTTTGAAACCGTGATTTCAAACAACTAGTACGGGGAATCCGACCATTGGATTTTCCCGAAACCTCAACCGTCGGGTTCGCCTTGGAATAATCTTTCCAACGGCACCAACCTTGTAAAAATCCAACGGTTGGATTGTCTGGAATGTTTAATTCAAATCTGAAGAAAAACAGCGCCATAAGCGATTATATATATATATATAAATATAATTATATATTTAATCGAATAACGACGCGGCAGTTCGTATTTTGAAATCGAAATTTCAAACGATTGTACCGGGAGATCCGACCGTCGGATTTTCCCGAAACTGGAACCGTTGGATTCGTTTTGAAAAGACCTTTCTAATGATGTAAATTTTGTGAAGATCCAACGGTTAGATTTTCAGATATGTGTAAATCAAATCTGAAGAAAAACAGCGCCACGGCCGCGTTATGGCCCGAAGCGTCGTTTTGAATAAATGAGCTATTTTAAAATAAATAAAAATAGCGATAAATCATTATAAAGTACCATAAACAATATGGAGTGGAAATAAATTGTATTTGCTTGATTTATGTTGTATTTGATGGTTGAATGTGTTTGGTGTGAAAATTACATTAAAGAACAATATCGGTGTTGTCGAATAATTTAACCGTTGAAATAAATTGATTTGAAATTCTAAATATACGTGAATTATTTGAAAAGGCCGAGTTAATTCTCATTTCAAATAATTGACCGACGATTGAAATTCGAAGATGAAGACGACGGTCGAAGACCGGAGATCTTCACCTCGTTTGGATGGTAACCGAGGTCCTGATTGGGAGGCATCCCGAAATATGGATAATGAGTGGTGATCGTCCAGACGTACGTGGTGATCGATGGGTTTGAGAGGTATTTAGTGCCTCCGGTTTCGTTCAGACCCAGAACAGACTTGTAAATGGACTGTGTGTCTGACATTGGATTTTATTCTGTGTTGATTGATCTCTATTAAATATACATCTGTTTGGCGGCGGAGAATTTATTCTTTCGTTTAACGCCCTTCTCTGAGACGCACGAGCTCAGGGGTTGTATATCGATGGACATCAGTCGCATGGCATGAATTGCCTGTGTGGCATGCTAAGATGCAGTGATCAGGGCTTCTGTTGAAAAGCAAAGTCTTGTGGTGATGATCAAAGCACCGCCTGTGTGGCGTAGCTTTGTGTATAACGTAAATTCGCGAGCCTCATACCCCGGTATGAACCAGAAACGGGAGAGGACATCAGGGAGGGCCTGCGTTTCTTTCTAGCTAGGGTGGTGTCAGTGACCTACCAGCCCTGACATTTATATACTTTTCACCTATGTGGTTGTTGCTGTTGCGAGGCGCCTCGGTTTGATCGGACGATCCGGGTCCGATGGAGTCATTCGTTGGCTCGTTTACGCCCCAAAGGGCGGGGAGACGTAGTGTTCAGGCATAATAATCCACATCAGTGGACCGACCCTGATGATCCAAGGGGCAGTTGCGGCTGTTCCTGAGACACGGGCAAGAGCGTCTCGAATTCAGTAAGGACTATCTTTTGCCTTGGTTCATGACGGAAATCCAATTTCCAAATACGACATCGTGCGGTTCTGATTGTATATATATATTTGGCGACATAGTGGCATGGGACGCTCATGTCGTCTATGATTGATAGTTATGATTTGAAATTGTTTTCAAAACATATAAACACTAGCAATAATATCAAATGCCTTTGTTTTATTCGTATCAATCATATTTTGGCCGTTATAAGGTAAAAACTCTATCCTCCGGTTTGCGTTGCATTGTGTGATGGGAACTGAGTCTTATAATGGCTTCATTTTTATAAAAAGCATAGCGATGTTTAAAAGAAAGATTTGTTTTAAAGCACTGGCAATCCAATGGAGTAAACCCGTTCCACGAAAGTGGCGTGGTCCTGTGATTAGCCAATTATATATGTGTTGAGTGGATTTCTCATACCAGTCCCATGACTGACTCGTAGTTTGTTTCACTTTCAAACTCGGGTGCCCCTTTTTCTACACGGGCAGCCTTGTATTCAGGTTTAGCTGGTTCTTTTTCTGGATAGCTGGAGCTGAAGATGGATTCTATCACTTATTTCTTTTTATGCTGTTCAGCTCCTATTGTACATATTTTGTTTATTTCCGCTGTAGACATTTATGTATAGCTGAACTGTATTTGTACTAAGTAAGATTCTGTATACTGTGTAACTCTGATGATTACTTTTATCCAGTATATTCTATTGTTCATTATCTGGAGTATTTATTTAATTTTGTTCTGCTATTATCTGTTTCTGTGTTATATTCCAAAGATAACCCTTGTTTCCGTCTGAACGGGATTTCGGGTCGTCACAACGTGGTATCAGAGCTTTGGTTAAGCTTAGTTCTGGAATATAACATTTGAACGAACTCGTCAGAAATAGAACCAGTAGTGTTCTAGGACGGGTAACTCTATACAGATAGGATCAGTAATATCCTAGTATGAGTAAAGCAGAATGAAATTACACCTGGATAGACACATTTACACTTGAAGTATATGTTTCTATGTTTGAAAATTTTCTTTTCTGTGACCTGACACTTGATATGCTAATTGCAGAAGTACTAGAAAAAATGAGTGCCAGAAGCAGAAGGAATACTGAACCCGATCTAGAGGCTCTATTAAAGAAATATCGAAATCTGAACGGAGCACAGTTCTCGGGCAATGAATCTATAATTCAAACTCAAGCTTGGATGAGTTTAGTCGAAAGAATATTTGAGCGTATCCAGCTGAGGGGTGACCAGAAAAGGCTAGTAGCATCTTGGGCGCTCAAAGAAGAAGCTTTAATCTGGTGGGAAACAATCATCAAAGATAATCCAGAAGGTGATATCATCTGGGACGGATTCAAAGAGATTTTCCTAGGAAGATTTACTCCTCCCGAAGCAACCGAGAGATTGTGTGATGAATTTTCTTATCTAATACAAGGTGATATGACCATCCCAGAATATCATAAGAAATTCAATGAGCTTGCTCACTTTGCTCCTCATCTGATTCAAGATCCAAAGAGGAAAAATCTGAGATTTATCCATGGACTTCAAAGGAAATACCAGAATAAAGTATTGGGGGCATGTGAAGCTTCCTTTTTCTGAAATGATATACATGGCTTATCAGTACGAAGATCTCCATAAGAAAGGAATGAGTCAGCGAATTCGTGAAGGCAATGCTTCGGATTTCCAGCCAGACAGCGAAGGGATTCTGAGGTTAGAAGGGCGAATTTGCGTTCCAGAGATTCCTGAACTTAGAAGAGATGTGCTTGATGAATGTCACAAATCTAAGCTAAGTATCCATCCAGGTGTGAATAAAATGTATAACGATATCAAATGCACATTCTGGTGGAAGTCGTTAAGAAGAGACATCTCGATATATGTTAGTCGATGCCCTACTTGCCAGCTAGTCAAAAGCGACCAGCAGAAATTGGCTGGATTATTACAACCACTGGAAGTTCCTGGTTGGAAGTGGGAACATATTTCTATGGACTTCATTGATGGTTTTCCCAGAACCAGAAAAGGAAATGACAGTATTTGGGTGATCGTAGATCGCTTCATGAAGACCGCCCATTTCATACCTGTCAGATCAAACAGAACTGCTTAGAGTCTGGCGCAGGTTTACTTCAGGGAAATAGTTAGACTACATGGAGTGCCGCTCAGCATAGTCAGTGATAGAGATACAATATTCACTAGCAAATTCTGGGAAGCATTTCAAGTCGAGCTGGGAACGAAGTTAAACTTGAGCACCGCTTATCATCCTCAGACAGACGGACAGACTGAGAGGGTGAATCGCATTTTAGAAGATCTATTGCGGGCTTGTGTTCTAGATTTCGGTGGATCATGGGAAGACCATCTGCATTTGGCTGAATTCTCTTATAACAACAGCTATCAGGCAAGCTTGACAATGTCGCCATTCGAAGCATTGTATGGTAGACCGTGCCGATCTCCTGCTTGTTGGGTCGAGCCTGGAAATAGACTTGTGTTGGGTCCCGATATGATTCGAGAAGCTGCCGACAAAGTCGATTTTATTAAGAAGTGATTACTCGCCGCTCAAAGCCGACAAAAGAGCTATGCCGATAGAAGAAGAAGAGATATATCCTTTGAAGTTGGCGACTATGTATATTTGAGAGTATCGCCGATGAGAGGAGTTATCCGGTTCGGTAAAACTGGAAAGTTGGCACCCAAATTCATTGGCCCGTTTCCTATTCTGGAACGGATTGGAACTCTCGCTTATAGGGTCAAACTGCCTGACTGGTTGCCTGGAGTGCATGATGTATTTCATATATCTCAACTTCGAAAGCACGTTCATGATCCAGACTTGATCGTGGAAGAAGCAGCTCAACAGGATATTGAAATTACTCCAGAATTAGCTGTGAGGCGAGAGCCGCTAAAGATTATCGGCAAAGAAACCAAAGAGCTGAGAAACAAGAAGGTTCACTTAGTCAAAGTGCAATGGAGTGGAGATCCGCGAGATTGTACTTGGGAAACTGAGGAGAGCATTCATAAAGCTTATCCTAGATGCCGAGTAGATATCTCTGATTGACTCCGGTGCAAGGTACATTTACCCTACTTTGCACTACCATTCAATTCTCTACTCGATTGTTATTTTCTTTTCATAGATGTGCACTTTTAATTATATAATCTGAATGATTTTTAAAGGGTATAGGATTTGATTAGTATATTTTTGAAGGTTAAAAACAATTGGATTGGTTGTTGTATTGTGTGATTGTAGATTTATCAAACCACTTTCGACTTTGTTCCTTTTCGGGGACGAAAAGTTTTAAGTGGGGGAGATTGTAACGACCCAGAAAATATGAACCAATTTAAAATTTTTAAATTGGCTAAAATAGTGGATTTTAAATATTTAAAATAAATATTTTAAATAATGGCGATGAAAACTGAGTTTGTATCGACATTTGAAAACGAATATAATTAATTATAATTATATATAGAATTGAAAATGGCGCGGTAGTTCGATAATTCGATTTCAAACTTCAATTGAATATATCGGGTGCAAAACAATCCGGATTTTAGTGAAACCAAAAACATTAGGATCTAATTGGTAATATCTTTCTAACGAATCTGAAAAATCTAAATTTGATAGCGGGAATCAAAAGCTATGTCCAGTTGAAAATTCTGAATAGTCGCTATGGAATTCAGGCCCTTAAAAATGGACATTTTGCAAACGACCTCGGATTTCGACGAAACCACTTTTGTTGGATCCGTGATGTCAAATTATTGCTAGGTTTCAAATTTCATAATTTTTCGAATCAATATGTGAGCGGGGCAAAGGAAAACGCGTTTGACCGGTTTCAGTTGATTTTAATCGACTGGAAATTGGCCATTTTTCAAACGGTCTCAGAATTCGGCGAAACTAGTTTTGTTAGGACCGTATCGTCAATATGAAGCGAGAAAATATTTTTCTGGAATTTTTCTAGTTAGTATGTGACCCCGGTAATTTGAAATGTACGTTTAAAATTCAATATAGTGATTTAAATGTAAATTCAACGGAAACTGATTGTAACAAGCAAATCAGCTTGCGATACATATCCCATTGAGTTCGGAATGGGGGTAAAACGCTATGGACCACAGGCGGTGGGCCTCGTTTCGAGGTCGAAAATAAAAGTTGCTTTTTAGAATTAATTTAATAAATAAAATAATATATATATTTTCTTTTTAAAACCCTCACCCCCACTTTCTCTCGTTATTTTCGCTCTGAAGGATAAAAAAAAAAAAAAAAAAGAAAAAGGATCGACGCCGCCGCCTAGGGCAGGCGCCTTCTCCCCCGTGCCAACCGCTCCCCCCCTCTTCCTTGCTCTCGCTCCCCTCCTAACGGCGACGCACCTGTTCCGACCCCCCCCCCCCCCCCGAAGCCATCGCAACACCCTAAAATCGCGAGCCCCCCTTCTTCGAATTCAAACCCCCACCGCACTCCCACCTCCAGCACCTCCTGCCGCCGAGCCTGTTCCGACCCCCCCTTTCTTCGCAGACAAAGTAAGTATTTTATTTTATTTTTATTTTAATTAGGTTTAAAACTGATTTTTTTAAAATTATTTAAAAACTGATTTTAAAAATGATTTAAAAACTGATTTTATAAAGGTTTAAAACTGATTATTTTAAAAGGTTTAAAACTGATTTTAAGTTTAAGATATAAATAGATAAAGAGTTGAACTTTAAATAGAAAAAGAGTTGAACTTTAAATAGAAAAAGATTTGAACTTGGAAAAAAATAAAGATCATATTTTTAAAATAGAAAAGACGGAATTTTTATTAAGTAGAAGAAGTAAGATATGATTTTTATATTTTTAAAGTAATAAAAATATAATTTTTACATCATAGGAATATTAAAAATATAATCTTTATTTTTGAAAAGGCGGAATCTATATTTTTGAAATTCGATTTTTATATATTGAATAACGAAGTCAAAATTCGATTTTTATATATTGAATAGCGAAGTCAAAATTCGATTTTTATATATTGAATAGCGAAGTCAAAATTCGATTTTTATATATTGAATAGCGAAGTCAAAATTCGATTTTTATATATTGAATAGCGAAGTCAAAATTCGATTTTTATATATTGAATAGCGAAGTCAAAATTCGATTTTTATATATTGAATAGCGAAGTCAAAATTCGATTTTTATATATTGAATAACGAAGTAAAAATTCGATTTTTACATATGTAGAGAATACGGGCGAAAGCAACAAAAAGGCGAGATTGGCAAAGATTTCTATAAAGGAAGAGTCGAAGTATTGGATAGCTATTGGTGAGAATTTCTCACTCTTCAATTTCTTTTTCTAGCTATATATATATATGTGTTGAAATAAAAGTGAATTGCTATATATAAATATATATATATACGCCCCTCGTCCACAAACCATGGACGATATTTATTAATTGAAATTGTTGTGAAAATTGATTGATAGCGAATGATTGTTTGGGATTGTTTGTGGTTGATATTGATTGATTGAGGTTGAAAAATACCCATTTATGGTTGAGAAATATTTGGTTGAAACCACATAGGATTAGTTTGTGGAAATGAAATAAATATATACATGCCGCCTGCGTGCGAACTAGATGCATGATCCCCATTGTCAAAAACCGCGAGGTTTTAAGGTAGAGCGAGGAGCCGTACTAGGGACGCTCCCGGTTTTAACTACCCTGCCGTTATGCTGCCGAAATTTTGAATAATATTCGTGTGTTTGAATTATTTTCATATGCTTAAACTATATTTATTCATTGTATAGAAAACATTCATGTGTTGAATTGATATTCATTCGTTGATTTGAAATTCATGTGTTGAATGGTATTCATATTTTGAAATAAATTGTTTGATAATAAAAATCACATTTTTATCTATATATAGAAACTATAGAAAACATTCATGTGTTGAATTGATATTCATTCGTTGATTAGAAATTCATGTGTTGAATGGTATTCATATTTTGAAATAAATTGTTTGATAATAAAAATCACATTTTTATCTATATATAGAAACTATAGAAAACATTCATGTGTTGAATTGATATTCATTCGTTGATTAGAAATTCATGTGTTGAATGGTATTCATATTTTGAAATAAATTGTTTGATAATAAAAATCACATTTTTATCTATATATAGAAACTATAGAAAACATTCATGTGTTGAATTGATATTCATTCGTTGATTAGAAATTCATGTGTTGAATGGTATTCATATTTTGAAATAAATTGTTTGATAATAAAAATCACATTTTTATCTATATATAGAAACTATAGAAAACATTCATGTGTTGAATTGATATTCATTCGTTGATTAGAAATTCATGTGTTGAATGGTATTCATATTTTGAAATAAATTGTTTGATAATAAAAATCACATTTTTATCTATATATAGAAACTATAGAAAACATTCATGTGTTGAATTGATATTCATTCGTTGATTTGAAATTCATGTGTTGAATGGTATTCATATTTTGAAATAAATTGTTTGATAATAAAAATCACATTTTTATCTATATATAGAAGCTATATAAAACATTCATGTGTTGAATTGATATTCATTCGTTGATTTGAAATTCATGTGTTGAATGGTATTCATATTTTGAAATAAATTGTTTGATAATAAAAATCACCTTCTTATCTATATATAGAAACTATAGAAAACATTCATGTGTTGAATTGATATTCATTCGTTGATTAGAAATTCATGTGTTGAATGGTATTCATATTTTGAAATAAATTGTTGGATAATAAAAATCACCTTTTATCTATATATATAAAATCCTATTTTTGTCACCTATATGAACTATATAGAAAAATAGTGTTTTGAAATGAATTGTTTTACAATAAAAATCACATTTTTATTGTATGCATAAATCGTTGAAATGTGAAGTGTTAAAAATAGCCACTTGTTCAAAATAAACATATATGAGTTGAAATATTCATTAATTAGCTAATGAAATGATTTGCACCTATTTATGTAACATTAGAATGAATGGTGTTTTTAAACCAAATAGAAATCAAATATGAAGTTGAATAGAAAATGATAAATGATAAGAACTGTATATATATGTACATGCATATTCATTGAACAGGTTATAGCAAAGGGGCTAGAGAAGAGGAATAAAATTTTATGCCCGACAAATATGTACCCATTTACTGTTTTGTTTGGGTGATGATTTTATGAGCCTGTTGGCTAGCCGCTTGGCTTTTTCTTTTTCTTTTTGAGATTAGAAGGACCGGGAAAGCTATTTGCGATTTCCCGATGCTCCCGGTGCAGGGGAGGTTATGGCGAAATTTTCCAAAAATTTAAGGCGTTAGTGAAATATTTGAAGTGAAAAACGATATTGAAATCATTAAATGAACTATATTTATATAATTATATAAATATAAATAAAATTAAAACGAAACGTGGCCGTGCAGTTCGCATTTTGAAACCGTGATTTCAAACAACTAGTACGGGGAATCCGACCATTGGATTTTCCCGAAACCTCAACCGTCGGGTTCGCCTTGGAATAATCTTTCCAACGGCACCAACCTTGTAAAAATCCAACGGTTGGATTGTCTGGAATGTTTAATTCAAATCTGAAGAAAAACAGCGCCAGAAGCGATTATATTTATATATATATATATAAATATAATTATATATTTAATCGAATAACGACGCGGCAGTTCGTATTTTGAAATCGAAATTTCAAACGATTGTACCGGGAGATCCGACCGTCGGATTTTCCCGAAACTGGAACTGTTGGATTCGTTTTGAAAAGACCTTTCTAATGATGTAAATTTTGTGAAGATCCAACGGTTAGATTTTCAGATATGTGTAAATCAAATCTGAAGAAAAACAGCGCCACGGCCGCGTTATGGCCCGAAGCGTCGTTTTGAATAAATGAGCTATTTTAAAATAAATAAAAATAGCGATAAATCATTATAAAGTACCATAAACAATATGGAGTGGAAATAAATTGAATTTGCTTGATTTATGTTGTATTTGATGGTTGAATGTGTTTGGTGTGAAAATTACATTAAAGAACAATATTGGTGTTGTCGAATAATTTAACCGTTGAAATAAATTGATTTGAAATTCTAAATATACGTGAATTATTTGAAAAGGCCGAGTTAATTCTCATTTCAAATAATTGACCGACGATTGAAATTCGAAGATGAAGACGACGGTCGAAGACCGGAGATCTTCACCTCGTTTGGATGGTCACCGAGGTCCTGATTGGGAGGCATCCCGAAATATGGATAATGAGTGGTGATCGTCCAGACGTACGTGGTGATCGATGGGTTTGCGAGGTATTTAGTGCCTTCGGTTTCGTTCAGACCCAGAACAAACTTGTAAATGGACTGTGTGTTTGACATTGGATTTTATTCTGTGTTGATTGATCTCTATTAAATATACATCTGTTTGGCGGCGGAGAATTTATTCTTTCGCTTAACGCCCTTCTCTGAGACGCACGAGCTCAGGGGTTGTATATCGATGGACATCAGTCGCATGGCATGAATTGCCTGTGTGGCATGCTAAGATGCAGTGATCAGGGCTTCTGTTGAAAAGCAAAGTCTTGTGGTGATGATCAAAGCACCGCCTGTGTGGCGTAGCTTTGTGTATAACGTAAATTCGCGAGCCTCACACCCCGGTATGAATCAGAAATGGGAGAGGACATCAGGGAGGGCCTGCGTTTCTTTCTAGCTAGGGTGGTGTCAGTGACCTACCAGCCCTGACATTTATATACTTTTCACCTATGTGGTTGTTGCTGTTGCGAGGTGTCTCGGTTTGATCGGACGATCCGGGTCCGATGGAGTCATTCGTTGGCTCGTTTACGCCCCAAAGGGCGGGGAGACGTAGTGTTCAGGCATAATAATCCACATCGGTGGACCGGCCCTGACGATCCAAGGGGCAGTTGCGGCTGTTCCTGAGACACGGGCTAGAGCGTCTCGAATTCGGTAAGGACTATCTTTTGCCTTGGTTCATGACGGAAATCCAATTTCCAAATACGACATCGTGCGGTTCTGATTGTATGTATATATTTGGCGACATAGTGGCATGGGACGCTCATGTCGTCTATGATTGATAGTTATGATTTGAAATTGTTTTCAAAACATATAAATACTAGCAATAATATCAAATGCCTTTGTTTTATTCGTATCAATCATATTTTGGCCGTTATAAGGTAAAAACTCTATCCTCCGGTTTGCGTTGCATTGTGTGATGGGAACTGAGTCTTATAATGACTTCATTTTTATAAAAAGCATAGCGATGTTTAAAAGAAAGATTTGTTTTAAAGCACTGGCAATCCAATGGAGTAAACCCGTTCCACGAAAGTGGCGTGGTCCTGTGATTAGCCAATTATATATGTGTTGAGTGGATTTCTCATACCAGTCCCATGACTGACTCGTAGTTTGTTTCACTTTCAAACTCGGGTGCCCCTTTTTCTACACGGCCAGCCTTGTATTCAGGTTTAGCTGGTTCATTTTTGGATAGCTGGAGCTGAAGATGGATTCTATCACTTATTTCTTTTTATGCTGTTCAGCTCCTATTGTACATATTTTGTTTATTTCCGCTGTAGACATTTATGTATAGCTGAATTGTATTTGTACTAAGTAAGATTCTGTATACTGTGTAACTCTGATGATTACTTTTATCCAGAATATTCTATTGTTCATTATCTGGTGTATTTATTTAATTTTGTTCTGCTATTATCTGTTTCTGTGTTATATTCCAAAGATAACCCTTGTTTCCCATGCTAACCTATTATTTGTTTAATATCTTTTCAGTACCATTACCACTAATGTATGAGGAATTATATATAACATCACCAACACCTTTCAGCCATTGTTGGAAAGGTATCTACTAAAAAGGTATTATTATTATTATTTAAAAATATTGTTCAAGCCTAAAATGCCAGTTATCACATTAATGTTAGCCCAACATATAACTTTTAGAAACTAATTTACTACCTTTTTTATATAGTTTGTGAATATTGCATTTAAAACATTCATGTTTCAATTTTTTACATATAGATTACCAAAAAGGAAAAGGTTCATATTTTGATTGAGCACTAGCATCACCACTCTATAACGAATCCATATGAGCAGTATGCATTTAGTTAATAAGATATAAAGAAAGGACATTCCTCTATTTTTTATTTTTGAAAAGCATGGGAACATTATATTAGATTTATACTTTTCCTTTGCATTTGATTGCATATTTTTAGATTGTCATCAAGATGATTTATGTTTGGTCCATGTAAAATTTTATAAACAAAAATGTCAACTTTGTGGTATAATAGTGTGAAAGGAGTGTATACTATAGGAATATATAACAAAAATGTAAATTTTATCAATACAGAAGTAAAATAAGGGAATCAATTAAACTTCAAAATTTTGAAAATACTGGTGTTAGGTAAAAATGAGCTGTAGCGTTGCTAGCGTTTATTTGCATTTAGGAAAAATTTAACTTGTCTAAGTTGGAACTGGAAGATCTAATGACTGCATAGAACTTATATTCAAACAGAGAGGTTTTACGAATAATTCTTTATTTTATTTTTGAAATTATATTGTAGCATGAAATGCCCTAGGATGGATGGAAGCTAGTTGTAAAATTTAGAGCACAAAAGAGGAGAAAACACAAGCTAGTTGACTATGTCATTCTTGCTTAATTATGCAATAAGTAAAAGTCATAATTGATAAGGTGTTGCTTGGCAACTTCGTGGAGGTGCATGCTACTTGGTTTTTAACATATTGATTTAACCAAATACAAAAAGGAGTTCCAACTATGATTGTAATTGAAAATAGAAGTATCAGCAGCAACATAAAGCATCTAATTCATTCTTTTGAGTCTTAAGTTAAAACTTACAAGTCAATGATTTGCCTATGTCCCTATATCGTTTCATTTTCACTTTCCAAATTATAATATCTAGCACAGACCAAGCCATTCCCCTGACTTTGATAATGGGTTGAAATGGAAAATTAAGTCTCTATCTTCATGATTTATATTCCAAGATTTAATTAACAACTCATTTGTCTACCATGTAAATTCTTGCAAGCAATACTCGGTTCTATTCTTATCTTAATTTCCTATAGCCTAATAAATAATTGACCTGCACTACTGTTGTCAGATTGGTCTTGTACTTAAACAAATTAGAACAATGGTTTAAAATTAGAAAAAGCCAAAATCATTAAATATTTTTTGAAAGTGATATATAATTGTGAATTGATATGCTCATAAGAGTAATCTCTTATTGTTCTTCCCTTGCTAAATTTTTTTCTTTCTTGACCAAATCTAATTATTATTGGACTCGTTACTACATAATAATTTTCCTTTTGACCTTGTTTTAAAGAATACCTCTACTTGCATTACGTTCATAATTCAATACTTGTTACTATCTCCAGGATAAACCTATTTAAAGCATCGAGAAAAAAATCATGTATTTATAAGGAAATTAACATTGATATCTATATATATATTACAAATTATATGAATATATTGTATTTTGTAGGTGGTGGGCTTTAAAGTTGAAGCAATTGCCAAAACTAAGTATATACAACTTTATAAGCACCTGGAATGAATCAATAAAATTATTTTTATTGGCTTTTGATTAGAATTAAGTATGTCATTAATGAGCAGTATCATAATAGTATTAACCAAACCGATCAGGAATTATAAGGATAATAGTTTTGACTTTTTTTACATTTTATTCAATAATGATTTTCTTAATATACCTATGTTCATGAGTTATCCGGTTTAACATACTTTTGTTTCATCATCTGAAGCATCATATTGATAGAATCGGTTAAATTAGCTTAGCGCTTGTGTTCAATAGAAGATATAGCATGATCTAGTGGATTATCAAGAATTAGTTTGTGATGAGTCATGAGTTTTTCACGAATAACAATGGACTAAGAGCTGTCAGAACCAAATTACTTCATAGACCATTCTCTAACGACAACATCAAAGTTTGAGTTTTGTTTGGAGTATGTACACTGGATTTCTAATCAAATCTTCATTGCAAATCTGTGTTAATAAATAGAAAAACTAACAATCATCAGTCCAAGAATTAAAAAAAAGAAAAAGAAAACAGTGAGACATCTAGAATCAGCCATGCCTCAGGTTAGGATAATTGGACTATGATTAGAGAGTTTTGGATGTGGAAATAAGGCAACAAGTTATGACTAAAGGCTGAAAACACTAGCAGTGAGGTAGGCTCTGTCTAACTTGCAATAGGTTTTTTTTGGGTTGTTCTGTTATTGTTGCTTCATGAAAAGAGACAGAGTAGTCTTGTCTAAGTTAGCTGGGTAAATTGAGTTATTTGGAGGTTGTGTGTCGTTGATATGCAAAGGAATGCCTCCCAATTTCTCAGAAGAGAAACACATGTTATTAAAAACACCAAAGGTAATAATGGGAAATTGGAAGTATGAAGGAGAGGGAGTTTATCCAATAAGGGATGCATGATACTTCTGGCATTGTCACCATAAATGGATGCAAGGAAAAAAGGTTAAAAGGTGGGAATATGAGTAATTTGTGTAACACCCCACACACGCTAAGGTCACTCATAAGGGAATGCCTTAACTTCGATGGAGTATCTTAAGTGTATATAGAACAGAAAAATTACAACAAGACAAATATAAGTAATACTTGAGAATTTAAAACATCATTTCATTGCAGCGGATAGTAAAACATGTTTGGTTACATCACAAAACCATAAACAAGAGTCAAGTACATAATATCCGTCTTGATAAAACAAAAGTACATAATCCCACTACGATACTAATAGCCATAATAGAAAAGATAAGCTGGGCTTTACATCATGGTCCAAGCTCCAAAAGATAGATAAAGCAATCTAATCAAAGCCCACTAGTGCTAGGCCCACTCTGAGAACCTGAGGGTTGGGGAAAAAGATAAAAACAACGGGGTCAGACATAAGTCTGAGTGAGCCCTATAACTTTAACAATACAATCATTAAAGTAATTAGGGTATGATATAACCCTGATACGGTACAACTGGGGATAAATGACTACACTAAGCAGCCAACTAGACTTAGGATGAACTAAGATAACGGTAAAGACGCGCCTATCCACCCAAGGATAAATACTACACTGCACCACACCAGATCTACCCACCCAAGGGTAATTCCTACACTGCACCACACCAAATCTACCTACCCAAGGGTAATTCCTAACTTAAAGATTGATCCCACTAAGTGTACTTAGTAATCTTAATAGTAGTCTCGTGTACCCCTAGCTGACTACATAGGTGCCGTCTGCCCCTATCTCCACTAGGTGTACCCACTACTCCCATTCGATCGGCTCCCTAACATAGATACCCGTGCTGGTCCCACAGTGGGGTGTATCACTCCCCAAAGTGGCAACCCGATACAACCAATGGTGCACGGCTTATACCTACACGATGCAACAACGTCTTACCTACCAGCCCGGGTCCACACACGCATATGAAACCCGTTGGACTTGCGTTGCCACCGCTAACCCGTTTTTGGCCTCTTATAGTCAAGCCCAGTACGCGTGTCCCGTCCTCGACATGGGTCGAGCCCAATAAGATACATATGGGTTACTGGTTGAAATGGGCCCCACAAGCTACCCACCTAAGCTTGTCCCTTCTAGTGTATCCCACTTAACCCTTTTTAATAATCATGTCCACTTACATGTTTAAAGTTTGGTTAAGTCATCTAATCATATTTCAATTGCCACTCAAGGCACCCACTAGATTACCACATGCCACCCAAGCCACTTACTTGATTTCCACATGCCACCCAAGGCACTTACTTAACCCTTTAATCATGTTTAATTACATGTTCCACTTTGGTTAAGTATTCTAATCGTATTTTCTATTGCCACCCAAGGCAACCACTAGATTTTTCCACATGCCACCCAAGGCACCCACTTAACCCCTCATGTCCCTCTACATGCCAATATGGTTAAGTGTTTCTTAATTGATTAAGACCGTAACCTTTGTAAAGACCTCTCACATTAGACTATCTTTTATGGCAGCTGGATTTGCCGGTCGGGTCCGGGCAGCCTTACGCCATAACCGAGTGTAACCTCATGTCTTTACACTTGTCACGTATTTAGTTTATACCTAAGACCTCTCACATTGGGCCAATCATTTGTAGCCGCTGGATTTGTCGGTCGGTTCCGGGCAGTCTTATGCTACAAAAGGGTCCAACCTCGTGTCTTAGTCGATTAATTACACCTAATTAATCATCCCCATATTTTGAATTAATTTTCCCTAATTAATTCCAATTTAATGATGTACATAATTGACTCAATTATGTCCACCCACTTTATGGTATGCATAATCATACCAACTTCACACCATTTTATTAACATGAATGTTAACCCCATCGTTCCCCACGTAATACGCTAACATGACATACTTAAAAGGGAAGATTCATCACAAATACAATGGGTTCAACATAGCATAACATTAGCATCAACATGGGTTTTAAAGGTGTCAACTTGCATATATGACCATAGCGTCAAACCCAACTAGCATAAATAATCAACCCAACTTGCATGAATCACACATGTCATAAAGAGGGTAACTCGCATAAGTTACTTATGTCATATAAAGTGGTAAACCTGCATATATATGTATGACATAAAAAGGGGTTAACTTGCATATGTATGCATCTCATACAAAGGTGTAAACTTGCACATGTTACTTGCATATAATCGAACACCAAACTTGCATAACATGTCATATATGAACTTGCATATAATCAAACACCAAACTTGCATAACATGTTATATATGGACTTGCATATAATCAAACACCAAACTTGCATAACATGTTATATATGAACTTGCATATAATCAAACACCAAACTTGCATAACATGTTATATATGAACTTGCATATAATCAAACACCAAACTTGCATAACATGTTATATATGAACTTGCATATAATTAAACACCAAACTTGCATAACATGTTATATATGAACTTGCACATAATCAAACACCAAACTTGCATAACATGTTATATATGAACTTGCATATAATCAAACACCAAACTTGCATAACATGGTGTCATAATGGATCAATTTTTATCATAGTGATTTGCATCACTAGCATCATGAACACATAACATAGATTACACTCAACTTGCATAACTAGCATCATGAACATATAACATCAAACTTGCATGACTAACATCATGAACACATAGCATATGATAACATAATTTGCATTGATCCACATTCATAGCCATAACCTCATTATATCCTATCATAATCATTTCAACAGTTGGTCATTAAGGCTATAGGACTCACAACTTGTTGATTAGCACTCCTATGAAGAAGATTAAGTTGCTAGAGTTGATTAGAAGTTGATTTGAGAAGCTATCTTCTTCTACAATTTGATGGAGGCTCCTTCAAGTTGCATTTTGACGGCATAACGACGTTGTATCTATTTTTAGTATAAATTAGGGTAGTCTTAGGGGGTATTTATAGATTTAGGATGTAGTTTAGGCCCTTAGATTAACCCTAGATTAGGTTAGAGCCGTCAGATTTCGTCACAAGCCCCAAAACACAGCCCAAACCCCTTCAGATTGCACCCAGGCCAAAACTGGCCGACAGAGGGTGTCGACCCCTGGGTCGACACATGAGTCGACCCCTTGGGGGGGGGGGGGTCGACACCCATGTCGACCACTGTGTCGACACCCCCTTTCTGGCGGGAATTTTCCCACCTCTTATGAAATGTGAAATTTGAATATTTTAAATTTGTTTTAAATTTTCTGAAAACTTCTTCGGGCCTTAATTGGGTCATACGGACTCCGATTTTCGAAAACTCGGACTCTATTTCGCGTATTTTTCCGAGACGAACGTAATGGCATAGCCCGTTTCCCCTTATTCAGAATTTAAAATTTAATTCTGCCCTGATTTATATTATAACAAGTTATTCAACATAGGGGTTGTTACATTCTCCCCTACTTAAAGGATTTCGTCCCCGAAATCTCTAAGTCAAGAAGAACGTATCCTACCAACTAAACAACCATCTACTCAAACCATCAAACACTGGCATCCATTGTCCTTAAAGTTTCTAATGCTGTATGAACATATGCAAAAAGTGTGTGTATATGTTTCCTGTCTAATGCAAAATCAGGCGGTCTACTGATTCAGTTGACCTCCTTAATGCAAACCATGATAGTGCCATGCATCCAATATGTATGCGAAAGAATCCTATCTACACATACTATTACTACATGTGTGCACAACCATACACCAAAATGCATCATCCATATGATAACACAACCATTATACATCCATTAGTATAGCTACCTATACACAATTATATGCAATATGCAATATGAAGTGACTGAGCCGATCTAGTGTCTAAAGTGTGTGTATATGCATCCACGAGCAACCACTTGCATCCACACGCATCCATCAAACATAACATGTCTCAAACACATGTTTCAATCATAGGTTTACCCTATCTAAAGGTCAAAGATACTAATGAGAGGACATACTAAAGATAAGATAAGTACTAGACAAACGATAAAGGAGAAGTTAAAAGACATACCCTCAAAAAGGAATGGGTACAATGAACGCATCTTCGCTTCTGTCTCCCCAGTAGCATTGCTCTCATCCTCTCCCAATTGCACTTTGACTAGTCGAACCTCTCTGTTTCTCAATTTCCTAATCCTTGACCCAAGGATGCGGGTAGGAGCTCGTCGAATAGTCGCATCACGCTCTACCTCCACTTCTCTAAGCAAGCTCGGCTCTACCACCTCTGCGGTCTCATGTAGGCACTTCCTCAAATGTGACACATGGAATACGTCATGTACCCCACTAAGTCTCTCGGGTAAATCCACTCTATATGCCATCCGTCCAATCCTTTCCTTAATAGGAAACGGTCCTACAAATCTTGGTGCTAACTTCCCGACGGACCCAAAGTGAACAACATTCCGTAATGGAGATACTTTAATAAAGACCATGTCCCCAACATCAAACTCAAGATCCGTCCTCCTCTTATCCGCGTAAGATTTCTGCCTATCTTGCGCTGCTTTCAACCTTCTTCGAATCAAATCAATCTTTTCCGAAGTCTCTCTAACCATATCGGGCCCAAGCAAGATCTTATCCGTAGATTCCCACCAACATGTAGGTGATCGACAAGGCCTTCCATAAAGAGCTTCGAAAGGAGCCATACCAATACTAGACTGAAAGCTGTTATTATACGCGAACTCCACCAACGGAAGATGCTCTTCCTATGTACCTCCAAAATCTAAGATACATAGCCTCAAAAGGTCTTCCAGAACACGATTCACCCTCTCGGTCTGGCCGTCCGTCTGAGGATGATATGCGGTGCTCAAACACAACTGAGTCCCTACTGCCTCTTGCAAACTCTTCCAAAACTCGCTAGTAAAGATAGGATCTTGATCACTCACTATGCTAGAAGGTACCCCATGCAACCGAACTATCTCTCGAAGGTAAACTGAAGCTAGCCATGGAGCAGTCCTCTTACTTTTCACGGGTATGAAATGGGCGCTCTTAGTAAGTCTGTCTACCACAACCCAAATTCCCGTATTACCCTTCCTCGATCTCGGTAACCCATCAATAAAATCCATCGAGACGCTATCCCACTTCCATTGCGGAACCTCCAATGGGTGAAGCAACCCACCGGGTTTCCTTTGCTCCGCTTTCACTTGTTGGCACACCAAGCATCTAGCGACATACTCGGCCACATCTTTCTTCATACCGGCCCAAAAGAAAACTCGCTTCATGTCTTGGTACATCTTGTCCCCACCGGGATGAATGGTCATCTTTGAACGATGTGCATCATCAAGAATAGCCTTCCTCAAACCCTCGTCTTGCGGTACACAAAGTCTACCGTCTCTACGCAAGCACCCCCTATCGTCTAGGGTGTACCTACTCAAATGGCTGGACGACTCCCCCCATATGAGCTTCTCTACTAACTCAACCAACTGTGGGTTGTCCCGCTGTGCCTCACCAATCCGTCCCAAAAGAGTAGGTCTGACCTCTAAGGATGCTAGCAAACCAGGTACAAAGTCAACGGAAGGTCTGAAATCAAACATCGAGATAAATTCCAAGCTTCGTCGTTCCACGAAAAATGGACTCAAGGACAACCTTTTTCTGCTCAAGGCGTCCGCCACCACGTTACCCTTGCCAGGGGTATACACTATCTCGAAATCATAGGATGCTAAGAACTCCATCCACCTTTGCTGTCTCAAGTTCAAATCCTTTTGAGAAAACAAGTACTTCAATGATTTGTGGTCAGTGAACAATTCGAACCTCTCGCTAAGAAGATAATGGCGCCAAGACTTAAGCGCAAAAACAATAGCGGCTAACTCTAAATCATGGGTAGGGTAATTTTTCTCGTGCTTTCTCAACTACCTTCCACCATAGGCTATTACCCTTCCCTCTTGCATTAAGACTGCGCCTAGTCCTATCCCACAAGCATCGGTATAAACAACAAATGGCTTACTCCCATCTGGCAACACTAAGACTGGAGCTGTGGTTAAAGCTCTCTTTAACCATTGGAACGCATCATCACAATCTACGTCCCATGCGAAGACTAGATTCTTCTTCGTCAAGCGAGTTAATGGGGCTGATATCTTCGCGAAGTCCTTGATAAACTTCCTATAGTAGCCAGCTAACCCCAAGAAACTCCTCACCTCGGTAGCATTCTTCGGAACCTTCCAATCTTGGATGGACACTACCTTCACGGGATCCACAGCTATCCCTTCCTTAGAGACCACGTGCCCTAAGAACCGCACTTCCTTCCTCCAGAAGTGACATTTAGAGAATTTAGCCTTAAGGCTATGCGCTCGAAGAGTCTCTAACACTTCCCTAAGATGTAGGGCATGCTCTTCTTCACTCTTATAAAAGACTAAGATGTCATCCACAAAGACCACCACGAACTTATTAAGGTACTCCCTGAACACCCTACTCATCAAATCAACAAAGTATGCTGGGGCGTTCGTCAAACCAAATGGCATCACAAGCCACTCATAGAAACCATCCGGAGTCCTAAAGGCAGTCTTGTCTATACTATCCTCAGCCACCCTCAACTGATGAAACCCCGTGGCCAAGTCCAACTGCGAAAACACTGAGGCGCCAACCAACTGATCAAAGAGATCATCAATCCTCGGCAATGGGTGTCTATTCTTCTTTGTGAGCTTGTTGGGTTCTCTATAGTCTACACAAAGTCTGAGGGACCCATCCGCCTTCGTGGCAAAAACTACTGGAGCACCCCACTCCGATATACTTCGTCTTATGAACCCCTTCTCAAGCAACTCCCCTACTTGATTATGGAGTTCCCTCCTCTCACGAGGAGCCATGTGGCGCACTGGCAAAGATACTGGTTTAGCATTGTCCACCAGATATATTCAGAAGTCTATCTCCCGCTTCGGAGGTAAGCCCTTCACCTCCTCAAACACATCCGAGTATTCCCGGACCACTCTAATAGATCGCAGACTCTCGACCGAAGCGTCAAGCGATTCAAGATAACTTAGCATAACAGAATCCATGGGATTACAAGAGATCTCGAGAGTGTTCCCCAAGCGGGTCATGAGCCTAACAACTCTCCTTTCACAATCAAGAACGACACCATTACTGGATAACCAGTCCATGCCCAAAATCAACCCATAGCCCGTGAAGCCCAAAACAAAAGCATCACATCTAAACTCAACGCTAAGTATAGAAATCTTCAAACCCAAACATATCATGGACAAATAAGTGGAGCCCCCAATTGGGTTTGAAACAACCAAGGGATCATCTACTAGACTGGTGTCTAAGTGTAGTGACTCAACTAATGATGATGAGATAAACGAATGCGATGCGCCAGAGTCAAACAAAGTACGGACAGGATGATCAAACAGAAAAACCAGACTTTCAACGGAAATAGTTCTACCTCTTTCCTGAATTGGTGGAACCGCGAGAGCCTGAACTTGCCCCCTTGCCTGACCTGGTGCCATAAGAGCTTGCAACTGTCCTCCTGAGGTAGATCCCGTCCTTTGCCCCTTCTTAGGGCAGTCCTTCACTAGATGCCCTGCTTCGCCACAGTGGAAGCAGCCAGTCTTCTTCTTCTTCCGACAATCTTAGCTTAGGTGGCCTGGTGTCCCACAATTGAAGCACTTCTTCTTTCCCTTGCCACCGTTTCCTTTCCCACCCTTGTTTTGCTGTTGCTGTTGAGGTCTCTTCTGATCTCCTTTCTTCTCGGGTGCCTTATTAGCATTGGGACCCTTCTCTTCCTCATGCATGAGTGCCATGTCTACTAGCTTCTCAAAGGTGGCCCCCATAGGGATGTGAGTCATAGCCAATCCATGCATTGGTTCATTCAAGCTCTTAACGAACCTCAAAGCCTTCTTCTCCGGTGTATTCACCATGTCTATGCCAAACCTTGCCAATTGATTAAACTTGTTGACATATTCCTTCACTGATAGGTTTCCATGCTTTAGAGTCAAGAACCTTTCCATATACAGATTTTCTTCCGCCCTTGAAAGAAACTTTGCCACAAACCTTTGTCTGAAATCCGCCCAAGAGTCAATAGGGCGTTCCCCATTAGTGACCTCCCACAAGAACGAGGCCTCTCCCTTCATTAACCAAGCAGCTAACTTGACTTTCTTTCCTTCTTCCATCTCAAAGATATCTATCAACTCTTCTACCTCCTTAAGCTAATCTCTAGCTTCCACAAAAGTTTCTGATCCTTGAAAAGGTTTCCCTCCCATAGCCTTAAATTCCTTGCAAGTCTTAGCAAAAGTATCCGTGCGAGGAGGAGGAGGAGGAAGATCGGGTGCTACTGTTGGTGGAGGAACATTTGCTGGACCAGCAGTGGCGGCCCTAGCCTTCATCAATCTCCTATACCATACTGGTATCGTCACACCCTCTGGAAAGTTAAGATCCTCAGCCATGCTGAAACGAAAAAGGAAAGATTCAAAATGGAGAATTCGAACGATAAAGATATGGCTATTGGGGATTATGCTTTTCTTTCAAAAACTTTTCTCTTAAAAGACATGTTTTTGAAAATACTTCTTCCAAAAATGTTTTTAGAAAAATAGTTTTCTAAAATTTTTATCTGTTCCGGTAACCTTCAGCTCTGGTACCACGTGCAACACCCCACACCCGCTAAGGTCACTCATAAGGGAATGCCTTAACTTCGGTGGAGTATCTTAAGTGAATATAGAACAGAAAAATTACAATAAGACAGATATAAGTAATACTTGAGAATTTAAAACATCATTTCATTGCAGCGGAAAGTAAAACATGTTTGGTTACATCACAAAACCATAAACAAGAGTCAAGTACATAATATCCGTCTTGATAAAACAAAAGTACATAATCCCACTACGATACTAATAGCCATAATAGAAAAGATAAGCTGGGCTTTACATCACGGTCCAAGCTCCAAAAGATAGATAAAGCAATCTGATCAAAGCCCACTAGTGCTAGGCCCACTCTGAGAACCTGAGGGTTGGGGAAAAAGATAAAAACAATGGGGTCAGACATAAGTCTGAGTGAGCCCTATAACTTTAACAATACAATCATTAAAGTAATTAGGGTATGATATAACCCTGGTACGGTACAACTGGGGATAAATGACTACACTAAGCAGCCAACTAAACTTAGGATGAACTAAGATAACGGTAAAGACACGCCTATCCACCCAAGGATAAATACTACACTGCACCACACCAGATCTACCCACCTAAGGGTAATTCCTACACTGCACCACACCAAATCTACCTACCCAAGGGTAATTCCTAACTTAAAGATTGATCCCACTAAGTGTACTTAGTAATCTTAATAGTAGTCTCGTGTACCCCTAGCTGACTACATAGGTGTCGTCTGCCCCTATCTCCACTAGGTGTACCCACTACTCCCATTCGATCGGCGCCCTAACGTAGATACCCGTGCTGGCCCCACAGTTGGGTGTATCACTCCCTAAAGTGGCAACCCGATACAACCAATGGTGCACGGCTTATACCTACACGATGCAACAACGTCTTACCTACCAGCCCGGTTCCACACACGCATATGAAACCCGTTGGACTTGCGTTGCCACCGCTAACCCGTTTTTGGCCTCTTATAGTCAAGCCCAGTACGCGTGTCCCGTCCTCGACATGGGTCGAGCTCAATAAGATACATATGGGTTACTGGTTGAAATGGGCCCCCACAAGCTACCCACCCAAGCTTGTCCCTTCTAGTGTATCCCACTTAACCCTTTTTAATAATCATGTCCACTTACATGTTTAAAGTTTGGTTAAGTCATCTAATCATATTTCAATTGCCACTCAAGGCACCCACTAGATTTCCACATGCCACCCAAGGCACTTACTTGATTTCCACATGCCACCCAAGGCACTTACTTAACCCTTTAATCATGTTTAATTACATGTTCCACTTTGGTTAAGTATTCTAATCGTATTTTCTATTGCCACCCAAGGCAACCACTAGATTTTTCCACATGCCACCCAAGGCACCCACTTAACCCCTCATGTCCCTCTACATGCTAATATGGTTAAGTATTTCTTAATTGATTAAGACCGTAACCTTTGTAAAGACCTCTCACATTAGACTATCTTTTATGGCAGCTGGATTTGCCGGTCGGGTCCGGGCAGCCTTACGCCATAACCGAGTCTAACCTCGTGTCTTTACACTTGTCACGTATTTAGTTTATACCTAATACCTCTCACATTGGGCCAAACATTTGTAGCCGCTGGATTTGCCGGTCGGTTCCGGGCAGTCTTATGCTACAAAAGGGTCCAACCTCGTGTCTTAGTCAGTTAATTACACCTAATTAATCACCCCCATATTTTAAATTAATTTTCCCTAATTAATTCCAATTTAATGATGTACATAATTGACTCAATTATGTCCACCCACTTTATGGTATGCATAATCATACCACCTTCACACCATTTTATTAACATGAATGTTAACCCCATCGTTCCCCACGTAATACGCTAACATGACATACTTAAAAGGGAAGATTCATCACAAATACAATGGGTTTAACTTAGCATAACATTAGCATCAATATGGGTTTTAAAGGTGTCAACTTGCATATATGACCATAGCGTCAAACCCAACTAGCATAAATAATCAACCCAACTTGCATGAATCACACATGTCATAAAGAGAGTAACTCGCATAAGTTACTTATGTCATACAAAGAGGTAAACTTGCATATATATGTGTGACATAAAAAGGGGTTAACTTGCATATGTATGCATCTCATACAAGGTGTAAACTTGCACATGTTACTTGCATATAATCGAACACCAAATTTGCATAACATGTCATATATGAACTTGCATATAATCAAACACCAAACTTGCATAACATGTTATATATGGACTTGCATATAATCAAACACCAAACTTGCATAACATGTTATATATGAACTTGCATATAATCAAACACCAAACTTGCATAACATGTTATATATGAACTTGCATATAATCAAACACCAAACTTGCATAACATGTTATATATGAACTTGCACATAATCAAACACCAAACTTGCATAACATGTTATATATGAACTTGCATATAATCAAACACCAAACTTGCATAACATGGTGTCATAATGGATCAAAGTTTATCATAGTGATTTTGCATCACTAGCATCATGAACACATAGCATAGATTGCACTCAACTTGCATAACTAGCATCATGAACATATAACATCAAACTTGCATAACTAACATTGTAACACCCCACCTCCTCCAGGGCCACTCTTGCAAGGACACTGGCTTTGGAGGGGCGTTAAACAAGGTAAACATGCATGCATATATCACAAGACAGAACATATAAGTAAAACAGAGTAGTAAAGCAACGGATAAATCTTAGCATTTCAAAACCATAGTCATGTTACAACAAAGTACTTGTTCATTATTTTCCAACAACAAAGTCTAGATAAAAGCATAAACTGGAAAACTGAAATACATAAAGTACTATCCCCAAAATGAAGTGATAAACCATAGCTAGCTCAATGTCCAAAACCGTACATGAGCAAATCCAGTAAGCAAGCTGTAAAGATCCAAGCTAAGCTCCAATGTTCCCACCCTGAGAACCTGAGGGGGGGGGGGAAACGGAAGAAAAGAGTCGAAATAAAACAGGTCAGTCAAAAAGACTGGTAAGCCCTACTACTATCTGTCTATGAACTAGTAAAGTTAACTGGCATGAGAAGCTGAGATGAACATAAGGATAACAACATACTGGCATGATGATTAGCTAACAAGATAGATAAAGGTGTCATCGCATAATCAAGGTTAAGTTTTGCACCACGGGTGTACTAGCATTCTAACATGTCAAGAAAAAAAACAAGAATTGATCCCTTGGCCCAAGCTTGGCCCAATATCATGAGGTGACCTAAATCAAGGTCCAACTACTCGGTCTAGTCGATCGGCTCCCTATAAGCCTAACTCGTCAAGTGTCGGTGTCATATGGCTTAATCATGTAATGTATTTGACTGTGCAGGGTCCACCCCTAGGGTGTATCAGGCCCTACGGTGTAACCCTCAGACACAATTCCAGGATGCACAGTCTAAACCTACCGGCCCCCGTGTTCAACTCCGGACTTAATGTGCACGACCATGGTCCGCCTGAACAACCGGTGCATCATTCAGCCGTCTCTTTTGGTCTCTTACAATCAGCCCAGTAATCGTGCCCCACCCTAGCCTAGTCCTAGGGTCTTATGATACTATCTAGATGGTTACTGCTGAAAAGGACCACGCAACTAGGGTTTCTTAACGGGTTAAATGTGGTTAACCCGATCCAAACGTGGGTTAAATTGGTTAAGAGTACCCAAGGCTCCTGACTTAATCGCGATTAACCCATCAAGCCCAAATTGGTTAAGTATTAAGTGGACCATGACTTAACCCTAATCAGGAGGCATTCATTAACTTAATGCGCTTTAACCTCTCACATTAGACTTTGTTGTGGTTACTAGTTAAGCCGGGCGGGTCCGGGTAGCTTTACACCACAACTAGGTCTAACCTCGGGTTCGAGCACAACATGACCAACTTCTCACATTGGGTCCTATTGTTTGTAGCTACTAGTTAAGCCGGGCGGGTCCGGGTAGATTTACGCTGGCCGCTCTCATATTTTCTAAGTGTCATGTCCATTATGTTTCCAAAACATAATTACAAGTTAACATATCACGTCATGTTATAAAAATCATGTTCATGTCATAATTTTACCCAACCCCAACGTAATCCCATCGTTTACATACTCGCAACAACGCATAAAGGATAAAATAGGGAACTTGGCATAATCATGACAAAAAGGTGTTGAAGCCACAAGTTTATCATGGTGGCATATGAAATGTACATATATTCATATACTTGCATATTGCATCATTAGGCTTCAAAAGCATGCATAAAACCAAACTTAGCATATGAGTGATACATGGTGATAAATGACATGTAGAAGTTGCTAGAAGTTCGCATTTATCCTCACATGCAAGTTATCATAAGGGATATGATAACTTCCATGTTGCCAAAATGCAACCTTCAACATAAAGCTTGAAGCTTTAAGCTCACAACTTCAAGTTTAACTTGCATAACATGATAACATGATCAACCCAAACTTGCATATCATAATGATCAACCAAACTTGCATATAATGATCAACCAAACTTGCATATAATGATCAACCAAACTTGCATATCATAATGATCAACCAAACTTGCATATAATGATCAACCAAACTTGCATATCATAATGATCAACCAAACTTGCATATAATGATCAACCAAACTTGCATATCATAATGATCAACCCCAAACTTGCATCATTCATTTAACTTTAGAGTTCAAAGAAAGAAAGTAGAAAAGGGCTTACAATGCTATGAAGACACAAATAAATATTTATTATAAAGATTGAGACGAAGCCCTTATGCAAGCACCAAAAACCCAAATATGCAATCTCCAAATGAAAACCCTTGAGCCAAATCAATAAAAACCCTTGCTTTGAAATAGAAATGTTGCAACTTGACTTGAATGCAAACTAAGAATACTCATACAAGCTTGAAAATACTTGTATGCACTCAAAATCTCTCATAGAAATAAACTTAGGAATTTTAGCATGAGAGTGGAGGCCATGAGAGGAACAAATTTGACATAGTTTAGTTGTAGGATTGAATAATGATGATTTAGGCTAGGTGTTAGCTCCTTTTTATAGAAGATTAGGGTAATATTAGCCATAGGATTAACCCTAGATTCAATCCAAGCCATCAAAGCATGTCTTGGGGAAGAAGTCAAGTGTAGGAACCATCTAGGGCCTTTAGATTAAAGCTGAACCATGAGAACCATTCAAATGCAAAATCTGCATTTGAGCGAATCGGCCCATGGGTTGACAGCGAAACACCCTGGATTAACCCCTAGTCGACCCAGCGAGCTCGGGTCGACCTCAAAAATCGGCCGGTTCGGTTATTCCCCTCTCCCAATTCGCTGTTTTGAACATTTTTGCATATTTGTTTATTTAATTTTCAATTATATATATATATATATATATATATATATCAACATATATATATTTCTCTGCGCAACCCATTTCACTTAATTATGTATACTTAAATTTGAATTTTCCGTGAAACTTCGCGAGGCCATATCTCGGTCATACGGACTCCGATTTTCGAAAACTCGGACTCTATTTCACGTATTTTTCCGAGACGAACGCAATGGCACAGCCCGTTTCCCTTGATTCAGATTTTACAGTTTAATTCTGCCTTCATTTATGTTATAATATGTTATTCAAAAATAAGGGTTGTTACATTCTCCCCTCCTTAAAGGATTTCGTCCCCGAAATCTCCAAGTTAGGAAGAATGTATCCTACCATCCATCATCCATCTACTCAAAACATCATCCACGTGCAATCATTGTCCTTAAAGGATTCTAAATGCTGTATGATCATATGCAAAGGTGTGTGTATATGTACTTATCAAATGCGAAAATCAGGAGGTTACTGATTCAGTAAACCCCCTTAATGCAAAATATGTTAGTGAAATGAGTCCATGTGTATGCTAATTCCTAACATAACTCATAGTCTCTACATGAGTGCACATAACATTCATCCATATGCAACATCCACATGATAGCATAGCAAGTTTCATCCATGAATACGCATAAACACTCATGCATATGCGGTATGAAAGTGTGTGAGCCGATCTTAGTGCCTAATGTGTATCATGCATCCACGAGTATTCATGTGCAAACACTTGCAACCACTTGCAACCATCAAGCATAACATGTTTCAAATACATGTTTCAACCAAGGGTTTCTACCTAAGGTTCTCATGACAAGATCTACGAAACAAGATAAACTAGATAAACGCGAATAAAAAGAAAGATATGCTAATTAGGAAAAGAGATCGAGAATGTACCCTCAAAAAGAAATGGATAAAGCCCACGCATCTTCTCCTCGGTTTCCCAAGTTGCATCTTCGTCGGCTTCACCCCACTGAACTTTCACCAACTTGACCTCTCGATTCCTTAGCTTCTTGATCTCTGTTCCCAAGATACGAATCGGAGCTCTTCTCAAGGTTGCTTCTTTCTCTACCTCAATGTCTTCAAGAATGCTTGGTTCAACCACCTCAGCGGACTCATGTAGGCACTTTCGGAGATGCGAGACATGAAAGACATTATGCACTCCGGCTAGCTTCTCGGGCAATCCCATCTTACAGGCCATCTTTCCAATTCTCTCTATGATAGGGAAGGGTCCTATGAACCTTGGTGCCAGCTTCCCCGCTGCTCCAAAACGTACCACATTTCGCAAAGGAGAAACCTTCACGAAAACCATGTCTCCCACTTCGAATTCCAAATCCGCCCTTCGCTTGTCAGCATAGGATTTCTGTCTATCTTGGACCGCTTTCATCCTTCTTCTTACTAATTCAACTTTCTCGGATGTGTCTCGTATCATATCGGGCCCAAGTATAAGTCTATTGGTTGTCTCCCACCAACAAGAAGGTGACCTACACGGCCTCCCATACAAAGCTTCAAATGGTGCCATCCCTATGCTGGCCTGATAGCTATTACTATAAGCGAACTCTACAAGGGGAAGGTGGTCTTCCCAAGTACCACCAAAGTCGAGAACACAAAGCCTCAAAAGATCTTCTAGCACTCTATTCACCCTTTCGGTTTGGCCATCCGTCTGGGAGTGATAGGCTGTACTCAAATTCAATCGCGTACCCATCGCTTCTTGCAAACTATTCCAGAACTGGCTAGTGAAAATTGGTTCACGATCGCTAACTATGCTAGAAGAAACTCCATGTAACCATACTATCTCTCGAAGATAAACAGATGCTAGCCATGATACGGTCCTCTTGCTTTTCACCGGAAAAATGGGTTCTCTTCGTAAGTCTATCAATTATTACCCATAACCCATAAAGCCCAAATAGTTTGGTGACGAACTTCTTCACCCCAACCATATATCACAAATAGGCTAGTCATACTCCTTAGGGGGTTTGCAACAGATCTAAGATTGAGGATAGGACCGAGAGGATATACTTAAAAGATAGCATGCGAGTAAGCTCTACGGAACAATAGGGATCAAGGATATACTCTTAGAAAGAGATTAAATGCGCGTATCTAGTCTTCGATCTTCTAAGCTGCATTTTCTTGTGCTTAATCCCATCGTGCCCTGACCGTCTTTTAACTTCGCAATTCCGTAGTTCTTAATTCTTGTTCCCAAAATATGAGTTAGAACTCATTTCACCGTTGCCTCTCGTTCCACTTCCACTTAATCTTTGCCTAAAATACTTGGCTTAAACATAACTGCGTGCTCATGGTTTCGTGCAAGCTTTCCAAGATTCGTTAGTGAATCTTGGATCTCGTTTACATATTATACGGTATCCCATGCAGAAAACTATCTCTTGAAAAAAGTGCCAATCCACGTTGCTAAACCGGAGCTGAGGTAAGGGCTCTCTTGAGCCTTTGAAAAGCAAGCTCACACTCCAAGTCCCATGCAAAACTAAGTTCTTCTTCGTCAACTTAGTAAGTGGGGCCGAAATCTTAGTGAGATCCCTGATGAACTTCCTATAGTAGCCCGCCAGACCGAGAAAGCTTCTTACTTCGGTTGCATTCCTCGGAGTCTTCCAGTCTTGAACCACAACCACTTTCGCGGGATCCACCGCTATGCCTTGCTTAGAAACTATATGTCCAAGAAACCGAACTTCCTTTCTCCAGAAATGACATTTGGAGAACTTGGCTTTCAACTGATGCGCTCTAAGCGTATCCATCACTTCCTTGAGATGCCTTGCATGTTCTTCCTCATCCTTTGAGAAGATCAGAATATCATCCACGAAGACAACAACAAACTTGTCAAGGAACTCCCTGAACACCCTACTCATCAAGTCCACGAAGTATGCGGGTGCATTAGTCAAACCGAATGGCATGACAAGTCATTCAAAGAATCCATCTGGAATCCTAAACGCAGTTTTATCAATGCTATCCTCAGCTACTCTAAGCTGATGGAATCCGGTGGCTAGATCGAGTTGAGAGAAAACAGAAGCACCAAAAGAGATCATCAATCCTCGGTAACGGGTGCCTATTCTTCTTTGTCAGCTTGTTCAACTCTCGATAATCAACACATAGACGAAGCGAACCATCCGCCTTAGTAGCGAATACCACTGGAGCACCCCATTTAGAAATGCTTCGCCTAATAAAAAATTTTCTCAAGCAACTCCTTGATTTGCTTACTGAGCTCCCTTCTCTCACGTGGAGCCATGTGCCTAACTGGCAATGATACTGGCTTGGCATTATCAACTAGATAAATGCGGAAATCTATCTCTCGTTTAGGGGGTAACCCCCTAACTTCTTCAAAGACATCTGGATAGTCTCAGACCACCCTTACAGATTGCAGATCATCGATGGACGAGTCGAGAGATTCAAGATAACATAACATGACGGGACCTCTAGGGTTACAAGAAATTTCTAGGGTATTACCGAGGCGAGTCATGAGCCTCACTACCCTATGCTCACAGTCAAGAATGGCTCCATAACTGGACAATCAATCCACCTCCAAAATCAACCCGTATCCCATAAACCCGAGAACCTAAACATTACACATGAATTCTATGCTCAAGATAGAGATTTTCAAATCCACACAAATCACAGGTAGATGGGCGGAACCCCCCCAATTGGATTTGAAACACAAACGGGATCCTCAACTAAGCTAGTACTTAGGTACAAACTTTCAACAATATCAGAAGAGATAAAACTATGCGATGCGCCAGAATCAAATAAGGTGCGAACAGGAAAATCAGAAATGTAAACATGAATTTCTATAAAAACTCTACCTCGATCAAAAGCTGGAAGAGCGAGGAGAGCCTGCAATTGCCCTCCAGAGGATCTTACTTGCTGAGTTTGTACTTGCCCTTGTCTTTGCTTCTTGGGGCAATCCTTGCTAAAATGTCCAGATCCTCCGCACTGAAAACACTTGCCTAACTTCCTCTTCTTCTTCCTGCAATATTTGGCTACGTGCCCAGTGATCCTACAGAAGTGGCACATTCTTGTCTTGTTGTTGTTCTTGCCTCCTTTTCCGGAATCTTCCTTCTTGCCTAGGGACTCATTTGCCTTGACCTCCTTCTTGTCACTCTTATCTTCCTCTTGGAGTAGGGCTATATTCACCAAACTCTCGAAGGTCGCCCCCAGGGGTATATGAGACATGGCCAAACCGCGCAATGGCTCCTTCAATCCTAGAGCAAAGTGTAGGGCCTTCTTCTGAGCTGTGTTTACCAATTCTAGGCCGAACTGAGCAAGTTGATTAAACATATCCACGTATTCCCTAACTGTCATGTCCCCTTGCTTTAGGGATAGGAACCTCTCCATCTGAAGATTCTCTTCTGTCGATAATAGGAACTTTAGTCCAAACCTTCTCCTAAAGTCATCCCAAGTCTCAATTGGTCTAGTAGTGGTGGTGACTACCCACCAATAAGCAGCTTCCCCTTTCAATAGCCATACCGCCAACAGAACTTTCCTACGATCTTCCACATCAAAGATAGCAAAGAGGTCTTCAGTTTCTTTTAACCAGTTTCTTGCCCCCACAGAAGTCTCCGTTCCGACAAAATTCTTGCAACCCATCGCCTTAAAGTCTTTGCAAAGCTCCGCGAAATTCGCTTGTGTATGCTGAGGGGGAGGAGGAACCTCAGCTACCGGAGGAGGAGAGATGTTAGCGACGAGGGAAGGAGGAGGAATGGTTGCGGGGCCAGCTTCATTCGCCCTTGCCTCCATAAATCTCCGGAACTAGACGGGTACTTGAACGCCTTCCGGAATGTTAAAGCGATCGGCCATACTAAAAAAGGAAAAAGATAGATTCAGAACGAAGAAACGAAGGATAGTGCTATGGCTTTTAGGGAATAGCCTTTTTAAAATAACTAGACTTTTCTTGGAAAATACTTAATTGGTTTTGAAAATAGTTTTTTCAAAAGGTAAGTTTCAAAAACACTTTTGCTCAAATCTTGTAAACCTTATGCTCTGATACCAAATGTAACACCCCACCTCCGCCAGGGCCACTCTTGCAAGGACACTGGCTTTGGAGGGGCGTTAAACAAGGTAAACATGCATGCAGATATCACAAGACAGAACATATAAGTAAAAAGAGTAGTAAAGCAGCGGATACATCTTAGCATTTCAAAACCATAGTCATGTTAGAACAAAGTACTTATTCATTATTTTCCAACAACAAAGTCTAGATAAAAGCATAAACTGAAAAACTGAAATACATAAAGTACTATCCCCAAAATGAAGTGATAAACCATAGCTAGCTCAATGTCCAAAACCGTACATGAGCAAATCCAGTAAGCAAGCTGTAAAGATCCAAGCTAAGCTCCAATGTTCCCACCCTGAGAACCTGAGGGGGGGAAACGGAAGAAAAGAGGCGAAAGAAAACAGGTCAGTCAAAAAGACTGGTAAGCCCTACTACTATCTGTCTATGAACTAGTAAAGTTAACTGACATGAGAAGCTGAGATGAACATAAGGATAACAACATACTGGCATGATGATTAGCTAACAAGATAGATAAAGGTGTCATCGCATAATCAAGGTTAAGCTTTGCACCACGGGTGTACTAGCATTCTAACATGTCAAGAAAAAAAAACAAGAATTGATCCCTTGGCCCAAGCTTGGCCCAATATCATGAGGTGACCTAAATCAAGGTCCAACTACTCGGTCTAGTCGATCGGCTCCCTATAAGCCTAACTCGTCAAGTGTCGGTGTCATATGGCTTAATCATGTAATGTAGTTGACTGTGCAGGGTCCACCCCTAGGGTGTATCAGGCCCTACGGTGTAACCCTCAGACACAATTCCAGGATGCACAGTCTAAACCTACCGGCCCCCGTGTTCAACTCCGGACTTAATGTGCACGACCATGGTCCGCCTGAACAACCGGTGCATCATTCAGCCGTCTCTTTTGGTCTCTTACAATCAGCCCAGTAATCGTGCCCACCCTAGCCTAGTCCTAGGGTCTTATGATACTATCTAGAAGGTTACTGCTGAAAAGGACCACGCAACTAGGGTTTCTTAACGGGTTAAATGTGGTTAACCCGATCCAAACGTGGGTTAAATTGGTTAAGAGTACCCAAGGCTCCTGACTTAACCGCGATTAACCCATCAAGCCCAAATTGGTTAAGTATTAAGTGGACCATGACTTAACCCTAATCAGGAGGCATTCATTAACTTAATGCGCTTTAACCTCTCACATTAGACTTTGTTGTGGTTACTAGTTAAGCCGGGCGGGTCCGGGTAGCTTTACACCACAACTAGGTCTAACCTCGGGTTCGAGCACAACATGACCAACTTCTCACATTGGGTCCTATTGTTTGTAGCTACTAGTTAAGCCGGGCGGGTCCGGGTAGATTTATGCTACAAACTCAACCCAACCTCGAGTTGGCCACTCTCATATTTTCTAAGTGTCATGTCCATTATGTTTCCAAAACATAATTACAAGTTAACATATCACGTCATGTTATAAAAATAATGTTCATGTCATAATTTTACCCAACCCCAACGTAATCCCATCGTTTACATACTCGCAACAATGCATAAAGGATAAAATAGGGAACTTGGCATAATCATGACAAAAAGGTGTTGAAGCCACAAGTTTATCATGGTGGCATATGAAATGTACATATATTCATATACTTGCATATTGCATCATTAGGCTTCAAAAGCATGCATAAAACCAAACTTAGCATATGAGTGATACATGGTGATAAATGACATGTAGAAGTTGCTAGAAGTTCGCATTTAGCCTCACATGCAAGTTATCATAAGGGATATGATAACTTCCATGTTGCCAAAATGCAACCTTCAACATAATGCTTGAAGCTTTAAGCTCACAACTTCAAGTTTAACTTGCATAACATGATAACATGATCAACCCAAACTTGCATATCATAATGATCAACCAAACTTGCATATAATGATCAACCAAACTTGCATATAATGATCAACCAAACTTGCATATCATAATGATCAACCAAACTTGCATATAATGATCAACCAAACTTGCATATAATGATCAACCAAACTTGCATATCATAATGATCAACCAAACTTGCATATAATGATCAACCAAACTTGCATATCATAATGATCAACCCCAAACTTGCATCATTCATTTAACTTTAGAGTTCAAAGAAAGAAAGTAGAAAAGGGCTTACAATGCTATGAAGACACAAATAAATATTTATTATAAAGATTGAGACGAAGCCCTTATGCAAGCACCAAAAACCCAAATATGCAATCTCCAAATGAAAACCCTTGAGCCAAATCAATAAAAACCCTTGCTTTGAAATAGAAATGTTGCAACTTGACTTGAATGCAAACTAAGAGTACTCATACAAGCTTGAAAATACTTGTATGCACTCAAAATCTCTCATAGAAATAAACTTAGGAATTTTAGCATGAGAGTGGAGGCCATGAGAGGAACAAATTTGACATAGTTTAGTTGTAGGATTGAATAATGATGATTTAGGCTAGGTGTTAGCTCCTTTTTATAGAAGATTAGGGTAATATTAGCCATAGGATTAACCCTAGATTCAATCCAAGCCATCAAAGCATGTCTTGGGGAAGAAGTCAAGTGTAGGAACCATCTAGGGCCTTTAGATTAAAGCTGAACCATGAGAACCATTCAAATGCAAAATCTGCATTTGAGCGAATCGGCCCACGGGTTGACAGCGAAACACCCTGGATTAACCCCTAGTCGACCCAGCGAGCTCGGGTCGACCTCAAAAATCGGCCGGTTCGGTTATTCCCCACTCCCAATTCGCTGTTTTGAACATTTTTGCATATTTATTTATTTAATTTTCAATTATATATATATATATACTTCTCTGCGCATCCCATTTCACTTAATTAAGTATACTTTAATTTGAATTTTCCGTGAAACTTCGCGAGGCCATATCTTGGTCATACGGACTCCGATTTTCGAAAACTCGGACTCTATTTTGCGTATTTTTCCGAGACGAACGCAATGGCACAGCCTATTTCCCTTGATTCAGATTTTACAGTTTAATTCTGCCTCCATTTATGTTATAATATGTTATTCAAAAATACGGGTTGTTACAAACATCATGAACACATAGCATATGATAACATAATTTGCATTGATCCACATTCATAGCCATAACCTCATTATATCCTATCATAATCATTTCAACAATTGGTCATTAAGGCTATAGTACTCACAACTTGTTGATTAGCACTCCTATGAAGAAGATTAAGTTGCTAGAGTTGATTAGAAGTTGATTTGAGAAGCTATCTTCTTCTACAATTTGATTGAGGCTCCTTCAAGTTGCATTTTGACGGAATAACGACGTTGTATCTATTTTTAGTATAAATTAGGGTAGTCTTAGGGGGTATTTATAGATTTAGGATGTAGTTTAGGCCCTTAGATTAACCCTAGATTAGGTTAGAGCCGTCAGATTTCGTCACAAGCCCCAAAACACAGCCCAAACCCCTTCAGATTGCACCCAGGCCAAAACTGGCCGATAGAGGGGGTCGACCCCTGGGTCGACACATGGGTCGACCCCTTGGGGGGGGGGGGGGTCGACACCCATGTCGACCCCTGTGTCGACACCCCCTTTCTAGCGGGAATTTTCCCGCCTCTTCTGAAATGTGAAATTTGAATATTTTAAATCTGTTTTAAATTTTCTGAAAACTTCTTCGGGCCTTAACTGGGTCATACGGACTCCGATTTTCGAAAACTCGGACTCTATTTCGCGTATTTTTCCGAGACGAACGCAATGGCATAGCCCGTTTCCCCTTATTCAGATTTTAAAATTTAATTCTGCCCTGATTTATATTATAACAAGTTATTCAACATACGGGTTGTTACAGTTTGAGAGTGAACTTGCAATAGGCTTTTTTCTTTTGTTTATGCTGAAAATGTTATTGCCATGTGGTCCTCTAGAATGGGAAGATAATTACATAAACTAATGCATAAGTATTTTCTGCATGCTTTAAATTTCAAAATGTCTAGATGTGCTTCTTGTTTATGTGTTGCTACTTGATTTCCTTATTTAATTTCCGCACAAAATTTTGTCACTATTTTCTAGCCGTACAGCGTTGGTGTTAGGTGTCAGGCAGCGAATACTCCTAATTCAAACTTTGAGTAATTATTCTGATTCCTTGTACACACTTCATGAATGCTCATGACTCTACTGCAAGGGTATATTTGAGCATATATCTAATAATCATATGACATATTGTACTAAAAATTAAGGACATAAGATTGACTACATCTCTTTTTTGTTGCATCATCATCATGCTCATGACCTGATATGAAAATGCTTTTATGGTTACTTTTGTTTATGATAATTTTTGTATATAAAGCTTCGACTTCAATATTTAAGTTTCAGCATTTTGACATTGCCAAAATTGACATGATACAAGCATGTTTGATAAAAGAAACTATATACACAGTAGAACAACTCTCTACACATACCGTAGCAGCACTTAAACCACATATTTATATGTTTGAACATCCCCCAATTTTAATAGCAGGATGAACATAAATGCTTATGACAAAGCTAGCTAGTAATTTAGAGCTTTGTTTTAGAATTTTACATCAGTTTTCCTTATAAGAAACACATTATAAATATTTTATATTTCAGAGGCCTACCCATATGCACAAAATCCATACTTGTGCAAAATTTCTTACTCAAAACCTGGATAGATGCATTCCTTAAAAGTTTACTCATCAAAGCCATTCATGAATTCTTAAAAATTTGATATACCATGGACTTTAGTTTTGGCAGAAGTGCCTGCTATAAGCGCAGGCAATTGCATGCCTGCATCTCCCCCTTTGAAAACAGCTACGCATATCTCATTATCTCCTGCAAATGTTTCTACTAGTATGAGCATGGCCAAAACTTTAGCGTAGGCCCAAGTGAAAGCTCACAGTACATCACATGTAATGAAGCACAGTTGCATCGTTTTTTTTCCTGTCTTCTTTTCCTGTAGTTGCCTCATTGTCTTCCCAAAGCCTATTTTTTCAATTTGTTAACTGTGCAAAACCATTGAGTGGGTGCCTCATTGACTGTGTTTAAGTTAATTTTGAAATACAACCGTTCAGGATGTAAGCAGCAGCCATCTAATGAATACACTATAGTAACCTATATTATCATTTGAAATGCTTAAATATGCATTCCAAGTTATATCCAGTGAAGTTGCAGCCTGCCATATAAGAACCCTGTTACAGTCTTATTATACGCATGATAACATTTGTTATATTTGTTACATATCTAAATTCTAAATATTCCCACAAATCCAGATATCTCTGTTATTATGTGTTCTGACAGGGAAATCAATTTAAAACATGTAGACACAACACATGGAAAATTGCCATCTTAACACGTCAAAAATTTCCTACTAGCCTTGGAGTTCAATTCATGTGCACCTCAAAGTCAAATAGTTCAATTTATGTGATGACTTCAAGGTGCATTCATGATTCATTACATCGAATTTCAGATGAGTAGAAATATATACTATCAGACTAAGAGTAAACTTAATTGGTAGGTATTTAATTGGGGCATTCATAGTATTAATGAAGAATAAAACTTAATTGTTAATAAATGTAACATTCATAGTATAATTTAAGAAGAAAGTTTACTCGTACCGAAGAACCAACTGTAGCTAGTATTTAATGTCGACCTTTAGAAGGGATTATTGACATGTATAATAATCTATACTATACTATAAAAGAGGAGTTAGTAATAAAGTTCTCTCGTTGTTTCTCACACTGACCTTTCAGTTTAAATTTACTTTGTTTTTTTCCAATTACATTTACTATCTTATACTGTACCGTAATCAGTGAGATATATTCTAAGAGCCATAGGTTTTTCATTGATTCTCAACTGAAGAGTCATGAACTTTGCTTCTCCTTCTTTATTGCCTCTCCTTTTCTTCCTTCTCCCCAATACCTGTAACCCTACGCTTGTCGTCAAACGGCAGTGGATATTGATCGACGCAGAAATCTGCCACTGCTCCTCTCCTTTATATATATGAAGTCATCCTCTATGATTTGGCTCTTTGCTTAGTTCCCCTCACATCTCATATCAATTCAAGTAATTTTCAATTATTTGTTTTCTCAATTTTCAAACCAATTACTTATTTTATTACTTACTTTTCTCTTTACCTATTTGTGCTTTTTGTAATGAAAGTAGCAAGAGCATGGTGTTTATCGGTTACTAGATGGGTTGCGTGAATGAGGTATATAATCGCAGTTTACTGATATGGTGAAGGAGAATAAACTTATATGACGTCGATTAATTCTTCAATAAACTAAGTGTGATTGACCAAAGGTACCAAATGTGGTTGCAAAATAGAATACTTAGGGATTTTTAAATAATCATTCACTAGTACCTCAACATTGAGGTTTTGATTTGTACTAAATATTACATAATTTGGCACACAAATTTCTTACTGACCATGATTATACTATTTTGCTTGATATCGGTTTGTATAATTTAAGAAAAATTCCAAAGTTTTGGTATTCCAAACATTGTTCCACACTTTGCCAATATGCCATTCTAGAGTGTACATTTTAAGATTACAATGGGTTTGATACTATATTCCCTAAAACAGACGTTGAATTTTGAATTTATCGAATAAGCATGAGATAAAAGTATAATGCCATTTTTCTATTAATACTAAAAAACAATATTAATAGTTAATACCATATAAGACTATCGCCATATTGTCTTAATCAAGCAAGTTTCATAGTTCCATTCGGGAAAAATATGCTGGTATGTAATTTTGCTACGTAAATACTTGAATTTATAGTTCTCAACTATTAATTAATAGCACTTACATATGATTTTGGGTTATAAATGCTTTCAAATTATCCATTTTCCAACAAAATAATTATTATTGGTTCTAAAACATATATGATATGCAGAATAGTGAGTGCATCATGACTGTTATATGACATCTTTGTTTTTTCCTTCAATGAACAGAACCCGTCTTTCAATTACCGTGAAGCTATTATAAGAGGATTCATTTTATATCAGACTTGAGTACTACAGGAGGATTACATATGAAATTATCTGGTGTGATCTGCCTCATATGGTTATTATTGCAAAATCATCATATGAGATCACTTCATCCAAAATAAGGATTATTTAATTACATATTTTCATATCCCATACAGATTATTTTATTGATTTATCAAAATGTCCTCAAATGGGTTACGGGTAGCATAAAAAACATACGTTTTATTGTAGCTTCTTGATTTTGCAACAAGAAGTATCATAGTTTATTATTTTTAGGTGTTAAAAGACTTAAACACTTAATATAATGGTGAAAATTTATCTTTATTGTAACTAAATTTCATGCCAAAGGCAAAATCCAAAACATAAACTTAGCCATACAAATATAAGTTTCATTCATGACAAATGGGTCAAGAACTAGATTAAAAGTTCTTCATATTGCTAACACATGCATTAATCATGTAAGAACAAATAAACATATTTGCATCTGATAATCCTATAATGTATCAGACTGGAGTTGGATAAGACTATTACAAGTGTTACTCTTTAGCCAAATGCATGTATATTTATATTTATATTTATTCATATGCTTATATGTCTTCAAAACTTTCAACATAATTAGGTTTGATGCGTTTGACAGTCTCATCCAAAAGCAGCTATGTGCCACCGGTAAAATGATGTGAGACTCTTGCAGTTTACTTTGTTTCATAAAAAATTAGACCGATAGTAATATACATACATTGATTGAAAAAAATGTTTGTATTCACTGGCAACATTATTATCTAGGTGGTAGTTTCACAGAACAACTTTCATCACTTATCAAAGTTTCCATCTCTGTTCAGCTTTATATTTGCTACATATAGGAGTTATTATTTATGTAGTTGATCCACTTGAATTTCAAATGCTATTCTAGACATTAACAGCTTTACATATGAATATTTTGTTTACAAACTGCCAACAAAAATTTCTATAAGGAACTTTTTTTGTATATATTGGCAATAGTTACTTGACCAAATAGTGTGCTTTTCACCAAATGTGATTTTTATTTTATTTTATTTGAGTGCGAGCTTGGTCAAATGTCGATTTCTATTGTTCTTCAATTGAATCAACATCAACAGTTTCCATTGCTTTCTCCCTGTTTAATGCCAGTCAGCACTATCAGACATCAGCAAAACGGCTTTACTTTATATCATATATTTACAAGAAATAATACTTCTATTTTTTGCCTTGACCAAAATGGCATGAGCAGGTTAACATAATTGAATGGCCGCCATGTAGCCTAGGGGATTCCTACCACCAATTTTTTTTTGAAGATGCTTAAACAGTGCAGTAATAAATGTTCTCATAATTATAATTTGCATTCTGCATAGCAAACCGTATTTTTCAAAAAAAACCTTTGCTTATCGGGTATTTCCTTTCCCTAATTTGCACAATTTCAATCCAAAACCACTACCATTACACTTTTATGCAAAGCTTTGGAATTTAGAACTGACTTTCATCTTTTATTACCATAGAAAATTTATGGCTTTGTGAGTATAAGTGTCAGGTATATATTTCCTTATGCTTCCAAATAACCATTATTTCAAATCATGGTTTCCATTATGCTTCTAAATGGCTATTGTTTCTCAAGATGCATGTTATTATTTAGCCATGCATTTGTGAGTATATATGACAGGTCTGTATTTCCATGTACGTATGCATTCATATTTTAAACCCGGGTTTTCATTAAGCTTTCATTGACTATCATTTCCGTAGATGTGTGATATTCCCAACCACATCTTACCATGCATTTGTGCTATCGAAGACGATCACTTTTCTCAGAGTTGACCCGTGCACTGGCCAATATCATAGCAACTGTTTTGTGAAACTATCTTTTCACCAAATCATTTCTTATTTGGCAGGTTGCTGAGTCTATTGAAATTGAATATGTTTCATAAAAGGCAGAAATAGAAGATGCCTTTGTTGAGGAGTTTAAATATGTTTTAGAGAAATTTACCTTTAAAGAATATGCTGTTGATGCTGAGGTATGAATAAGAACCACTGTGATTTTATTCTCGAAACAATATGTATTAAACATTTCTGTTTCATTTAGTTTGTTTCTGTAGGATCACGATACAAAGGATAAATCATCTGCAGACGCTGCAGCAAAAAAGAAAAGCGAATCTGATTCCGATGGGGAAGAGCAAGATACATAGCAGAAGGAGAAGGAAATTTCCAACAAGAAGAAAAAGGTAAATTTGGTGATATTCAAATTCAGGGAATTATGTTGTTTATACGTTTTATGAAGACATTTTTTAACTGATATTTTGAAACTTCGAAGAAGAACAAAAACAACAGAATTGAAACAAATATCGTCAAGGCCTGATGTGGTGGAGGTATAATTCCTAATTTATTTGGTTCAGGTCATCATTTCAGTGGCGAAGGTCTTTTGTTCTCTTTTGATCATATTTTTCTTTAATATCAATATAAGAACTTAGTTGTATAGAAGTTCACTGGCAGGGCTTAGTTGTATAGAAGTTCACCGGTCTGCCATTTTCAACTATCATTAAAGTTACATAAATACCTTAAACGTTTCATATTCTGTCACTTCTCAATTAATATATCGGTTAGGTCTAATACCATTAGTGGCTTAGAATTTGAAATATAGACAGCCATGATTGGTAATAGAAGCCTAACAAATAGTTTGTAGTTCTTTTCCTTACACCATCATTTAGCAAGATTAATACTTATCTTGATTTTACATGAGCCAAAGGGTTTTACTGAAATGACAGAAAGTTTATTGAATTTGATTTGATGATCAAATCGATGTTGGTTCAGTTTGACAATTATAACATTTTTTGCTCACATTAATGAATTACCACGCTCCACTTTAATGAAATGATGTTGAGTTTTCAAATTGCACCTAGTTTTAGGTAAGTTCCTTTCTCAGATGTACATTGGTTCTCTTTGCAAACAATACATATTATTCTAGCAACACGTTGCTTGATTAATATGCAAAGGAGAATTGTTGAAAAATATTGATCTAATTCTGAGTTATTCTAGCATATCACCTATTTTCCTCATTTAATAATCCCTTATTTTATCAGATCTATCAAAAGTAGCAATTCTCACAGTGTGTGTGTACACACACATAAATATGTATGTATGTATGTGTATGTATGCATGTATATTTCTTATTATAAATTATATTCAAACGCTCATCATTTTCATATGATTTCTTTCTTTCTTTTCTCGACGACAAAAAATGATTAGCATCATGACTTTTTCACCCAACACTTCTTATTTTCTTAAAATGGAATGAAAGTCCTACGAAATACTTTGCTAATGTGACTTTCTGACAAACAGTGTAACTTCAGTACATCTCACTAATACATAATTGTCAGTTTGGTTCCACCATAAATTTAGTTCATGATAAAGAATAAAATTAATATAACCAACTAAATATATGGTACTTAGGAGGATAATACATGGAAATGAATAATGATTAAGTTCTCTTTAACAACGACATTAGTTAGGTGGATTCTATAGGTATTAATTGTGCTTAAATGAAAAGTGTAGTATACCGCATAAAGAAAATGGTAGCCCCATGATAGCAAACTATTATGATAGGTTAACATTACTGACATAGCAGTATAGCTGTGTGTATATCCTGGAAATGAACTATTATTAATTAAATTTGTTCATCCTGAATTAGGAACTTTTGCTAATTTACCTATATTGAATTTCAACGTACCAGTGGGTTTAAGTTATTAAAACACTACATGGTAGTCAATGACTTTTTATGGGAGAAATGCAGACATCTCATTCTGTTATTGAATGACAATGTAAAATTTTCATATGAAAGTTTTGATATTCAATGTTGGATCCAACAAATATTTCATCACTTATTAAATCATTTAGGCAAGTTCATCACTTATGCATATCAATAAAGCAAAACCCAAAGGCATGAACATAATTTACATTACTTTTTTGAGGAAGATAATTTACGTTACTTTGCTATGTTGGTTTTCCTAAAGGCAAATATAACAGTGCTTATGGCTTTTTTAGGTTATGTTGTACATGATTTAGACAAGAGAACAAGATTTGTACTTATGTGGTTATGTAATTTTTGGTTATTCTCTTATAGGATTTGTATTTATACGCTAATAGGGATAATGCGGTTAGCCGATTCAGACTAGTTGGTCAAAAGTATGTATTGCAATCTTTTACTCAAATAACCACCTAATACCTCATGTAAACTATTCATATCTTTATACCAATTAGCTTTCAATTATGATTGGTTAAATATAGCACAAATGGAGGAACTTGCAGAAAAAGCACTAGCAGAACCTAAACGCTGCCACCATGTTAAAGATTTTATTATAGGAAGACCTTTGGTTATATAAATTTTTATAGAGCAACAAATGTGAGGGTCTTGGACCGTGAATCAGTCATCGGGTATAATAACCATGGAGTTATCGCGGATAAAGTAGAGGAATAAGCCAGCTGAAGTTTGTCTACTCTATTATCAGTTGTGTTAATAGTAAGAGTGGAAAAGCTTTCACTCATGATTGTTGTTATATGTTACTTTAATGTTTTGTACTACTAAAAATGGCCTCATATAGAAAATATTTCATGTAAAATTGGTATCACAAGTTATTCTTCGAAATTGTATATTTATTTGGAAAGAAATATATTTACTTTTATGAAATGGTTTTGGCTGTAGGTATTGTATTTTGATCCTAAACGATTTGCTTGCTAATAAAATATTTATCGTATATGTATGAAGCCATTGCAAGAATTTGGTGGGTTTGTTTTGTTGAAGTTCAGACTATGCGAATGGATGCTGAGTTTGGCAGTCTGGGTTTTTTGGTTTCACACTGGATGAGTAGTTTGGATTTAGACATGAATAATTTTCTACAACTTCAACATGTATGCATATAATTAAATCAAGGTCCTTGCAACAACGGTTATTCATTGCCCATCTGCAACGCATGGGTTTGCACTTATAATAATATAAAAGGGCAGAGAGTAAATCTGGCCAGATATTGATTTGCATGTAAGCATGTAGCAGGGAAATACAAGAGATAACATGCATGTGCATGCCTGATTCACAATTTTAGGTTAATGGTAGTGTCTTAGTACACGTTCTTACATGCAGCACTGATCCAGTTATCATTCATATTAAGTTCCTTGATTTTCAGGTGAGATAGCCGAAGAGTTTTGCCAGCCAAGAGATGAAAAATGGTACGCCTATTTCCAAGATAATTTATCTATCATATTTGTGTGTTTGCATCGTAATTATGTCTTTCCTACAAATAATTATTCTTTTTTAGTCCAAATAATTTTTCCATGAAATATATTCAATTTCCAGTGGGGTTAAACCAAGCTATAATTGGAAGAGACGACAATGATTATGATTTATAACTATTTTCGTATGTCTGCTTATTATTTGAAATATTGTTACCAAAAGAATTGAAAAATACCATTATTCAAATGACGAAGTGCTAAGTGAGGATTTGATTGTTGAAGAATGGCCACGCGTCATATCCATTTGATGTTTCCACTAGTTTTAGTTGAGAAAAGAAACAAGTAGATCTTGCGTCTTTCACATGTAAAGTGTTTTGAGTTCAGTGATAGCCGAGAGTTAATTTAGTTGAGTTGTTTTGCTTTATTTCAGTCTGATTTGTAGTAAACTTAGTTGTAAAAACATGGAGATTTCTGTATCCGTTTAGATCATATTTGCTTAAAATTTCACTATGGATAAAGTGATCTTATGGGTAATTTATATTTCCTTAACAACTTGCTCAAAATATATATTCTACTAATTTTTATAGAAATTTCTTTAAAAATATCATATTAAGTTGCATACAATTATTTTTAAGTGCAATTATTTTTAAGTGTTACTAGACAATACACTGAAAGACATCTCTTTGAAACTACAAACCATATCATGCAATAATTGTAGAAAATGTTGAGTGGGTGCCTCATTAACTATGTTTGAGTGTATATTAAGTGGTGTTATTTCTATTTTTGGGCTTTATATTAGTTTCAGTTTGACTATGTTTAGGTTTATTTTAGTTATTTGATGTAGATTTTGCATTTAACCATTGAGTGGGTGCCTCATTGACATATTACTATTCATATGGTGTAGATTTTATGCTGGCAGGTTATGATAGCGCCATAGACAGGCTAGCTCAAGAAGAAAAACAACAGTAATGTATGAGATATATGATCAATTAATATTGTAAGATAATTTAGTATTATTTTGTCTACTGTTATAAACTTTAGAATGTACGGTAATATTACTTTTGTTATTGTAAACTATTAGAAGTTTTAAGTTTGTAATGTATTGTTAACCTTTAAAAGTTTGCTGTTAAATTTGGTCTTTATGTTGTATCTATTGGTAATTTTCAGTTTATTGATACTTCTTTGTGGTATTATGTAAAAACTGTAAACGTTTGTACTAAATAGGAAGTATCGAAGAAGTGAGATGCAATTTTTTTTTTTGAAATAGAACCAATTAGCAACGGCTAAAAGCCGTTGCAACGGTTTATAGCCGTTGCTAAAGTAAAAATTGCAACGGATCTAGGCCGTTGCAAAATACAAGTTTTGCAACGGCTTCGGGCCGTTACAAAATATTTGCTACTCCTGAAATAGCAACTGCTTAGAGCCATTGCGAAATCAATTTGCAACGGCCTAAAGCCGTTGCGAAACAACGTTTCTGGTGTAGTGGTTGCATTGTGTGATGGGACTTGAGTCTTATGATGGTTTCATTTTTCCAAAAAGCATTGCATTATTTAACGATTTACTTTAACTTATGCACGACAACCCATTGGAGTAAACCCGTTCCGCGTTAGCGGCGTGGTCCTTGGATTTGTCTTATTGTTATTAGTGAAATTAGTTAAGAATTCTCACACCAGTCCCACGACTGACCCGTTGTTTGTTTCCACCTTTACAAACTCGGGTGCCCTCTTTCAACACGGCCAGTCGAGTAGTTTGTCTACAGGTTCTTATCTCGAGCAGGATTCTGGATTGAAGCCTAAAGCTATGTCCAAAGCATAGTTGTCTTCCGCTGCCTTAGTTATTTTGTTTTCGCTGCAATGTATTAAAATATTGTAATTTATCTTCCGTTGTAATTTTATTCGATGTACTCTGATGTAACATTATCGTAATGTTTATAAAAGTCTGCTGTTTTTGTTCTAATGTGTTATATTCCCAAAGATAAAGTATTCGTGGATTTCCAACTTTTGGGTCAGACTTGTATGGTTAATGGTCGATCCAAAGAGCGGGAATTTACGGGTCTTTACATATGACTTCCTTATGCTCTCCTCGGTTTCCCAAGTACAGTCATTCTCATTATCACCCCACTGGACCTTAACCAGTTTCACCATCTTCCTTTGAAGTTGCTTCGTATCATGTACGACGATACGAATCGTTCTATGGCACCCAACTGGCTCAGATTCCACTTCGATATCATCCAACTGATCTGGTGAAATAGTCATATCAGAATCGTGCACGAACTTCCTTAACTGGGAAACATGAAATACGTTGTGCACTCTGGCCATCTTGTCTAGTAATCCAACTTTATACGCTAAATTCCTTAATTGCTCGAGAACTAGGAATGGACTAACAAATCTTGGTGCCAACTTACCTCTCCTGCCAAAACGAACCACACACTTTAATGGAGAGATTTTGACAAATAACAAGTCGCCAATGGGGAATTTCAAATCCCTTTGCCTTTTATCAACATAACTCTTCTGCCTATCTTGGGCAGCCTTTCTTCGTTATCGAATAACCTTGATCTTATCCTAAGTTTCTCTTATTACATCTGGCCCAATCACAAATTTCTTACCGGTTTCTAACCAACATAATGGTTGAGTTGCATGGCCTTCCGTAAAAAGCTTCAAATTGAGCAATACCAATACTAGGCTAATAACTGTTATTATATGCGAACTCAACTAGATGCAAATGGTTATCCCATGACCCTCCAAAATCCAATATACAAGCTCTCAAGAGATCCTCTAATAACGATTCACCCTCTCCGTTTGACCATCGGTTTGAGGATGGTACGCGGTACTGAGATGTAATTCTGACCCTAAAGCTTCTTGTAAGCTCTTCCAAAACCACTAGTAAATAATGGATCTCGGTCACTTACAATACTGTTAACATTGTCAAAACACAGTTCAAAGTACCGGGTTGGTCTATTCAGAATGGGTCGGGTCCGTCACAAATATGGATCGGCCTCAACAAAGTGGATCGGTCGTGTTTTCAGAATAGCGGGTTGACCTATTCTGCAAAGTGTCGGATCAGTCAGCATTAACGGACCGGGTTGGTCGCTCAATATCAATGGGTCAGGTCGGTCAGTTGCAAAGCATTGGGTTGGTCACTACATCGGGTCGGTCTGTACCAAAGCATAAGGTCGGTACCATTTTTGGATCAGTCCTATAAGAGACAAATCGGGTCGGACTTAAACATGGAACGTGAGTTAGTGCTAACACACCACAATACATGTTGTTATTGATTTACTTGATACCACATTAGCATGCACATTGTTACCGCCTCATGGATGATGAAGAGCAAGTTGGACCGACACTTCATCCATACGTGACAGTCAATCGTAACATAATGATCAACACAACGGCAAAGTGGGATGGCTTCATTTTTGTAAATAGTGATAAATAATATAACAATGGCAATCATGTAAATACCAGACCCCATAGGGAATAGTAGAATGCATAACAGGCCTGACATGAACCTATCCTTAACGTGCAACATGAAAGAGGCAAGCGGACACGTATAAATGTTTCTTCGTGTATGAGTGTATGGGCACGAGTTTATGCAAATGCGTATAGTGCGTGGATTAAGTCCAACATGTGAACACATAATTCATATACATAAAGACATGATAAATATTACACAAAAACCATTTGAATTATTACGTGAGTATCAAGCAACGTGAATGCATAAGGGATAAGCGGTACACGTGGACATTAGCATTGCAATAGAAGGATCGACACCTCATATTTTTCATGAAAACATTGGGTTCGTGCGCGTAATATAATCTAGGTCGGTATATAATAATATACACGGGGTCAGTCCTGTTGATAAATGGAGAAGGCGGAAGCTCCAGAACGTGTTATAGTTGGGTCGGGGTTATTTAACTATATCCTGGTCGGATACGTAATAATCTTATGGTCAGGCTAATTTATGGCATCCTGATCGGTCCATTAGAAGAAAAGAGAGGAGGCAGCAACAAGTTGGATCGATGCATTCAATAAAGGTGGATCGGTACACTTAAGTAATGTGGATCGGTACACTTAAGTAAAGTGGATCGATACATTCATGAGTGTTAAAATGGGTCGGTACATTGATAAAAGCGGTGACAGAACTGTAAATATGGAACGCACCAGCTGTAAAGTAGACCAGTGGCATTTTTGTAATTTGTTTCAGACCGATCAAAGTTTATGCCCGATCCAAACTCTGCACCCCTTAATTACGAGACTGCCACTACCTCCATACTTCGCCTATGAATAGCCCCTCTCTCCACAATTCAAGGGACTGATTCCACGACCCCGAAGGGCTGCCATAATCATTCCTCGGCCATTCTAAAGCTTCTAAAAACTTCATTAATGGCCACCAAACTTCCCTACTTCTTCCTCCTACATGAAATGGATCTCGTCTTCTCTGAGCTCCATTAATTCACACTCCAATCTACTCCAAGTGATCTCCAACCGCCATAGTTTTTCTTCAATGCACGGATCTAAAATCATTCTCATGATGGAACAAAGGAAAAGTATATAATTACACAATCCAATCCGTTCCTCCTAGAATCTAAGTATAATCTAAAGCAGAAAGAGAGCAAAAATTGGAGAATATATCACAAAAGTGGTCAAGTGTAATAAATGCGATGTATGAGATGATAAAATATATAATCCTCTCCATAATGATGAAAAATGATTGAAAAGTGGATGTAGATTCACATTGAATCGAACCACTATAAAGATATCGTGTCTTTTACTTGTTTTCTCCATTTATTTTGCAATTGTGGTTCTTTTAATTTTCTAACCATAATTGGTGAAGTGTGATTTCACACCATTGGTGCTTGATTCATTTTTGATCCAAACATTTGGTGCCCACCGTGGGGCCGCGTCTGCATCTCCTTCCTTCACCTTGAAGTTCTAAGCCTACTTCTATCATAGATTCCGCAAATCTAAGCTCTAGGCCAATCGACGAATTCTCATCAAAATTCAAGGCCTAGTCCGAGATCATGGCTAAGTCTAAGAAGACCATTAGCAATGTCGTTGAAGAAAATGACAATGTTGCTAACAGCGAGACTACTCCACTTGCCAATCGCTTTGAAGCTGGAGAAAATTCAATGGCTGGTGCTAGAGTGACTAATGCCGAATCAGATGCCGTCGTTGCTAACTTGAGTCAACGCATGGAAGCTTCCAACAAAGCTTTAATCGATGCTAACAAAACTCTCATGGATGCTAATCAAGCTTTGATGGATAAAGTGAGCGCTCTCCTAAACGCTCAAGAAAATCCCGCTCCTCTTCCAAAAATCCATGTCAACCTAGAAGAAAATGCAAATTCATCAGCCTCTGATCCTCATAATGACAACTTGGATGAATTTGTTAGTAAAGAAGACGCTAATGTTGAAGACTCAAAGTTGAATGCTATAAACCACTCCGATTAAAATAACCGACGAGTTGCAAGCCCCGTCAAGGGGGCACCTTCTCGTGCGGAATTAGAAGACCTAGATCCTCTAAACATGATCGCTCGCCACGACGAGCATCCGCAAAAGAGATCGAAGTCCCCTCCCCAGAATGACACAACTCGAAGGAATATATCGCGGATGTGGTAAAGCAGACCATAAAAGACGACATGCCTCGCAAGGATAGTGAATGGGAATGGGACTTCTCTCTCAGTAAAAACCCATTCACAAAGAGGATCCGCAAGGCTGAATTTCCCAAGAAATTCACTCATCCTACTATGCCTTCGTACAACGGGATTTCTGATTTGAATTACTTCCTATACAAATACGAATGGTATATGAATAGAGCTAAAGCAATAGATGAGATCAAATGCCTGTGCTTCCCTCTCTATCTAGAAGGTGTCGCATCGTTATGGTTTACAAGGCTCCCGCCCAAATCCATCGACCAATTTGGTGATTTGATTATGAAATTCAAAGAGTAGTTCAGGCTGCAAGCTACAAAGGCAAAGGGCGTTATTTCTCTTACGTTGATGAAACAAAAACCAGGAGAATCTATCAAAATTTTCCTTAAGAGATGCGATGCTGTTGTATCCAAAGTAGGAAATCCCGAGCCCCGCATGATTTTAATGTCTCTAATCAGCGCCATAGATGAGAATAACAAATTTGGGGAATGGATCAAAATGAAGGAGACAAGTACGCTTGAGAAATTCTACAAAAAAGCCGAGGAGTACATGAGATTGAAGAATAAGCCTGCGCCTCTTTAGATTACTAATTCAAACCAACCTCTTGAAGCTCTCAAAAACGCTGCTACTTAGTACAATCAGAAAAATGCCAGAGGTCAGAAAAGGGGAAGTGATGGGAAATACAATCGAGACACCAAAAGCCTTGCTTCTCCAACCCGTCAGAGCTAATACCTTTAAATGATACTCTAGGAAACATCTTCGCAGCAACAAAAGATAGTGAAGACTACCCAATTCCATATGCTTAGAGAGTAAGCGACAAGCAAGAAAACTCAGGAATGTTCTGCCGAGTCTATAATAAGCCAGGCCATAACACCAACAAGCGTAGGCATCTAAGGTCACTGATTGAAGAGCCGATTAGGAAGAATCATCTGCAACAATACGTGAAAGATCCACAGTCCTCAAATGCCGCTCCGACTACCCAGGGCCAGGGGGCAACAAGAAACGAAGCTTTTGTTCAAACCATGCCAAGACTGATCATCAACTAAAAGCCGTTGATTATGTTCCAGTTTCAATGGCTCAGAATAAGCGATCAACATCGCCACTGTTTTACTTCATGCTCTATTTCCTGCTTTAGTTCATGCTTTACTTCATGTTTTACTTTCTGTTGTATTCAAAATTTCTTGTAAAAAGTCTGTAATAATCTGCAAGTGATGCACTGAACGTTAGCTCTACGATTAAGAGCATATCTGTTTGAATGAATTTCTAGCTTGCAAAATTAATGTGTCAAATAAAAATTTATCTAAAAAGATGATTTCTTATTGCAGGCCATCTGTCGCGCGCTTGTTCCTTCAGAATCTGACAAAGCATAGCGCCCCAACAACACTAGCTCATGTGCCAAAGGCCGTAGGTATCAACATTCCCAAATGCAAAAATAGAAAAGCATCGCCCTGAGAAGTGAATGGGAGGAGTCACAAAGATTCAAATAGTGAACTAGCGCCACGACAAACAAACCAAAGTGTTGTAACTCACATCGAAGGTTCACCTCCTTGAGTGAGAGTTTCAAGCTTCAATTCCTAATCTGAAATAGCCTGCCAAGTCGAGCGTTCGACAAAGGAATTGATGCCAACCCTAAGCTGGAATGACCAGCACCATGTCGGAAGGACCGACATCAGGCCGGAAGGACTGGCAAATGAGCTGGAAGGACCAGCACTAACCAAAGTCCTCTCCAGGGGCACCCAATTGATTGTCAGAACGATAATGACAAACAATGGGGTACTAACCAAAGTCCTCTCTGGGGGCACCCAATTGATCGTCAGAATCGGGAAGCACCTTATGCGATAACGACAAACATTAGGGTTTCAACCAAAGTCCTCTTCGGAGGCGCCCAAGTGATCGTTAGAATCAGGATGTACCTGATGCGATAACGACAAACATTGCGGTTCTAACCAAAGTTCTCTCCAGGGGCACCCAGCTGATCGTCAGAATCAGGAAGTACCTGATGCAATAACGACAAACATTGGGGTTTAAAACAAAGTCCTCTCCAAGGAACCAAATTGATCATCAGAATCAGGAAGTACCTGATGCGATAATGATAGACATTGGGGTTTTAACGAAAGTCCTCTTCGGGGGCACCCAATTGATTGTCAGAATAAGGAGTCACCTGATGCGATAACGACAAACATTGGGGTTTTAACCAAAGTAATCTGTGTTGATCGCTAATGAGTATGAGGATGTCTTTGACGAGGTCAAAGGGTTGCCTCTGCATCGTGAGATCGAGCTTAGGATTGATTTTGTCGAGGGTGTTAGACCAATTGTTATGCCTCTTAGGCGGATGGCGCCTAAGGAACAGCGAGAGTTGGAGGTGCAAGTTCGTGACCTTCTAAGGAAGGGATACATTTTGAGAAGTGTTTCCGAATGGGGCGCACCGGTCGTGTTTGCAACCAAGGAAGATGGCTCGTTAAGATTGTGTGTGGACTATCGTGAGCTGAACAAGGTGACTAAGAAGAACAATTATCCGTTGCCAAGGACTGATGACTTGTTCGATCAGCTTCACGAAGCCAAAGTGTTTTCTCAGATGGATTTGGCAATGGGATTTCCCCAATTGAGGGTGGCTAAGGATAGTGTGCCAAAGACTGCTTTTAGGACACCGTCTGGTTTCTTCGAGTGGTTTGTGATGCCATTCGGGTTGACAAACGCGCCAGCGTATTTCATGGATCTTATAAATAGGGTATTTAGAGATCAGTTGAATAAGTTTGTTCTTGTGTTCGTGGATGATATTCTAGTTTAATCCAGGAATGAGGAAGAACACAAGACACACTTAAGGGTTATGTTAGAGATCTTGCGAAAGCATCACTTGAAAGCTAAGTTCTCGAAGTGTCACTTCTGGAAGGTTGAGGTGAGATTCTTAGGCCATGTAGGTCCTGGAAAAGGGATAGCGGTTAACCTCACTAAAGTTGCAGTAATCATGTACTGGGATCGACCTAAGAATGCAACGGATGTTCAGAGTTTCCTTGGGTTGGCAGGATATTACAGACGTTTTATCTAGGATTTCTCCAAGATAGCTGCACCGTTGACAGGATTGACGAAGAAGAACCAAGTGTTCACATGGGATGCAAAGTGTGAACAAGCGCTCGAAATCCTGAATGAGAGATTGACAAGTGCTCCTGTGTTGACATTTCCAAATGGGAATAAAGAGATGGCGGTATACACCGATGCATGTGGTGCTAGGCTTGGAGCAGTGCTAATGCAAAAGGACAAGGTTGTGGCCTACGCAAGTCGACGGCTAAAGCCGCATGAGAAGAATCACCCAACTCATGATTTGGAGTTGGAAGCAATTGTGTTTGCTCTAAAGATGTGGAGACATTAGCTATTGGGAGTCCGATTATAGTTGTTTACGGATCACAAGTCGTTGAAGTATCTTGTCTCCCAAAAGGATTTGAATCTTCGGCAACAACGATGGTTAGAGTTTCTGTCATTATATGATTTCGATATAGCCTATACTCATGGTAAAGGTAACGTAGTTGCAGATGAGTTGAGTCGAAGACATGCAAGTTTAGGAGCGATGTTTTTGGAATGGAAGAGCCTTGAGTATTTGGCAAGGTTTGATTTCATGCCAAGGTGTGAGTTGGAACCCGAAATGTTGGCAAGCATATCGATAAGACCTACTCTCATCGAAAGGATTGACGAGAGCCAAAAGCAAGATACAAAGCTTGTCGAGTTCGTCCAGAAGCTAGAACCAGAAGATAAAGAGTTCGAAGTCGATCAAGAAGGTTGGCTTCGGAAGCAAGGGTGGTTAGTTGTTCCTGATATCAATGGATTGAGAGATGAGGTTTTGAAAGAATGTCATCACTCGAAGTTGATGATTCATCCCGGTGGTAATAAGATGTATCAGGACATGAAGAGAATTTACTACTGGGAGGGGATGAAGCGAGATATTGGAAAGTTCATTTCCAAGTGCATGAACTGCCAATTAGTGAAAGCTGAACAGAAGAAGCCAAGTGGTTTGCTTCAGCCGTTGGAAGTTCCTATGTCAAAGTGGGAGCAAATATCGATGGATTTTATTGATGGACTACCTAGAATCAGGGCAGGAAATGAAGGAATTTGGGTCATTGTGGCTCGCTTGACCAAAAGTGCAAGATTCATTCCTGTTAAGTCGAATAGGACTGCATCAAAACTGGATGAACTTTATGTGAAATGGATAGTTCGATTCCATGGTGTCCCAAAGAGTATATTGACTGACCGAGATCCATTATTCACGGGTGGATTTTGGAAGAGTTTGCAATAAGCTTTAGAAACCGAGTTTTGCTTGAGTACGACATATCATCCCCAAACTGATGGTCAGACCAAGAGAGTCAATCGAGTTTTGGAAGATCTCATAAGAGCTTGTGTATTGGATTTTGGAGGATCATGGGAGGACCATCTACATCCAATTGTGTTCGCATATAATAATAGCTACCAGTCCAGCATTGGGGTGGCACCATACGAGGCATTGTATACCGTGCAATTCTTCAGCATGTTGCTTAGAAACTGGAGATATGTTGGTACTTGGGCCAGAAATGATAAGAGGGACCTCGGATTGTATCGAGATCGTTCTGCAATGTACGAAGGCATCCTAAGATCGTTAGAAAAGTTATGCCGATAAGCGTCGTAAGGACTTGGAATTTGATGATGGCGATATGGTTTTCGTGAAGATTTCACCATTGAAGCATATGGTGAGATTTGGAATAAAGGGAAGTTAGCTCCTAGGTTCGTTGGACCATTTCCGATAGTCGAGAGAATTGGAAAGCTCGCATATAGATTGGAGTTACCTGAGAAGATGTCGATGTGCATAATGTTTTCCATCCGTCGTTTCTATGGAAGTTTGTGCATGATTCGAATGAGGTGGTATCTCTAAAGCAGTACGTAGACCTAGAAGTGGAAACCGTAGTTGCGAGACCTCGTAAGCTGCTTCGTGTTGTGGAGAATGACACGAAATAGCTTAGGAGGAAGACTGTTAAGCTAGTCAAGGTACATTGGAGTGAAGATGATGACGATTGTACATGGGAGACAGAAGAGAGCATGAAGGCGACTCATCCAAAACTCTTCGTCGGTAGGACCCTTTGATATCGTATCATCGTTATATCGTTGTTGTATTGTAGAATTCCGCGTGCTAGGATTAGGCTATGGATGCATGGCTTGATGGTTGCTAGTTTGGATGATAGGCATGCAGAATTGTTGTGTTTGCTTGGGTTAGTTTGGAACTTCGAGGGCGAAATTCTTAAGGGGGGAGAATGTAACAGCCCGCATTTTACGTATCGAAAGATCATAAAATATTTTTATTTTATTCCCTGAGGGTTGGATCATTCTCATGTTTTAATATGTTTCTTATGGGGATGTGAAACATGTCCATAATTTTTATCTATTTTGTTTATGACCATTTTGCCCCTGTTAGTCTTATGCAGGGCATAACTTTTGACTCCGAACGAATCAGAGGGTGAGACCTGTGCCATTGGAAAGGAATTGATGGTTGCCTTTCCGTAAACTAGTTACATTAAAGATTTGGGTCAACGGTTTGGGAGAAATCATTGTTTTAACGTTTTTCATGGGGCTGTTCAGGTTTGAAGAGCCTAATGGGATGAACTGGGGAGGCCCATTAGTGGGCTGGTGGAATCCTATAAATAGGTGGTGAGAGTGGAGGGAAAATGTTTACTTTCCCATTCTCTCATTTAGAGGCATTGGTCTCCTTCTTCCTCTAACACCTTTCCACCATTGAAAATCCAAATCTAAGGAGGAAAATCATAGATCTACACCATTGGAGGCTAGATCTACATCATTTCAAAGGCGAATTCATCAAATCGAGGAGTTTTGTTCGAATTGCACGCTGTTCGGATTCATAATTCTATCATTTTAGCTTGTATTGGAGAATCAGTGAATGTATTACATCTCTCACATGGATTCAGCAAAGTGTATGTAACACCCCGCGAATTCTATAACTGTGAAATTTATAAATTAAAGTATAATTAATTTGAAATTAAAGAACTAAGGGAAACGGGATACGCCATTGCGTTCGTCTCGGAAAAATACGCAAAATAGAGTCCGAGTTTTCGAAAAACGGAGTCCGTATGAAGAAGATACGGCCTTCGGAAGTTTCTGAATTAAGTTTAAAATTCAAACAGAATAAAATAACTCAGAAAAATCAAGTTTAATTCCAAAGTGGGGCCCAGTGGGCCAGGGCGGAAAAACACCCGCCTAACGCACCCAGGTCGACTGGGCTGTCGACCTGGTCTAACCAGGTCGACAGGGCTGTCGACAGGGCTGTCGACAGGCATGTCGACCTGGTCCAGAGCCAGGTCGAACCCAGTCCAACCTGGCTGGCCTATTCTATGTTGGTCGATTTTCTGTGGTCTGCTTTGTCATTAGGGCTAGGTGGCAAGCTCTAATTGGTCTCTCCTTAGGATGAATGGCTACGATCAATCCAAGCAACATCAATGGTCCTAATCGGTTCATAACCCCTATAAAAAGGGCCCTAGACTCAACCCTAATCTATTCATTCAAAAATAAGAACAAAGCCGCCATGTTGCTGAGGAACGACTAGGGGTAGCCACCAATTGGAGAGAGGATTAGGAGGCAAATTCTAAAGGCATAAAGCAACTCAATCAAATCAAACCGCATCTTCAAATCCCTAAATTTGAGAATTCGCCTCACCATTGTAAGTAGAGTATTATTTTGGTATGAACAAATAATTGTGTTGGTTTGTATACTTGATTTGTGGCGATAAAGTAATTCATATTTGTGCGTTCTTATCGATTTGGAATATTGTATACGTTTGGATATTCTCGAATTATGTTATTCAATTATGAAAAACTACATGCGGTAGTTTTATGCAAGTATACGTTTGGAATATTCGCAATTTATGTAATCCATATTGAAGCTACATGTATGTAGTTGATTAATTGAAATTCATGCAAGTTTGGGGTTTTGCTACTATGCCATCATGATGTATATTTTTGTGCATAAATCATTTTGTAAGTAATTGGAACAAGTTTAGGTTATCATAGTCCATATGAAATTATGTTGAAGATTTGGCATCATGATTTATGTATTAAGACATGCTTTTGTACTAGAAAACCTATTTGCAAACTTATGAATATGACTAGGCTATGATTGATATTTTGCATAATTGAAACCCATGATTATAATGTTAACAAGAATTATATGATGACATATGTGGTACATAGCTAGGTTAGATTCAAAATCCCTTTTTGCAAGTTTGCATGACTAAAGTAAAAATCATGATTTCATGTTAGAAATATCTATGCCATGGTTATGTGAACAAATTTAATTATACTTTTGTATTAGTCACAAAAGTAGACACCTTTGTAAGCATGTAGTAGTCTTATGAACATGATTTGCTTATGTTTGACATTATGCCTGAATAAAAATATAGGTTTATGTTGTAGTTAAAGCCTATGTGTCGATAGTGATATTCTTAACTTAACTACAAGCTTACATGCTTTGATTCATGTCACTTATGCTTTATGACCAAAGTATATGTCACTACTATGCAAGTACACCAGTTTCTATTTTGTATTTCCAACGTCATATTGCAAGTTCATGCGCTCACATTTCCCTTTCCGTGTATGTAATCACGCTTTAAGCCTCCCCTTTTCGCATGGCTAAGTTGGGCTTTAAAAGGCTAAGCCCAATATATATATAATGAACGGACGAGTTAAACGGGGGAAAATAACGTTGGGTTAAAATTACTAATGAATGAAAATATAAAATAGAAGGGCCCAAATTCAAGCATGGGTTGGGCCCATGATTGGTGTAACCTTTACACCATTAACTTAATAATGGGCCGCAAATATTTACATATAAGAAAATAAAGAAGAAAGACAAAAATATGTAAATGTAGAACATACGATGTGTTTAACCCGAGGTTGGATTGAGTTGTGATGTAAACCTGCCCGGAACCGCCCGGCTGTCCAGTAGTCACAACAATACCTATCCAATGTGGGAGGTTAAACATGGAGCCCAATAAGGACCCGAGGTTAGACTGAGTTGTGGCGTAAGACTGCCCGGAACCAACCGGCAACAGGCAGCCACAACAATACCTGTCTAATGTGAGAGGTCAGGGCCTTAATAAGACAATTAAGGCTGAGTCAGGATTGTTAGGATTAAGTGAACTAAAGACTTAATCAAAATGGAACATGCTAAACTAAACGGACTGGTGGGGGTTAGGTTAGGAAACACTTAACCAACTTAGCATGTTGGCTAGAGATAGAAAACCTAGTAACGGGGGACCCTTTTCAGCAGTAACCCTAGAAGGTGTATCAGGATACCCTGAAACTAGGCAGGGTGGGGCACGATTACTGGGCTGATTGTAAGAGGTCAAATCGACGGCGGTGGTGTAGCAGTGTAGGTTCTAACGGGGTGCGGGCGTGCACACACTCCGGTGCAGAAAAATAAAGCACTGGGCACCAGTAGCATACCTGTGCATTCTAAGGTTGTGTCGGGCCGCCGCCATGGGACTTGATACACCCCATGGTGGGACCAGCATAGGTAACTACAACATCGGGGGCCGTAAGACACATGGAACTATGCGAGTAGGAGCCGATCATCATTGAATGGATCACATCACCCTGATTATGGGGTGCCAATTGGAAACTAGTTTATATGGGTTCAGAGATTTACATGGGGTACGATAGTTTATTCGACCCTAGACAACTTAACTAAGTTATAGTGCTTTCCCACTTCTTGTTTATACTTATCATACCCAGTTCTTTATTCATAGACAAAATAGTACTAGACTTACTCAGGCTTTATGTCTGACTTTACTTTTCTTTCGTCTTCTTTTCTTCCGTTCCCCCCCCCCCCCAGGTCCACAGGGAGGGAACACTGCAGCTTGACCAGCCTTAACATCCAGCTTGAAGAAGAGAAATGTATTGCTTGGACCTTTTCGCTTGAAACTATGGCTTTGGACAAACTCTATGGGGCTTTTGCAGTTTATCTATGTTTTATTTATGCTTCTTTAAATAATGTAATCAAGACAGATTATGAAAGAGTTATGTTATGTTTTGGAAAAGATGTAAGACAATTATGGTGATGTTGTTGTAGCACGTATTTGCTTTCATGAAATAAAAGTTTGTTGATTTTCCGCTGTTTACAAATATGTGTTCTTATATCTGTCTTGTATATCTGTGACTTATACTTATAAACCTCCACCAAAATTAGGGCATTCCCTATCAGAGTGACCCTAACGGAGGTGGGGTGTTTCACTTGGTATCAGAGCCAGGTTTACCAGATAAGATAAAAAATTTTGAAAATTTATTTTCAAAAAGGAAATTTAAAGAAGCATTTTTAAAAGAAAAATATTATTTTATTTTAAAAAGGCAAAGCCCACTCCCCAAAGCCATAGGTACTATCTCTTATCCTTCGTTTTGAATCTATCCTTTTTGTTTCAGCATGTCCGAAGATCTTAACTTGCCGGAAGGGGTGCCGATACCTGGTTGGTTTAGACGGTTCTTAGAAGCAAGAGCCACTCAGCCAGGTCCTACCATTCCTCCTCCCCCAGCTGCCGGAAATCATCCAGCTGCAGCGGCACCTTTTCCTCCACTTCCTCCACGGGGAAACACGTTTGCTAAGATATGTAAAGATTTTAAAGCTATGGGAGGAAGGGATTTCCATGGAACTGAGTCCTTCGTGGCAGCTAGAAATTGGCTGAAAGAAACGGAGGACCTATTTATCATCTTTGAGGTAGAGGATAGACAAAAAGTACAATTGGCAGTGTGGCTATTGAAGGGCGAGGCTTCCTACTGGTGGGAAGTCACTAATGCTGAAAGACCAGTGGAGACATGGGAGGACTTTAGGGCAAGGTTTGAGACTAAATTCCTCTCAGATGCGGAAAGAAGTTTGCAGTTGGAAAAATTCTTATTTCTTAAATAAGGGGACAAGACAGTCAGAGAATATGTGAATCAGTTCGATGAGCTGGCTAGGTTTGGGCTTGACCTAGTCAATACCCCGCACAAGAAGGCTCTCCGTTTCGTCAAAGGGTTGAATGAGCCATTACACAGTTTGGCCATGACCCATATACCCATGGGAGCCACGTATGAAAGATTGGTGCAAATGGCATTGCTGAACGAAGAGGATAAGGGCAAGAAGGAGACAAAGGCAGAAAGCTCTCAAGGGAAGAAAGAGGGTTTGCAGCCTAAGAAGACAGACTTTAAGAAGGGCGGGAAAGGCAATAAAGAGAAGAGGAAGTGCAATTTCTGTGGCAAAGTGGGGCACTTAGTAAAGGACTGCCGGAAAAAGAAGGCCAAGGAGAATGGTCGGTGCTTTTCTTGCGGTGAGACAGGCCACAGGGCTAAGGACTGCCCAAAGAAACGAGGACAGGGGCAGAGGGCTGGATCCACCCCAGGAGCACAAGTCCATGTGCTGGAAGCGCCACCCCTGCAACAACGAGGTATAAATACTTCTGTAGAAAGTGTAGTTTATCTTTATGATCACCCCGTTCGCACTTTATTTGATTCTGGCGCATCACACTCCTTTATCTCGTCTGCTTTAGTAGAATCTCTGCACCTAAAAACTAGTATGGTAGAGGATCCCTTAATTGTTTCAAACCCAATTGGGGGCCCAGCTCATTTGTCTATGATCTGTTTGGGATTGAAAATTTCTATTCTAAGTGTAGAATTTCAATGTAGTGCCTTTGTTTTAGGCTTTTCGGGTTATGGTTTGATTTTGGGTATGGATTGGCTATCCAGTAATGGGGCCATCCTTGATTGTGAGAAAAGGGTTGTTAGGCTCTTAACCCAGCTCGGTAATACTTTGGAAATTTCTTGTAATCCCTCGTATGCGGTTATGCTTAGTTATCTTGAATCGCTAGATGCCTCTGTTGAAAATTTGCAATCAGTTAGAGTGGTCCGGGAATATCCGGATGTCTTCGAAGAGGTGAAGGGCTTGCCTCCGAAGCGGGAAATAGACTTCCGCATATATCTTGTAGATAATGCAAAGCCCGTTGCGTTGCCCGTTAGACACATGGCTCCACGAGAAAGGAAAGAGCTCAGTAAACAGATTAAAGAGCTTCTAGAAAAGGGGTTCATTAGGAGAAGCATTTCAGAATGGGGCGCTCCGGTGGTGTTCGCTACAAAGGCGGATGGTTCACTCCGTCTATGTGTTGACTATAGGGAGCTCAACAAGCTAACGAAAAAGAATAGGCACCCTCTCCCTAGAATTGACGATTTATTTGACCAACTTGTAGGAGCGTCTGTTTTCTCCCAACTCGATTTAGCAACCGGTTTTCATCAGCTAAGGGTGGCTGAAGATAGCATCGATAAAACGGCGTTCAGAACCCCAGACGGCTTCTTTGAATGGCTTGTCATGCCTTTCGGCTTGACAAATGCACCTGCTTACTTCGTGGACCTAATGAGTAGGGTATTTAGAGATTTCCTCAACAAATTTGTAGTGGTCTTCGTAGATGATATCCTTATCTTCTCAAAGAGTGAAGAGGAACATGCTCAGCACTTAAGGGCAATCATGGAAACTTTGCGAGTCCATCAACTAAAAGCCAAATTCTCCAATTGCCACTTTTGGAGAGAAGAGGTGAGGTTCCTTGGGCACATAGTATCCAAACAAGGGTTAGCAGTGGACCATGCTAAGGTAGTGGCGGTACAGGATTGGAAGACACCAAGGAATGCAAAGGAGGTCCGAAGCTTTCTAGGACTAGCAGGTTTCTATCGAAAGTTTATAAGGGATTTTGCGAAAATCTCAGCTCCACTCACGAAATTGACTAAGAAGAATCTAGTGTTCAATTGGGATTTGGATTGCGAGTTTGCTTTCCAACGACTGAAAAGGGCTCTTACAACAGCCCCAGTTTTGACGCTGCCAGATGGGAGCAAGATGTTCACTGTTTATACGGATGCATGTGGGATAGGGCTAGGCGCCGTCTTAATGCAAGAAGGAAGGGTAGTAGCTTATGGCGGGAGGCAGTTGAAAGTGCACGAAAAGAACTACCCAACCCACGATCTTGAGTTAGCCGCCATTGTCTTTGCATCAAGTCTTGGCGACACTATCTCCTAGGTGAGAAGTTCGAACTTTACACTGACCATAAATCGTTGAAATATCTTTTCTCGTAGAAGGATCTTAACTTGAGGCAACAAAGATGGATGGAGTTTCTTGCCTCGTACGATTTCGAAATCTCCTACACTCCGGGCAAAGGCAACGTAGTGGCAGACGCGTTGAGCCGAAAGAAATTGACCCTAAGCCCGTTGTTTGTTGAAAGACAAAGCCTAGAGTTTATAGCCAGCTTCGACTTTAGGCCTTCCTCCGATTTCGTACCAGGCTTGCTAGCATCTCTCGAAGTGCGCCCAACTTTAGTGGATTCAGTAGGGACAGCACAACGCGAAGACCCTCAACTTGTGGAAATAATTGATAGGCTAATTAGGGGTGAGACTTCAAGTCACCTCAACAGATACTCCATCGACGATAAGGGTTTGCTAAGGCGAGACGGAAGACTATGCGTCCCACAGACAAAAGATTTAATAAAGAAGGTTCTCGAGGAAGCACATCACTCCAAGATGACGATACACCCAGGCGGAGATAAAATGTACAAAGATATAAAAAGGACTTTCTTCTGGAACGGCATGAAAAAGGACGTGGCAGAGTTCGTTTCTAAGTGTATGGTGTGCCAACAGGTTAAGGCGGAACAGAAAAAGCCTGGCGGACTGCTACATCCTCTGGAGGTCCCGCGGTGGAAGTGGGATAGCATCTCAATGGACTTCATCGATGGGCTGCCTAGGTCTAGGAGAGGCAACACCAGCATTTGGGTAATAGTGGATAGGCTTACTAAAAGCGCCCACTTTTTACCTGTCAAAAGTAAGAGAACTGCCTCATCCCTAGCATCACTTTACCTCAAGGAAATCGTTCGACTCCATGGAATACCATCTAGCATTGTTAGTGACCGAGACCCCATCTTCACCGGTGAGTTTTGGCAGAGTCTGCAAGAAGCAGTAGGAACGCAGTTATGCTTGAGCACAGCCTATCATCCCCAAACCGACGGCCAAACAGAGAGAGTGAACAGAGTTTTGGAAGACCTTTTAAGACTGTGCGTCCTTGACTTCGGAGGGACATGGGAAGACCACCTTCCTTTGGTGGAATTTGCCTACAACAACAGCTATCAAGCAACCATCGGGATGGCGCCCTTCGAAGCTTTATATGGAAGACCGTGCCGATCGCCCACTTGTTGGTGGGAGTCTACTGATAAGCTCATACTTGGACCAGATATGATCCGAGAGACTTCAGAGAAAGTAGACTTAATACGAAGAAGGATGAAGACGGACCAAGACAGACAGAAGTCCTATGCCGACAAGAGAAGGACCGACCTTGAATTTGAGGTTGGAGACAGAGTTTTTCTCAAGGTATCACCACTAAGAAACGTTGTTCGTTTTGGAACCACAGGAAAGCTAGCACCAAGGTTCGTAGGGCCATTCCCCATCATCGAGAAAATTGGGAAAATGGCCTATAGATTAGAGCTACCCGAGAAGTTGGCTGGAGTCCACAACGTTTTTCACGTTTCACATCCCCGAAAATGTCTTCATGAGTCTGCTGAAGTGGTAGAGCCAAATATCCTCGAAGAGGCCGAAGTGGAACGCGAAGCAACCATAAGAAAAGTTCCAACCCGCATCTTAGAAACGGAAGTGAAGAAGCTACGCAACCGCGAAGTCAAGCTCGTCAAAGTTCAGTGGAGCGACGCCGAGGGAGACGCGACTTGGGAAACTGAAGCTAGAATCTGTACAGCCTACCCTTTTCTGTTCGAGGGTACATCCTTGATCTTTCCTTTTCCTTAAGTTGCGCTTTTATCTATCTTTTTAGGTACATTTCCTCGACCTTATCTTTTAGGTAGAAACCCTTTGGATGGAAACATGTAATTGAAACATGTTATGGATGATGGTTGCAAGTGGTTGCAAGTGATTGCTAGTGGTTGCTCGTGGTTGCATATACACACACAATCTAGGTTTTAGATCGGCTCAGTCACTTCATATTGCATATGCATATATGTTTACATTCGTATGTGGTTGAATTTTAATGTGTTGTCATGTGGATGTTGCATTTGTATTGAATGATTGTGCACTCATGTAGAATCAAGAATAGGAAAATTTGCATACATAATGGATTCATGGCACCTACATAATTCGCATTAAGGAGGTCAACTGAATCAGTAGACCACCTGATTTTGCATTAGATAAGTACATGTACACACACACTTCGCATATGATCATGAAGCATTAGAAGTCTTTTAAGGACAATGGATGCTCGTGTTTGATGGATGAGTAGATGGATGATTGGATGTTAGGATATACATTCCTCCTAACTTGAAGATTTCGGGGACGAAATCCTTTTAAGTGGGGGAGAATGTAACACCCCGCGAATTCTATAACTGTGAAATTTATAAATTAAAGTATAATTAATTTGAAATTAAAGAACTAAGGGAAACGGGATACGCCATTGCGTTCGTCTCGGAAAAATACGCAAAATAGAGTCCGAGTTTTCGAAAAACGGAGTCCGTATGAAGAAGATACGGCCTTCGGAAGTTTCTGAATTAAGTTTAAAATTCAAACAGAATAAAATAACTTAGAAAAATCAAGTTTAATTCCAAAGTGGGGCCCAGTGGGCCAGGGCGGAAAAACACCCGCCTAACGCACCCAGGTCGACTGGGCTGTCGACCTGGTCTAACCAGGTCGACAGGGCTGTCGACAGGGCTGTCGACAGGCATGTCGACCTGGTCCAGAGCCAGGTCGAACCCAGTCCAACCTGGCTGGCCTATTCTATGTTGGTCGATTTGCTGTGGTCTGCTTTGTCATTAGGGCTAGGTGGCAAGCTCTAATTGGTCTCTCCTTAGGATGAATGGCTACGATCAATCCAAGCAACATCAATGGTCCTAATCGGTTCATAACCCCTATAAAAAGGGCCCTAGACTCAACCCTAATCTATTCATTCAAAAATAAGAACAAAGCCGCCATGTTGCTGAGGAACGACTAGGGGTAGCCACCAATTGGAGAGAGGATTAGGAGGCAAATTCTAAAGGCATAAAGCAACTCAATCAAATCAAACCGCATCTTCAAATCCCTAAATTTGAGAATTCGCCTCACCATTGTAAGTAGAGTATTATTTTGGTATGAACAAATAATTGTGTTGGTTTGTATACTTGATTTGTGGCGATAAAGTAATTCATATTTGTGCGTTCTTATCGATTTGGAATATTGTATACGTTTGGATATTCTCGAATTATGTTATTCAATTATGAAAAACTACATGCGGTAGTTTTATGCAAGTATACGTTTGGAATATTCGCAATTTATGTAATCCATATTGAAGCTACATGTATGTAGTTGATTAATTGAAATTCATGCAAGTTTGGGGTTTTGCTACTATGCCATCATGATGTATATTTTTGTGCATAAATCATTTTGTAAGTAATTGGAACAAGTTTAGGTTATCATAGTCCATATGAAATTATGTTGAAGATTTGGCATCATGATTTATGTATTAAGACATGCTTTTGTACTAGAAAACCTATTTGCAAACTTATGAATATGACTAGGCTATGATTGATATTTTGCATAATTGAAACCCATGATTATAATGTTAACAAGAATTATATGATGACATATGTGGTACATAGCTAGGTTAGATTCAAAATCCCTTTTTGCAAGTTTGCATGACTAAAGTAAAAATCATGATTTCATGTTAGAAATATCTATGCCATGGTTATGTGAACAAATTTAATTATACTTTTGTATTAGTCACAAAAGTAGACACCTTTGTAAGCATGTAGTAGTCTTATGAACATGATTTGCTTATGTTTGACATTATGCCTGAATAAAAATATAGGTTTATGTTGTAGTTAAAGCCTATGTGTCGATAGTGATATTCTTAACTTAACTACAAGCTTACATGCTTTGATTCATGTCACTTATGCTTTATGACCAAAGTATATGTCACTACTATGCAAGTACACCAGTTTCTATTTTGTATTTCCAATGTCATATTGCAAGTTCATGCGCTCACATTTCCCTTTCCGTGTATGTAATCACGCTTTAAGCCTCCCCTTTTCGCATGGCTAAGTTGGGCTTTAAAAGGCTAAGCCCAATATATATATAATGAACGGACGAGTTAAACGGGGGAAAATAACGTTGGGTTAAAATTACTAATGAATGAAAATATAAAATAGAAGGGCCCAAATTCAAGCATGGGTTGGGCCCATGATTGGTGTAACCTTTACACCATTAACTTAATAATGGGCCGCAAATATTTACATATAAGAAAATAAAGAAGAAAGACAAAAATATGTAAATGTAGAACATACGATGTGTTTAACCCGAGGTTGGATTGAGTTGTGATGTAAACCTGCCCGGAACCGCCCGGCTGTCCAGTAGTCACAACAATACCTATCCAATGTGGGAGGTTAAACATGGAGCCCAATAAGGACCCGAGGTTAGACTGAGTTGTGGCGTAAGACTGCCCGGAACCAACCGGCAACAGGCAGCCACAACAATACCTGTCTAATGTGAGAGGTCAGGGCCTTAATAAGACAATTAAGGCTGAGTCAGGATTGTTAGGATTAAGTGAACTAAAGACTTAATCAAAATGGAACATGCTAAACTAAACGGACTGGTGGGGGTTAGGTTAGGAAACACTTAACCAACTTAGCATGTTGGATAGAGATAGAAAACCTAGTAACGGGGGACCCTTTTCAGCAGTAACCCTAGAAGGTGTATCAGGATACCCTGAAACTAGGCAGGGTGGGGCACGATTACTGGGCTGATTGTAAGAGGTCAAATCGACGGCGGTGGTGTAGCAGTGTAGGTTCTAACGGGGTGCGGGCGTGCACACACTCCGGTGCAGAAAAATAAAGCACTGGGCACCAGTAGCATACCTGTGCATTCTAAGGTTGTGTCGGGCCGCCGCCATGGGACTTGATACACCCCATGGTGGGACCAGCATAGGTAACTACAACATCGGGGGCCATAAGACACATGGAACTATGCGAGTAGGAGCCGATCATCATTGAATGGATCACCTCACCCTGATTATGGGGTGCCAATTGGAAACTAGTTTATATGGGTTCAGAGATTTACATGGGGTACGATAGTTTATTCGACCCTAGACAACTTAACCAAGTTATAGTGCTTTCCCACTTCTTGTTTATACTTATCATACCCAGTTCTTTATTCATAGACAAAATAGTACTAGACTTACTCAGGCTTTATGTCTGACTCTACTTTTCTTTCGTCTTCTTTTCTTCCGTTTCCCCCCCAGGTCCACAGGGAGGGAACACTGCAGCTTGACCAGCCTTAACATCCAGCTTGAAGAAGAGAAATGTATTGCTTGGACCTTTTCGCTTGAAACTATGGCTTTGGACAAACTCTATGGGGCTTTTGCAGTTTATCTATGTTTTATTTATGCTTCTTTAAATAATGTAATCAAGACAGATTATGAAAGAGTTATGTTATGTTTTGGAAAAGATGTAAGACAATTATGGTGATGTTGTTGTAGCACGTATTTGCTTTCATGAAATAAAAGTTTGTTGATTTTCCGCTGTTTACAAATATGTGTTCTTATATCTGTCTTGTATATCTGTGACTTATACTTATAAACCTCCACCAAAATTAGGGCATTCCCTATCAGAGTGACCCTAACGGAGGTGGGGTGTTTCAGTGTATGAGTAGTAGATCATGTTTTTCATCAAATTCAAGTGTTTTCCTTGATTTTTTGCATTTGTAAGTTCATTTTTGTATAGATCACCCTATGATCCGATTTAGAAAGTTTAGATAGGCAATTTCTATGGCATTTCATATTAATGCGCAAGTTTGATCCATGGTTTTTGTTCATATGCATATTTGTGGTGATTTCGGTGAATTTGACTTTATCATTGATAGAATCGTCATATTGATGATATTGTTGATTTCATAACATGCTTGTAATCCTTTTTGATGAATTAGATGAGTTAGTTTCATAGGATTTATCGTTTGGCGAAGTTTTGGTCGAAATCAGAGTTGAATTGCAATATGCAGGTTTTGGATCGGTCATAAGTTGTATCGGCCATAAGTTGGATCAGACAGAAGTTTGATTGGAAAGAAGTTGGATCGGACTGAAGTTGGATCGGACTGAAGTTGGATCGGACTGAAGTTAGGTCGGACTGAAGTTGGATCAGACCGAAGTTGGATCAGACTGAAGTTGGATCAGACCAAAGTTGGATTAGACCAAAGTTGGATCGGGCATAACTGGATCGGGCATTTCCGGTCAGCCATTTTCTCCATTTCTGGTCGGACACTTCCGGTGATGATGTGACTTCAAAGTAAATTCAATTGGGAAGTTAGGAAGCGTTGGAAAGTGTTTGTTTCTCATTGTATGCAACAAATGGGGAGACAACTCAAGGATGTATTGGGTTCGTGTGAAGTGACAGCTCTAAGGTGTTCTGAGCTAATCAATAGTCATAATTGATAACAACTAGAGAGACGAAGGTCGAGGAATTTTTGTTGTCGTAGGTTCTAGCGGACTCAAAGCAGAGGTACAATTGAAGACCAATTGTAGGTCAAGTTCCTTGGGCATCGTGTATGGCCTAGACATGTGTTGAGTATAGCGTGTAGCATGTGTTGAGTATAGCATGTGGAGTTTTGCTAGAACCGGGGCGTCATGTGTGGTCCTTGATAATTTACGGAAAATTATTAGCCAGTCATACGATAACAAAGTTTCCAAAGCAAGGTTGGCCATGGTAGCCAGAGTTAGTCATGGACGTTTGAATTCATGTTGTGATCATGATTGAGTTGCTTTGTCATTTGTGAATGGATGCTTTAATTGCCATGACTAAATTGTTATTCCTTTGGGTGTATGGATTGTAAAGGCTATCATTGTCATGTAATGGAGAAGGAAATTGAGAGTTCTTCTCTAAAGCTGGGTAGATTAGTTGATTATTTACCCACTCTCATATACTTTAATGATGAAGTTTGTTAGCTGTTTTATCGCTCACTAAGACTGTTGTCTGACTCAAGGTTTTATGTTTCCTCTTATTATTTTGGGTTGTTCATCCGGTTGTAGATGGGTATACTGAGTAACAGGTGGCATGTATTTCTTTAGTGAGGACGATGATGCTTATCGATGGCGAGCAGGAGGCTCACGTACCAGTTCTATTACTATCCTGTATTTGTTTCCACTGCTTGCTATTTCTCTGAGTGTTGTAGTGAGGCAAATTGTACAAACACTATTGTTGTTATCCACGTGTATGGGAAATAGTTTCTAGTTATCATAAAAGTTTAGTTTTTCTGCTTCACTATCACTACCTATTGTATATGTTCTATTATATTTTATCCTTACGCTGTGAGTTTACGACATGTTCCGCTTGTGTTACCTACCATGATGATCGTCCACAGCTGCCGTGCACACCTTTCAGCGTATTACTCCTCTTGTTTAGTGCAGGGGTTATGGGTGGTCGTCACATTTGGTATCAGAGCTCTGGTCAACGATTTTGGCTAAAGTTCGAAGATGTAATTACGTATGAGAGACGTACTTGTATATTTTAGTTGGATGCTTGCTATACATTGTTGCATATATAATAGTAACGGTTGTTTTCCTTTAGCAGTTTTATTGAAAGTGGCTAATTATTCTAAATTGCAGATTTAGATTAAGTAGATGAGAAATAAGACACGCTGCTAGGGGAGCCAGTACTTGAGGGGAAATGGTGGTGAACATAATTACCCGGCCGTGTTTGAAGCCATGGAAGAAGCAATTATGTGAAGGGTACCCGCTCCACTGGTAGTAATGGTAGATGTTGGTGTGCGAGTTCCTAGAGTAGTAGATTTTGCAAAGATATGCAAGGACTTTACATCTCTAGAAGAAAACCATTCAAGGGAACTGAACCAACTGAAGAGGTTCAGAGGTGGATGGATTCATGTGTCCGAATCTTTAGAGACTTGGGTATTGAGGATGCAATAAAGAGAAAGCTTGCATCGAGGCAGCTGCAGGGCAGGGCAACGAAATGGTGGAGTTCTGTTACACTCAAGACTCCAGGGGAAGAAATTTCATGGGAGCAATTCCAAGCTAAATTCGAAGCAAAATTTATCTCTACAGCTCATAAATCTTCTTTATTCAAAAAGTTCATAGAGCCGAAACAGAATGGTCGTTCTGTGCTTGACTATATTTCTGATTTTGAAGCCTTGTCTAGATATGCTCATTCAAACATTGATACACCCTATCAGAAGAACGATAAATTTGTCTTGGGTTTGGATGCCGATATCGGAAAGCCGTTAGTGGACCATCTTGAAGATTCATTTGAGAAGATTATGGAAAAACTATTCATCATGAGAGCTTTTTTGCTAAAGAAGCAAATGTTGTTGTTGCACCTAAGGAGGAACAGAAGCCACAATAGAGTGGTAATAATAAGACAAGAAAGCAACAACAATAGAAAGGAAAGGATGGCCAAAACAAGCAGAAGGGAGAAGTGACTTGCTTCAATTGTTTGCAGAAGGGTCATTTTGCTAGTTAATGCAAGAATCCTAAAGATGAGAAGAAGTGCTTCAAGTGTGGAAAGGCAGGACATAAGAAGTATGATTGTCCAGAATCAGCCAAAGGGATGCAAGTGGTTAAGGCTTATGCTTTGGGGCAGTGCCATCATCATCGAAGGCTCCTACCGCTGAGGAGATGGGAAAGAGTGTCGTGGTGCAAGGTACTCTTTCTGTTCATGGTGTTTCAGTTCGAGTTTTGTTCGATACTGGAGCGTCTCATTCATTTATTTGCAATGAGCTTGTGTGCCGCTTAGGTTTAAAACTCGAGATATGTGATAGACCTTTCGTAGTAACTAATCCAATTGAGGGTTCGTCAAATCTTTGCATGATTTTCCGAGGTCTAGTGTTGTCGAGTCATGGTTGCTCTTTTGTGTGTGATTGCTTTGTTCTTAACTTCGCTAGGTTTGGGATTATTTTAGGCACGGATTGGCTCAAGAGGTATGCAGCAAGCGTGAATTGCGAGAAACTAGAGGTGAGAGTCGGGGATGTGGGAGGGAGAAAAGTGTTGATAAAGTGTAAGTGTGAAGAGGGTGTCTTCGTTAGCTATCTATATTCGCTTGTGATTCCACAAGAAGACTTGTCATCTGTCTTGATCGCTAATGAGTATGAGGATGTCTTTGACGAGGTCAAAGGGTTGTCGCCGCATTGTAAGATCGATTTGGTCGAGGGTGTTAGACCAATTGTTATGCCTCTTAGGCGGATGGCGCCTAAGGAACAGCGAGAGCTGGAGGTGCAAGTTCGTGACCTTCTATGGAAGGGATTCATTCAGAGAAGTGTTTCCGAATGGGGCGCACCGGTTGTGTTTGCAACCAAGGCAGATTGCTCGTTAAGATTGTGTGCGGACTATCATGAGCTGAACAAGGTGACTAAGAAGAACAAGTATCTGTTGCCAAGGATTGATGACTTGTTCGATCAGCTTCACGAAGCCAAAGTGTTTTCTCAGATTGATTTGGCAACGGGATTTCCCTAATTGAGGGTGGCTATGGATAGTGTGCTAAAGACTGCTTTTAGGACACCATCCAGTTTCTTCGAGTGGTTGGTGATGCCATTCAGGTTGACAAACGTGCCAACGTATTTCGTGGATCTTATGAATAGGTATTCAGAGGTCAGTTGAATAAGTTTGTGCTTGTGTTCATCGATGATATTCTAGTTTACTCCAGGAATGAGGAAGAACACAAGACACACTTAAGGGTTGTCTTAGAGATCTTGCGAAAGCATCAGTTGAAAGCTAAATTCTTGAAGTGTCATTTTTGAAGGATGAGGTGAGATTCTTAGGCCATGTAGTTTCTGGAAAAGGGATAACGGTTGACCCCGCTAAATTTGCAGTAATCTAGGTCTGGGATCGACCTAAGAATGCAATGAATGTTCGGAGTTTCCTTGGGTTGGCAGGATATTACCGACGGTTTATCAAGGATTTCTCCAAGATAGTTGCACCGTTGACAGGATTGACGAAGAAGAACCAATTGTTCACATGGGATGCAAAGTGTGAACAGTTGTTCGAAATCCTAAAGGAGAGATTGTCAAGTGCTCCTGTGATGACCATTCCAAATGGGAATGAAGAGATGGTGGTATACACCGATGCATGTGGTACTAGGCTTGTAGCAGTGCTAATACAAAAGGATATGGTTGTGGCCTACGCAAGTCGACAACTAAAGCTCCATGAGAAGAATTACCCAACTCATGATTTGGAGTTGGCAGCGATTGTGTTTTCTCTAAAGAAGTGGAGACATTACCTGTTGGGAGTCCGATTCAAGTTGTTTACGGATCATAAGTCATTGAAGTGTCTTTTCTCCCAAAAGGATTTGAATCTTCGGCAACAATGATGGTTAGAGTTTCGGGCATCATATGATTTTGATATAACCTATACTCCTGGTAAAGGTAACGGAATTGCAGATGCGTTGAGTCGAAGAAATGCATGTTTGGAAGCGATGTTTCCGGAATAGAAGAGCCTTGATTATTTGGCAAGGTTTGATTCCAGGCCAAGGTGCAAGTTGGAACTTAAAATGTTGGCAAGCTTATCGATAAGAACTACTCTCATCGAAAGGATTGGCGAGAGCCAAAAGCGATATTCAAAGCTTGTTGAGTTCGTCTAGAAGCTAGAACCAGAAGATAAAGAGTTCGAAGTCGATCGAGAAGGTTTGCTTCGGAAGCAAGGGCGGTTAGTTGTTCCTGATATCAATGGATTGAGAGATGAGGTTCTGAGATAATGTCATCACTCGAAGTTGACGATTCATCCCAGTGATAATAAGATGTATCAGGACATGAAGAGAATTTACTACTAGGAGGGGATGAAGCGAGAAATTGGGAAGTTCATTTCCAAGTGCATGAACTATTAGTTAGTGAAAGCTGAATAGAAGAAGCCAAGTGGTTTGCTTCAGCTGTTGGAAGTTCCTATGTGGAAGTGGGAGCAAATATCGATGGATTTTATTGATGGACTTCCTAGAACCAGGGCTAGAAATGAAGGAATTTTGGTCATTGTGGATAGCTTGACCAAAAGTGTCAGATTTATTCCTGTCAAGTCGACTAAGATGACATCAAAACTGACTGAACTTTATGTGAAATGGATAGTTCGATTCCGTGATATCCCAAAGAGTATAGTGAGTGACCGAGATCCATTATTCACGAGTGGATTCTGAAAGAGTTTGCAAGAAGCTTTGGGAACCGGGTTGTGCTTGAGTACGGCATATCATCCCCAAACTGATAGTCAGACCGAGAGAGTCAATCGAGTTTTGGAAGATCTCCTAAGAGCTTGTGCATTGGATTTTGGAGGATCATGGAAGGACCATCTACATCTGGTTGATTTTGCATATAATAATAGCAACCAGTCCAGCATTGTGGTGACACCATACGAGGCATTGTATGGGAGACCATGCAATTCTCTAGCATGTTGGTTATAAACTAGAGATAAGTTGGTACTTGGGCCAGAAATGATAAGAGAGACCTCAGATTGTATCGAGATCGTTCGGCAACGAATGAAGGCAGCCCAAGATCATTAGAAAAGTTATGTCGATAAGCGTCGTAAGGACATGGAATTCGACATAGGCGATATGGATTTTCTGAAGGTTTCGCCGATGAAGCATATGGTGAGATTTGGAAGTAAATGGAAGTTAGCTCCTAGGTTCGTTGGACCATTTCTGATAGCCGAGCAAATTGGAAAGCTCGCATATTGATTGGAGTTACCTGAGAAGATGTCGAGTGTGCATAATGTTTTCCATGTGTCGTTTCAACGGAAGTTCGTGCATGACTCGAATGAGGTGGTATCTCTAGAGCAATACGAAGACCTAGAAGTGGAAACAGCAGTTTCGAGACCTCGTAAGCCGCTTCATGTTGTGGAGAATGACACGAAACAGCTTAGGAGGAAGACGATTAAGGTAGTCAAGGTACAATGGAGTGAAGATGTGATGATTGTACATGGGAGACAGAAGAGCGCATGAAGGTGATTCATCCAAAACTCTTCGTCGGTAGGACCCTTTGATATCATATCATTATTATATCATTGTTGTGTGGTAGAATTCCGCGTGCCAGGATAAGGCTATGGATGCACGGCTTGATGGTTTTTAGTTTGGATGATAGGCATGTAGAATTGTTGTGGTTGCTTGTGTTTATTTGGAATTTCGGGGGCGAAATTCTTAAGGGGGGAGAATGTAACAACCCGCATTTTATGTATCAGAAGATCGTAAAATATTTTTATTTTATTCCCTGAGGGTTGGATCATTCTCATCTTTTAATATGTTGCTTATAAGGATGTGAGACATGTCCATAATTTTTACCGATTTTGTTTATGACCATTTTGCCCTGGTCAGTCTTGTACAGAGCATAACTTCTGACTCAGGTCGAATTAGAGGGTGTGACCTGTGCCATTGGAAATGAATTGATGATTGCCTTTCCATAATTTGGTTACATTAAAGATTTGGCTCAGCGGTTTGAGAGAAATCGCTATTTTAAGGTTTTTCAGTGGGCTGTTCAGATATGGAGAGCCTAATGGGCTGAATTGGGGAGGCCCATTAGTGGGCTGGTGGAGTCCTATAAATAGGCAGTGAGAGTGGAGGGAAAAGTTTTACTTCCCCATTCTCTCATTTGGAGGCGTTGGCCTCCTTCTTCCTCTAACACCTTTCCACCATTGAAAATCCAAATCTAAGGAGGGAAATCATATATCTACACCATTGGAGGCTAGATCTACATCATTTCAAAGACGAATTCATCGGATCGAGGAGTTTGGTTTGAAATGCTCGCTGTCCGGATTCATAAATCTATCATTTTAGCTTGTATTGGAGAATCGGTGAGTGGATTACATCTCTCACATGGATTCAACAAAATGTATGAGTAGTAGATCATGTTTTTCATCAAATTCAATTGTTTTTCCTTAAATTTATGCATTGGTAAGTTCATTTTCGTATAGATCACCCTATGATCCAATTTAGCAAGTTTAGATAGGTAATTTCTATGATATTTCATACGAATGTGCAAGTTAGATCCATGGTTTTTGTTCATATGCATATTTGTGATGATTTTGGTGAATTTGACGTTATCATTGATAGGATCGTCATATTGATGATATTGTTGATTTCATAACGTGCTTGTAATACTTTTTGATGAATTGGGTGAGTTAGTTTCATCAGATTTATCGTTTGGCGAAGTTTTGGTCGAAATCGGAGTTGAATTGCAATATACAGGTTTTGGATCGGCCATAAGTTGGGTCGACCATAAGTTGGATCAGACAGAAGTTGGATCGGACAAAAGTTGGATCAGACAGAAGTTGGATCGAACTGAAGTTGGATCGAACAAAAGTTGGATCGGATTGAAGTTGGATCAGACTGAAGTTGATCGGACTGAATTTGGATTGGACTGAAGTTGGATCGGACCGAAGTTGGATCAGACAGAATATGGATTGGACTGAAGTTGGATCGGATTGAAGCTGGATCGGACCAAAGTTGGAACATGCATAACTGGATCGGGCTATTCTGGTCAGCCATTTTTGCCATTTCTAGTCGGCTATTCCTAGTCGGACATTTCTGGTGATGATGTGACTTCAGAGTAAATTCAATTGGGAAGTTAGGAAGTGTTGGAAAATGTTTGTTGCTCATTGTATGCAACAAATGGGGAGACAACTCAAGGATGTATTGAGTTCATGTGAAGTGACAACTCTAAGGTGTTCTGAGCTAATTAATAGTCGTAATTGATAACGACTAGAGAGACGAAGGTCGAGGAATTTTCGTTATCATAGGTTCTAGCGGACTTAAAGAAGAGGTACAATTCAAGACCAATTGTAGGTCGAGTGCCTTGGGCATCGTGTATGGCCTAGACATGTTGAGCATAGCGTATAACATGTGTTGAGTATGTGGAGTTTTGCTAGAACCGGGGCGTCGTGTGTGGTCCTTGACAATTTACGGCAAATTGTTAGCCAGTCAAACGATAACGAAGTTTCCAAAGCAAGGTTGACAGTGATAGCTAGAGTCAGTCGTGGACGTTTGTATGCATGTTGTGATCATGATTGAGTTGCTTTGTCGTTTATGAATGGATGCTTTAATTTCCATGACTGAATTGTTATTCCTTTGGGTGTATGGATTGTAAAGGCTATCATTGTCATGTAATGGAGAAGGAAATTGAGAGTTCTTCTCTAAAGCTGGGTAGATTAGTTGATTATTTACCCATTCTCATATACTTTATTGATGAAGTTTGTTAGCTATTTTATCGCTCACTAAGACTGTTGTCTGACTCAAGGTTTTATGTTTCCTCTTATTACCTTGGGCTGTCCATCCGGTTGTGGATGGGTAGACCGAGTAACAAGTGGCAGGTATTTCTTTAGTGAGGATGACGATGTTGATCGATGGCAGGCAGAGGCTCACGTATCAATTCTATTACTATCTAGTATTTGTTTTCGCTGCTTCCTATTTCTCTGGGTGTTGTAATGAGGCAAATTGTACAAACACTATTGTTGTTATCCACGTGTATGGGAAGTACTTTCTAGTTGTCATGAAAGTTTAGTGTCTTCTTCTTCACTATCACTACCTGATGTATATGTTCTATTATATTTTATCCTTACGGTGTGAGTTTACGACAGGTTCCTCTTGTGTTACCTACCATGATGATCGTCCATAGCTGCTGTGCACACCTTTCAACGCATTACTCCCCTTGTTTAGTGCAGGGGTTATGGGCGGTCGTCACATGATGAGTGTTAGATTTTAGCCCAAATATGAGTATGAAATCCGAAATACTTCCCGAGAAGAAGACTGATAACGACTTCCTAAAACAGGGATACTATTATGCAAGTCTTCTCTGAAAGAAAGCCAAAAATATCTCAGATGCGCATTTCCTAAATGGTAAATATCGTACTCTACCATATATGTAATTAAAATGATAACACTTGGGATCCACAGTCGACCTTAGTCGATTACTTGATTTCAAGCGTTAAAGTGAATCCGAATTAGAATGTCATGTTTGTGCAAATAACGTTTGACGAGTTTTAAACCATCAAGTAAATAATCCTGTGCTAACACATTATTTGGTTCAAAATAAAATTCTCTTTCAGTTAATTCTAATGATTAACTAATCCACTATCGATATGGACAATCGATGGTGAGTATAAGTCCAAAATTGTGCAATCACTTGTTTTGATTACAGAACAGGTGGTATGAAGTATACAAATGGTTCGTCATTGCAAGACAAAAAGCTATAGCTGGACCTCAATGTAGAATATATCAGCAACAATGTTTATTTCGAAGCCCGCATTTCTTGCAAGCAAAAAATACAAGCTTCGAGGGGCAAATGTTAACACTGTTAAAACATAGTTCAAAGTACCGGGTCGATCTATTCAGAATGGGTCGTGTCGGTCGCAAATATGGATCGGCCTCAACAAAGTGGATTGGTCGTGTTTTCAAAACAACGGGTCGGCCTACTCTGCAAAGCGTCGGATCAGTTAGTATTAACGGACCGAGTCGGTCGCTTAGTGTCAATGGGTCAGGTCGGTCAGTTGCAAAGCACTGGGTCGGTCACTACATCGGGTCAGACAGTATTAAAGCATAGGATCGGTACCATTTTCGGATCAGTCCTGTAAGAGACAAACCGAGTCGGCCTTAAACAGGGAATGTGGTCGGTGCTAACACACCACAATGCATGTTGTTATTGATTTACTTGATACCACGTTAGTATGCACATTGTTACCGCCTTATGGATTATGTACAACAAGTTGGACCAACACTTCATCCATACGTGACACTCAACAGTAATATAATGATCAACACAATAGCAAAGTGGGATGGCATCATTTTTGTAAATGGTGATAAATAATATCACAATGCAAATCATGTAAATACTAGACCCCAAAGGGAATAGTAGAATGCATAAAAGGCCTGACATGAACCTATCCTTAACGTGTAGCATGGAAGAAGCAAGCGAACACGTCTATATGTTTCTTCGTGTATGAGTGTATGGGCACGAGTTCTTGCAAATGAGTTTAGTGCGTGGATCAAGTCCAACATGTGAACACATAATTCATATGCGTAAAGACATGATAAATATTGCACAAAAACCATTTGAACTAGTACGTGAGTATCAAGCAACATGAATTCATGAGGGATAAGCGGTACATGTGGACATCAGCATTGCAATAGAAGGATCGACACCTCATATTTATCGTGAAAACATTGGGTCGGTGTGTGTAATATAATCAAGGTTGGTATATAATAATATATATGGGGTCAGTCCTGTTGATAAATGGAGAAGGCGAAAGCTCCAGAACGTGTTACAGTTGGGTTGGGGTCGTTTAACAGCATCCTGGTCGGACACATAATCATCTTCTAGTCAGGCTAATATATGGCATCCTGATCGGTCCATTAGAAGAAAAGAGCAGAGGCAGCAATAAGTTGGATCGGTGCATTCAATAAAGGTGGATCGGTACACTTAAGTAAGGTGGATCAGTACACTTAAGTAAAGTGGATCAGTACATTCATGAGTGTTAAAATGGGTCGGTACATTGATAAAAGTGGTGGCAGAACAATAAATATGGAATGTGCCAGCTGTACACAACCGTAAAGTGGACCAGTGGCATTTATGTTACTTGTTTGAGCCCAATCCAAGTTTATGCCCGATCCAAAATCTGCATCCTGTAATTACGAGAGTGCCACAACCTCCATACTTCACACATAAATAGCCCCTCTCTCCATAATTCAAGGGACCGATTCCACGACCCCAAAGTGCTGCCAAAATCATTCCTCAACCATTTTAAAGCTTCTAAAAACTTCATTAATGGACGCCAAACTTCCCTCCTTCTTCCTCCTACATGAAATGGATCTCATCTTCTCTGAACTCCATTAATCCACACTCCGATCTACTTCAAGTGATCTCCAACCGCCATGGCTTCTCTTCAATGCACGGATCTAAAATCATTCTCATGATGGAACTAAGGAGAAGTATATAATTACACAATCCAATCCGTTCCTCCTCGAATCTAAGTGTAATCTAAGGCAAAAAGAGAGCAAAAATTAGAGAATATATCATAAAAGTGGTCAAGTGTAATAAATGCGTTGTATGAGATGATAAAATATGTAATTCTTTCCATAATGATGAAAAATGATTGAAAAGTGGATGTAGATTCACACTGAATCGAACCACTATAAAGATCCCGTGTCTTTTACTTGTTTTTCTCCATTTATTTTGCAATTCTGGCCCTTTTAATTTTCTAACCGTAATTGGTGAAGTGTGATTTCACACCATTGGTGTTTGAGTCATTTTTGATCCAAACAAATACCTTTAGGTACTCCATGAAATCTCACTACCCACTTCTTATACAGTTCTGCTAACTTTGCTACCGTTCTATTCAACTTGACCGATATAAACCTTGCACTTTTAGTCAATCGATCCATAATCACCCAAATGTTATCATGGCCCGATCTAGTCCTTGGTAAACCATCTATAAAATTCATTGAGACTTGTTCCCATTTCCATTTAGAAATTTCCAATGGTTGCAACAAACCACTATGATTCTTTTGCTCGGCTTTAACTAACTGATAGTTCATGCACTTGGATATAAACTTCCTAACGTCTCTGTTCATCCCTTCCCAGTAGTAGGTCTGCTTCATGTCTTGATGCATCTTGTTTCCACTGGGGTGTATAGTCAGTTTCGAGTGATGACATTCTCTAAGCAATTCATCTCTCAATCCATTAACGTTGGGTACAAATAGTCTCTCATTCTTTCGAAGCCATCCTTCTCTATAAAGTCCGTACTTGTTCATCTCCTCACTGTCGATACCCATCTCTATCTTACAGATGATTTCCAATAGGTTAGTATTGTCCCTATGACTAGAACCGATCCGATCAATCAAAGTCGGTCTAATCGTCAAACTTGCTAACATCTCTGGATCAAATTTGCACTTAGGTCCGAAATCATAACCTGCGATATACTCCAGTTGCTTCCATTCCAGAAACATAGCCCCCAAACTAGCATGTTTCCTACTCAATGCATTAGCTACCGCATTTCCCTTCCCGGGTGTGCATGCGATATTGAAATCATATGAAGCCAAGAACTCTAACCATCTCTCCAGACGAAAATTTAAATCCTTTTGAGAGAAAAGATACTTTAATGACTTATGGTCGATAAACAACTCGAACCTTTCTCCCAAGGATAATGTCTCCACATCTTCAACGCGAACACGATCGCTGCCAATTCCAAATCATGGGTAGGATATATTTTCTCATGCAGCTTCAGTTGCCGACTAGCATAAGCCATAACCCTGCCTCCTTGCATCAGTACAACACCTAGTCCGGTTCCACAGGCATCCGTGTATACCGTCATCTCTTTGTTCCCTTTAGGAATAACTAACATAGATGCGCACGTTAACTTTTCCTTTAAGCTCTTAAATGCATTCTCATACCTTCCGACCTAAGCAAAAGCTTGATTCTTCTTAGTCAACTGAGTTAACTGTGCTGCAATCTTGGAGAAGTCTTGGATAAACTTACGATAGTATCCAGCTAACCCCAAGAAACTTCTTACGTCTGTTGCATTCTTGGGCATAACCAATCTTGCACTGTAGCTGCCTTCGTAGGGTCCACGACAATACCATTCTTTGAAACAACATGGCCCAAGAACCTCACTTCCCTCCTCTAGAAGTGACACTTAGAAAATTTTGCTTTCAATTGGTGTTTCCTCAACACTTCCATCACTGTCCTCAAATGTTCCATATGTTCTTCCTCTGTCCTCGAGCAAACCAAGATATCATCCACGATCACAAGAACAAACTTATTCAATTGGTCTCTGAAAACCCTATTCATAAGTTCCACAAAATATGCGGGCGCATTGGTCAACCTAAATGGCATGACCAACTACTCATAAAATCCAAATGGCGTTCATAATGCCGTTTTAGGTATACTCTCAACTACTACTCGGAGCTGATGAAAATCTGTCGCGAGATCCAACCCTGAGAATACTCTTGCTCCATTCAGTTGATCAAACAAATCATCTGTCCATGGAAGAGGATACTTATTCTTCCTATTCACCTTATTCAACTCGCGGTAATCCATATATAAGCAAAAGGAACCATCGGCCTTAGTAGCAAACATAATTGGTGCTCCCCACTCGGAAACACTCCTTCGGATAAATCCCTTCTTTAAAAGATTGCTTACTTGCACCTCGAGCTCTCGCTGCTCCCTTGGCGCCATACGACAAAGTGGCATCGCTATATTTCTGGCATCTTTCCCTAAATCAATCTGAAACTCAATCTCTTGGTGTGGTGGAAGTCCGGTCACTTCCTCGAAGATGTCCGAATACTCGCTAGCAATAGGCACATCTGATAACACATCCTGTGGGATGTCGAGGGAATGTAGAAAACTAGCTATCACCTGATCACTAGGTAAGCAACCCAATACCGCCCTCCGCTCATCGTCCGCTCTAATGGTCACCGAAGACCCCTCACAGTCTACCACCACCCCATATCTTTGGAGCCAATCGACTCCCAAAATAATTCCAAACCCGGTAAAGCCCAAAACAAAGCAATCGCAAGCAAACATACATCCATGACTCGATAAGACCAAATTACGACAAATCATACTAAGACTAGTCGAACAACCAATCGGGTTCGTCACAACTAAAGGTCTATCGACTATCTCAGGTTCCAGTTCCAATCTATCTACCAGGTCACTAGATATGAAGGAATGGGAAGCCTTGGTATCAAACAACACTCGAACAGGAACATCATAAATAGAAAGCATACCTTAAATAACGACACTCTTTTCCTTCTGCGCCGCAGTTGGGGCATTCGACGAAGAAGGAACAACGTTGATAGCATATTCTTTCACGATCTGCTTCTCTTTAGGGGGTTATGAACATTTATCCTTATGACGTCCCACTTAGCCACAGTTGAAGCACTTCCTGTCTACTGGCTTTGCTCTATAATCCTTGGCATAATGGCCCTTCTTGCCACAGCTATAGCACTCAACATCTTTCTTATTCTTCTTCTGACCATCCTTAGCTTGGTTTAGTTTCCTCTTATTCTGAGAGTTATTCTTTCCTCCACCGCTTGCCTGCGGCTTTGGCTCCCCTGCAGATGTAATAGCAACCTCGGCCTTTGACTTATGGTAAAAGCTCTCTGACCTCAATGCCTTTCCCACTATAGATTCAAAGGTCTCATTGATGTGGTTTATAAGCCTTTCCACCCAAGTACTCATCTAATCCGATTATGAACTTCTCGTTCTTCTTCTCGACAGTATCGATAAGAGATAATCCATATTTCGATAAAGTATCGAATTCAGCAATATACTCCGAGACTGCCCTACCATTTTGCTTAAGCTTCGAAAAGTTCCTAAACAATTATGATTTCTGAGCAGTTGGGATAAAATTATCACTGAATCAGGTCTTAAACTGATTCCAAATAACTTGATCTTCAGGAGATGTTGCTTTAATAGCATTCCACCAAATCATAGTCCATCCTTGAAGCTAACGCGATGCTAACTTTCTCTTCATTGCATCATCGATCCCCAAATTCTCGAAGATGCGCTCACAACTATCAAGCCAATCTTGAACCTCCGTAGCCGACTCCGTTCCATTGAATGCTTCCCACCAAAAATAGTATAATCCTTGTAAAGCTTGGCGAAATTGACCCTAGGCGCTTACATTACTGCACCACCACCATTAGCAGCATTAGGAACTGCTCCCTAAACATCCCCAAGCATCTCTATCATAAAGGTAGTAAACATCATCCTTATATCAGGGGCCTTTCTATTATTGGCCTTTGAACCCGTACTCCTCATATTTTGGCTCATCGTCCAATTTGTGAAGAGAAAACGATTAACCATCTCCTTAATGGTGCCCGTGCAGTGCGACTTCTTCCTTATATATACTAATAGTATATATATAGTTTTGAAAACCAAAATATCACAAATATGTGCTCTCATATACATATACTATTTATCCCTGATGTCTTCCCCTAGGTTAACTATGCAACATAGGCTCTGATACCAAGTGTGACAGCCCTCCCCGAGCCAGCCGACATTTCCCCGAAATGCGCTGTGCCAATGCCTGACTAGCACAGGACGGTCGTGAAAAAGGAAAGGATTTTGAAACTATGAATCATTAGGAACCTATAGTGTATCTCAAATTGCATGGAATAAAATATAATAGTAGCATAACTTGATATAAAACAGGCGAGACAGTGCATAAGCTGAAAACTAAACCATCATACCAGCGAAATCCAAAATATAGCTTATGATCCAAACCATTATTACAACTTCAAAATATTGTCTCTAAAGCAAAATAGAAAAGGTACACTACTAATGCCTAAGTAGTGACCAGTAACAACACAGGGAGAATATATGTAAATAGTACGTGGAAGCCTCTTGCTCGTCTCCAGATAGCTACTCGTTCATAACCACCTAACCTGTCTCTAGTCTGCTCATTTAGGAGCACCAAGAGTAATAAGAAGAGACATAAAACTTTGGGTCAGACAAAAGTCTGGTATGAGCGATAGTAGCAAAATAGAACAATAACAGGTATAAATAATCATACCTGAACCTGGACCTGCAACTAAAGAGTTAGCACAGTAAAATGTACAGTACTCAGAGGTAACACTAACATAAAGTGTAAAATGGGAGTGTGCATGTCATGGTGATAACAAACATCAAACATAGCAATCAACCTCACATCTCTCACTCAGTGCGTAAAGTATACGACATCCACCACTTTGATCACCAAACCCTTTGCTACGACCACTTTGCCCTTGGAATCTTAATGAACCCACTGTGTTGGTCCAAAGCCACGAATCCCTTACTATGATCACCTTGCCCTTGGGAGTCCTAATGGCCCCGTTGCACTGATCAATAGCAATGCTACGATCACTTGCCCTTGGGAGTCTTAATGATCCCATTGCGCTGATCCATAGCCACTAATCCATCTCTCAGTGGTGAACTAAAGCTATAAATATCAATAACCCCTTTGCACACGTCCTACAACAAAGTCCAACTCATGAAGTTAACTCGTTGGTTCCCATCTGGAACCTGAGTAATAACCTTCCATTTGGACTTCCTTTACATCCCGGGTTTTGGTCTCCTCCAGGTCATCGGCTTGAGGTGGTCCGTGACCTCCCGTTCATGGTGGCTCATGGTGCTCCAATTCAGTTCGTGGTTCGTGATGACTTCCCTCTCGTGGCGGCTCGTGGTCTTGTTCTCTCTGGCTTGTGACCTACTCGTGGACTCCATTTGGGTCGTGATCCTCCATTCGCGGCTCGTGGTCAAGACTCGGATACGACTCATGGTCTCCTGCTTGTCGCATCAGTCCATGGCTTTCTCATGGCAATGGTTCATGGTCCTTGAAGTGGAGCGGCTCGTGGGGGTAAGCATGACCGGGGTCGGCTCGTAGGGTGTTTCATGATCGGGGGTTTTGACCAATTTCCTACAACTTTCCCAGCGAACTATTTACGCCATACGATGGCGTTTTCGACCATTATAACATTGCTAAACAATAATGAAGCTTTCCAAACAGCAGTAACAACATATGGGTTCACTCAAAAATGTCAAAACATCAATCACATAGGTTATTTAGATTAAACATACCCGAAAAGCATGATTTTCCCCTTAATCCCCCTGACCATGTTTTAACTATAGGTTTAGCAAATATGCCCAAATTAACCTAAATTTCTAACAAAGGCATAAAAATATTTAAGAATTTCTACATATTTTTCAATATTTTTCTGAGTCATAATTTCGCTAATTATCACTAATCACCCCTAATTAGTCGTAATTAATGAATAAACATGCTAATCACTCACCTTAGCCACAAATTAATCTAAGATATGAAAATATCTCTGATTTGGTTCGAAACCCAATGCAACACAACAACTCTACCTCCAATTTGATGTAAATTTTCCTTGATTTGATGTTGATTAGCTTAATATTGGATTAGAAACTGATTAGGAGGTAGTTTAGAAGGTGGAGGCCATTGCTAGGTTTGAAGAAATGAAAATGGCGGCTAAGAAAATGAAATGAGATGGTTTACTAACTAATTTTAGCCTCCCCATAACCCTAATCCCGAAATGGGTTGTGGGCCAATCCGCTAATTACCCTATTAAGCCCACTGAAGCTGTTTTTCACTTTCCAAACCTTATTTCATCCATATCTCCCAAACGGTAAGTCCGTTTGATTAGTGTGACAACTCTACGTAATGGTAAACAATCATCCAAATCCAATTGAAGTGGTTTCAGGTCAAAACTCCTTACCAATCAAAAGTTATAGGCGAAACAAGGTTCGCCAAGGGGAAAACGATCATTTAAAATTCGGCAAGAATCGTGAACATGGGAAATCACCCCAATAGTCGTTCCCCAAAGTTATATGACTATACAACTTCATATGAAAATAAAATAAATACTCTATGATCCTCCGATACGTAGAATGCGGGTCGTTACATTTTGTATGTAAATAAGATTTAATGGCAAGTGAGCGGATAATAACCCAATGATTAATGACTAGGATTAATTGTTTTTAAGAAACAATTGAATTAGGATCATATTGAATTTGATTATTATTTAATCATAGTAAATGGGATGAATTAAATTAATTATATTATTAATTAATTTAAATGGAAAGAACAATTAAAATGGATAAGTGAGTTAGTTGTGTCAAGTTGAATAAATCAACTGCTTAAATGGTAACTGATTACTAAATTTGTTATAAATTAATTTATTGGAAGTCTATAAAGTTTCAAAAACCTGTTATTAATCAAATGATTTAAAACCAAGTTTATTTGACAATATCGTAAATGATTGCAGTTATGGAAACAAGTTAATAAAGTTGTAAATTTTGAAATGATTTACAAAATAAATGAAATGTCACAAGTATAAGATATGAAATGAGAATCGAGATAGGAACCAAAGTGAATTGAAGTTGGTTGGGTGAATTAAGATAAGGAGTCGATTTAAAATCGCATGCTTTAAACAAGAAATAGAATTTAGTTAAGATATAACTAAATTATGTTGAAGAAAATTTTTAATGAATTTTTTTATACAATATTTGATTTATAGTTGAATTGAGGCTTATTTAAAATGGTTTAAAAGATATATTAAGTATGATAAGGAATATGATGTAGTTTTTAAAGAAATTAGATCCTGTTGTACATTGATTGAGTTGAGTAACTTTCGAGGTGTCAATTTGATGTTGGTTTCGGCCTTTAGGGTTAATACCGAGAGAATTATTCACCTACCAATTTACAATGAGAAGCTAATAGAGTAGAAGTTAGACAATAATTGAATATTCTTATATTAAATAAGAAAAGGGGAGTGTTTCCCTATTATGGAAGATATATAAGTTTTAAATTAACTATTTGTTTAATATCAAAGAAACCAAGTAATGCTAAATACTGAACCAGTAAATTTATTTTATTTTTATGGATGAATGTTTATTTATTTGATAGTTAAATAATTGACTGTCAAATCTGGCCAATTATCGATTGTTTGTATGGAAAGACCAGGATCGAATTTATATTCGAAAACCATTTCGACTAGCAAATACGTAATCGTGGAAGAGATCAGATGATGATCGTGATAGAGCATTTGAAGACCGTAGATCTTCATAAAATGGAAGTATTGCTTATAATCTTTGGTTATCTCCCAGAGATAAAATGTGATTCTATCGTAATTGGAATCTACAGATTCTAAGGACTACTCACTACTGATCTATAGGGTGATTCTTAGGATATGGTAGGAGGGTGCCTTCGGTACATCCTTTTCTTGGATGATTTGTATGGACGATGTTGAATTCAAAAGAGAATGGTGGCCGGATGTTCTAAAAAGAATATTTAAACCTCAAGCCTCATCAACCAAAAAATGATATAAAATCAGATAGGTTGCATGGCTATATGGGTCGCTCCTATTAGGGTCGTAACAGCTCGAATTTTACGTATCAAAAGATCGTAAAATATTTTTATTTTATTCCTTGAGGGTTGCATCATTCTCATCATTTAATATGTTGCTTATGGGGATGTGAGACATGTCCATAATTTTTATCGATTTTGTTTGGGACCATTTTTCCCCAATCAGTCTTGTATATGGCATAACTTTTGACTCAGGTCGAATCAGAGGATGAGAAATGTGCCATTGGAAAGGAATTGATGATTGCCTTTCCGTAGAGTAGTTACACTAAAGATTTGGCTTAGCGGTTCAGGAGAAATCGCTGTTTTAAGGTTTTTTAGTGGGCTGTTCAGGATTGGAGAGCCTAATGGGCTGAATTGGGGAGGCCCATTAGTGGGCTGGTGGAATCCTATAAATATGGGGCGAGAGTGGAGGAAAAGTTTTACTTTTTCCATTCTCTCATTTAGAGGCATTGGTTTCCTTCTTCCTCTAACACCTTTCCACCATTGAAAATCCAAATCTAAGGAGGGAAATCATATATCTACACCATTGGAGGCTAGATCTACATCATCTTAAAGGAGAATTCATCAGATCGAGGAGTTTTGTTCGAATTGCTCGCTGTTCAGATTAAAAATTCTATCGTTTTAGCTTGTATTGGAGAATCGGTGAGTGGATTACATCTCTCACATGGATTCAATGAAGTGTATGAGTAGAAGATCATGTTTTTCATCAAATTCAAGTGTTTTTCCCTAGATCTATGCATTGGTAAGTTCATTTTCGTATAGATCACCCTATGATCCGATTTATCAAGTTTAGATAGGTAATTTCTATGATATTTCATGCTATTGTGCAAGTTAGATCCATGGTTTTTGTTCATATGCATATTTGTGGTGATTTTAGTGAATTTGACATTATCATTGATAGAGTCGTCATATTGATGGTATTATTGATTTCATAACATGCTTGTAATCCTTTTTGATGAATTGTATGAGTTAGTTTCACCAGATTTATCGTTTGGAGAAGTTTTGGTTGAAATCGGAGTTGAATTGCAATATGCAGGTTTTGGATCGGCCATAAGCTGGATCATCCATAAGCTGGATCAGACAGAAGTTGGATCGGACTAAAGTTGGATCGGATGGAAGTTGGATTGGACTGAAGTTGGATCGGACCGAAGTTGGATCGGTTCAAAGTTGGATCAGACCAAAGTTGGTTTGGGCATAACTGGATCGGGCTATTCTGGTCAGCCATTTCTGGTCAGACACTTCCGGTGATGATGTGACTGAAGTTGGATTGGACTGAAGTTAGATCGGACCGAAGGTGAATCAGACCGAAGTTGGATCGGACCGAAGTTGGATCGAACCAAAGTTGGATCGGACCAAAGTTGGTTTGGGCATAACTGGATCGGGCTATTCTGGTCGGCCATTTCTGGTCAGCATTTTTGCCATTTCTGGTCGGACACTTCTAGTGATGATGTGAGTGTTTGTTGCTCATTAAATGCCACAAACCGGGAGACAACTCAAGGATGTATTGAGTTCGTGTGAAGTGACAACTCTAAGGTGTTCTGAGCTAATTAATAGTCGTAATTAATAACGACTAGAGAGACGAAGGTTGAGGAATTATCGTTGTCTTAGGTTCTAGCGGACTCAAAAGCAGAGGTACAATTGAAGACCAATTGTAGGTCGAGTGCCTTGGGCATCGTGTTTGGTCTAGACACGTATCGAGTATAGTGTGTAACATGTATTGAGTATAGCATGTGGAGTTTTGCTAGAACCAGGGCGTCGTGTGTGGTCCTTGATAATTTACAGCAAATTGTTAGCCATTCATACGATAACAAAGTTTCCAAAGCAAGGTTGGAAGTGATAGCCAGAGTCAGCCACGGATGTTTGAATGCATGTTGTGATCATGATTGAGTTGCTTTGTCATTTATGAATGGATGCTTTAATTGCCATGATTGAATTGTTATTCCTTTGGGTGTATGGATTGTAAAGGCTATCACTGTCATGTAATGGAGAAGGAAAATGAGAGTTCTTCTACGAAGCTGGGTAGATTAGTTGATTATTTACCCATTCTCATATACTTTATTAATGATGTTTGTTAGCTGTTTTATCGCTCACTAAGATTGTTGTCTGACTCAAGGTTTTATGTTTCCTCTTATTACCTTGGGCTGTTCATCCAGTTGTGGATGGGTAGATTGAGTAACAGGTGGCAGGTATTGCTTTAGTGAGGACAAAGTTGTTGATCGATGGTGAGCAGGAGGCTCATGTACCAGTTTTATTACTAACTAGTATTTGTTTCCGCTATTTGCTATTTCTCTGAGTGTTGTAGTGAGGCAAATTGTACAAACATTACTGTTGTTATCCACGTGTATGGAAAATACTTCTAGTTGTCATGAAAGTTTAGTGTTTTCTGTTTCATTACCACTACCTATTGTATATGTTCTATTATATTTTATCCTTGCGCCGTGAGTTTACGACAGGTTCCGCTTGTGTTACCTACTATGACGATCGTCCATCGCTGTCGTGCACACCTTTCAGCGCATTATTTCTCTTGTTTAGTGCAGGGGTTATGGGTGGTCTTCACATTTGGTATTAGATCTCTGGTCAACGATTTTGGCCAAAGTTCGAAGACATAATTACGTATGAGAGACGTACTTGTAGATTTCAATTGGATGCTTACTATACACAGTAGCATTTATAGTAGTAACAGCTGTTTTCCTTTAGCAGTTTTTCTTGAAAGTGGCTAATTATTCTAAATTGCAGATTTAGAATGAGTATACGAGAAACAAGACACACTGCTAGGGGAGCCAATATTGGAGGGGGAATTGGTGGTGAACCTAATTACTCGACCATGTTTGAAGCCATGGCAGAAGCAATTATGCGAAGGGTACCCGCTCCAGTGGCAGCAATGGTAGATGTTGGTGTGCGAGTTCTTAGAGTAGTAGATTTTACAAAGTTGTGCAAGGACTTTACATCTTTAGGGGGAAAACCATTCAAGGGAACTAAACCAGCTGAAGGGGTTCAAAGGTGGATGGATTCATGTGTCCGAATATTTGGAGACTTGGGTATTGAGGATGCAATAAAGTGAAAGCTTGCATCGAGGCAACTGCAGGGCAGGGCTATGGAATGGTGGAATTCTGTTACACTCGAGATTCCAGGGGATGAAATTTCATGAGAGAAATTCTAAGCTAAGTTTGAAGCAAAGTTTATCTCCACAGCTCAAAAATCTTCTCTATTCAAGAAGATAGTAGAGCTGAAACAGAATGGTCGTTCTGTGCTTGACTATATTTCTGATTTCGAAGCCTTGTCTAGATATGTTCATTCATACATTGATACACCCTATTAGAAGAACGAGAAATTAGTCTTGGGTTTGGATGCTGATATCGGAAAGCCGTTAGTAAACCATCTTGATGATTCATTTGAGAAGATTGTGGAAAAAGCTATTCGTCATGAGAGCTTGTTTCCTAAAGAAGCAAATGTTGTTGCACTTAAGGAGGAAAAGAAGCCACAGCAGGGTGGTAACAATAAGAAAAGGAAGCAACAACAACAGAAAGGAAAGGATGACCAAAAGAAGCAGAAGGGAGAAATGACTTGCTTAAAATGTTGAAAGAAGGGTCATTTTGCTAGTGAATGCAAGAATCCTAAAGCTGAGAAGATGTGCTTCAAGTGTGGGAAGCCAGGACATGAGAAGAAAGATTGTCCAGTAACAGTCAAAGAGAAGAAAGTGGTTAAGGATTATGCCTTGGGGAAGTGCCATCATCTTCGAGGGCTCCTACTTGTGAGGAGAAGGGAAAGGGTGTCGTGGTGCAAGGTACTCTCTCTGTTCATGGTGTTTCAGTTCGAGTTTTGTTTGACACTGGAGCATCTCATTCATTCATTTGCGATGAGCTTGTGTGCCGCTTGGGGTTGGAACCCGAGATATGTGATAGACCTTTCGTAGTAACTAATCCTATTGGGGGTTCGTCAAATCTTTTCATGATTTGCCGAGGTTTAGTGTTGTCGAGTTATGGTTGCTCTTTTGTGTGTGATTGCTTTGTTCTTAACTTTGTTGGGTTTGGGATCATCTTGGGCATGGATTGGCTCAAGAGGTATGCGGCAAGGGTGAATTGCGAGAAACAAGAGGTGAGAGTCGGGGATGTGAATGGGCGAAAGGTGTTGATAAAGTGTAAGCGCGAAGAGGGTGTCTTCGTTATCTATCTATATTCGCTTGTGATTCCACAAGAAGACTTGTCATCTGCGTTGATCGCTAATGAGTATGAGGATGTCTTTGACGAGGTCAAAGGGTTGCCGCCGCATCGTGAGATCGTGTTTAGGATCAATTTGGTCGAGGGTGTTAGACCAATTGTTATGCCTCTTAGGCGGATTGTGGCTAAGGAATAGCAAGAGTTGGAGTTGCAAGTTTTTGACCTTCTAAGGATGGGATTCATTCGGAGAAGTGTTTCCGAATGGGGTGCATCGGTCGTGTTTGCAACCAAGGCAGATGGCTCGTTAAGATTGTGTGTGGACTATCGTGAGCTGAACAATGTGACTAAGAAGAGAAAGTATCCATTGCTAACGATTGATGACTTGTTTGATCAGCGTCACGAAGCCTAAGTGTTTTCTCAAATGGATTTGGCAAAGGGATTTCACCAATTGAGGGTGACTAAGGATAGTGTGCCAAAGACTGCTTTTAGGACACCATTCGGTTTATTCGAGGGGTTGGTGATGCCATTCGGGTTGACTAACGTGCTAGCGTATTTCGTGGATCTTATGAATAGGGTATTCAGAGATCTGTTGAATAAGTTTGTGCTTGTGTTCGTGGATGATATTCATGTTTACTCCAGGAATGAGGAAGAACACAAGACACACTTAAGGGTTGTGTTAGAGATCTTGCGAAAGCATCAGTTGAAAGCTAAGTTCTCAAAGTGTCACTTCTGGAAGGATGAAGTGAGATTCTTAGGTCATGTAGTTTCTGGAAAAGGGATAGCGGTTGGCCCCGCTAAAGTTGCAGCAATTTAGGACTGGGGTCGACCTAAGAATGCAACAGATGTTCGTAGTTTCTGTAACACACCGTAATTTTAAAAACATGACATAAGGGATAATTAAAGAGTACTTAATTTTTGTAAGAAGAATTAAGGGAAATGGGTTGCACCATTGCATTCGTCTCAGAATTCTGCTTGGAATAAAGTCCGAGTTCGCGTAAATCAGATATCATATGAAGAAGTTATGAAGATTAGAAGATTTCAGCTTAAAACAGAATTTGAATTAAAATAATAATTTAAAATCAAAAATGAATTCAAAAATCAAAATCAGCCAAATCTAGGTGAGCGGGAAATCTCCCGCTCAAGGCTGTCAACCCCATAGGGGAGTCGACATAGGTGTCAACCCCCCTATAGGGGTGTCGACCCCCCCATAGGGGTGTCGATAGGGGTGTCGACGCTCATCTGTCCAGATCTAGACGATGTTTTTTGACGGTCTATGGCTGATGTGTCCTTTTGGGATTGGCTGGATGACGTGTTTTTTTGATCTGGATGGTTCAAATGGATCCTAATCTAATCTAACGGTCCTAATTTACCTAGAGCATCTACAAAATACCCCTAAACCTAACCCTAATCTCATTGTTATTCATCCATGGCATCTCCATGCTGCTCCAATCTAAATTAACCTAGCCTTTCTTTTCCAACCAAAATCAAAGTAGAGTTTTAGAGATAGTTCTTCTTCAACAATCAAATTAGAAGATTAGACCTACAAAAATCTAGTTGAGATTATTCAAGACCCAAATTGCTACAACAACGCCTAATTTTCGAGGAATCCTATTGCTGTGAGTCTATGTTACTTTCACATATAATTAAATTAAAAATGATTGTGATAAGATTGTAAATTGGATTTTATGAACATGTCTGTAAGATGAATCATATCAAGTTTGTAAGTCCTTATCTTTCAGATTCATACCCAAATTTCTGTTATCATATGCCGGTCCATATTCCATATGCCTATTGGATCTATTTCATTGTTCTATGTCAGTTCATATTTCATATGCCTTTTTATGCTAGTTTTGATGTTATGATTCTCTTTCCTTCTTCTTTTCCTTTTTTTATGTGATTAGGCTAACTTTGAGCCTAACATCTTGCGTTGAGGTTTGCATTCAAATAACGTTGGAATGATTGGGAAAATGTTTGGGAAAATATTGAATAATATGTAATTGGGCATAAATTGATTTGTAATCATGTAATTGATTTGGGGCATAAAGTGGTACAATTTATATACACGGAATTATAGGCATGACTTGGATTGGAATTATAAACATAACTTGAATTGGAAATTGTGGGTAATTGGAGTATATGTTATAATTTAGAACTTGAAATTGGGTTTGAAACAAAGAAGAGATAATGAACACCTAAGACACGAGGTTAGACTTGGTTTGCGGTAGAAGTCTGCCCGGAACCGCCAGGCATATCCAGCAACCGCAAACGACAGTCTAATATGAGAGGTCAAAGGCAGAAATTAGATGCGTAATAATGAAAAGACATGAGGTTAGATTCAGTATGCAGTATAAGCCTGCCTGGAATCGTTCGGCATATCCAGCAACCACAAAACGACAATCTAATGTGAGGGGTCTTGCAAGATTACAGTTGTAATAAATTATTGAACACTTAACCAAGATAGGACATGTGATTAGACATGGGGATGATTAAGGGTTAAGTGGGTAACATGAGTAGCATGTGAAACATAATAAAAGCACTTAACCAAGATGAGACATGTGACTAGACATGGTTATAAAGAAGGGTAAAGTGGGAATTCCTAGTAGGGACCAAGCTGAGGAGGGAAGCTTGTGTCAAGTGGGTGCACCCTTTTCAACCAGTAACCCATTTAGTATCTGTGTGAGCTCGAACTAGGTCGAGGACAGGACATGCTTACTGGGTTGATTGTAAGAGGTTAATAAAGAGTTAGCAACGGCAATGCAAGTCCAACGGAGTCATGTGCGTGCATGGGTCTGGGCTGGTAGGTAAGAAGCTGTTGCATCGTGTAGGTGTAAGCTGTGCATTTTAGTAGTATCGGGTTGCCACTTTAGGGAGTGAGACACCCTACTGTGGGACCAGCACGGGTATCTACGAGTTAGGGAGCCGATCGAATGGGGAGGGTAGTGGGTACAACTCGGGGAGATAGGAGCAGGCGGCACCTATGACAGCAACTAGGAGTAAATGAAACTACCATTATTATTATTATTATTATTATTATTATTATTATTATTATTAAGTTTAGTAAGAGGGATCGACTTTCAATATGGAACTAGTATTGGTGCGGTGTAGGAATTATCTTATAGTGATTAAAAGCGCAATCAACATTATATCTTGTTCGTCTTGTTTGCCTTTTCATATCTGTTTATGTTACAGTCATCTCTCATATCCAGTTTATGTTCTTATCCTGTTACTTTACTGATTATTGTAACAACCCGTATTTTCAATAACCTGTTATAACATAAATCGAGGCAGAATTTAATTTATAAATCTGAATCAAGGGAAATGGGCTATGCCATTGCGTTCGTCTCGGAAAAATACGCGAAATAGAGTCCGAGTTTTCGAAAATCGGAGTCCGTATGACCCGATTAAGGCCCAATGAAGTTTTCAGAAAAATTCAAAGTAAAAACAGATTTCAAATTCAAGTTTGAATTTGGAAATTAGGTCAGATTGGGCCAGGCGGGAAAATTCCCGCCAGAGCACCCAAGTCGACAGCCCTGTCGACTTGGGAGTCGACTTGGTTGGACCCAAGTCGACAGCCCTGTCGACTTGGTTCAGCCGGGCAGTTTTGCCTGGTGCACCATCTTGGAGTTGTGTTGAGTTTGGGGGCCAGATTCGGTTTTGAGGGCTGAGATTGGAACTAGGGTTTAATCCTAAGGCTAGAACTAATCCTAATCTCTATAAATAAGACCCTAACCTAAGCCTAAATCAACATTATTCACTCATACAACTAAACTATGGCAAAATCATTCCTCTCATGGCCTCCACCCTCTTCATAAAATTCCTAAGTTATTTCTATGAGAGATTTTCCATGCATACAAGTGTTTTCAAGCTTGTATGAGTATCATTAGCTTGCATTCAAGTCAAGTTTCCATATTTACATCATAAAGCAAGGGTTTTGATCATTTTTGCTCAAGGGTTTTTCTATTGGAGCTTGCATTTTGGGTTTATTTGATTGCATAAGGGCTTTGTCTCAATCTTATATTTGCTTATACTCATTTGAGTCTTCATAAGCATTGTAAGCCCTTTTCTACTTTCATATTTAAACTCTAAAGTTAAATGAATGATGCAAGTTTGGTTGATCCTTATGATATGCGAGTTTGCCATGTTATGATATGCAAGTTTATCATGTTATGTTAGGCAAGTATGCCATGTTATGATATGCAAGTTTACCATGTTATGCTATGCAAGTTTGCCATGTTATGATATGCAAGTTTATCATGTTATGTTATGCAAGTATGCCATGTTATGATATGCAAGTTTACCATGTTATGCTATGCAAGTTTGCCATGTTATGATATGCAAGTTAATCATGTTATGTTATGCAAGTTTGCCATGTTATGATATGCAAGTTTATCATGTTATGATATGCAAGTTTATATGCAAGTTTGCCATGTTATGTTATGCAAGTTTGCTATGTTATGATATGCAAGTTTTCCATGTATGTTATGCAAGTTTGGGTGAATCATTTTACTCATGTTATGCAAGCTTACCTTGAGTATATGAACATAAAGCTTCAAGCTTTATGCTAAAGGTTGCATTTTGGCAACATGTAAGTTATCATATCTCTTATGATAACTTGCATGTGAGGCTAAATGCGAACTTATGGCCATTTCTACATGTCATTTATCACCTCGTATCACCAATATGCTAAGTTTGGTTTTATGCATGCTTTTGAGGCCTAAAAATGTAATATGCAAGTATATGAACATATGTACATTTCATACGCCACGATGTTAAACTTGTGGCTTCAACACCTTTATGTCATGATTATGCCAAGTTCCCTCCTTCTACCCTTTATGCGCTATTGCGATATGTAAGCGATGGGATTGCGTTTGGGGTTGGGTAAACTTAAAAGACATAAAAACATAAGATTGGGAATTTACCTATTAAGTTAGGTCTACCCAAATGCTTGAAAACTTGTAATATGTTTTGGAAACATGATGGACATGACACTTAGAAAATATAAGTGTGACCAACTCGAGGTTGGGTTGAGTTTGTAGCGTAAAACTACCCGGAACCGACCGGCTTAACTAGTTGCTACAAACAATAGGACCCAATGTGAGAAGTTGGTCACGTTGTACCTTGAGCCCGAGGTTAGACCAAGTTGTGGTGTAAAGCTACCCGGACCCGCCCGGCTTAACTAGTAACCACAACAAGGTCTAATGTGAGAGGTTAAGGCACATTAAATTAATTAATGCCTTATGATTAGGGTTAAGTCATGGTCCACTTAATACTTAACCAATTTGGGCTTGGTAGATTAATCAGGGTTAAGTCGTGAACTCATCGTTACACTTAACCAAGTTAATCCATGATTAGCAAGAGGGTTAAACCGTACTTAACCCACTAGAAAATCCTAGCAATGGGGGTCCACTCCAGCAGTAATCCCAAGTTTGTATCATTAAGACCCTAAGGACTAGGCTAGGGTGGGGGCACGATTACTGGACTTGAGGTAAGTGACCAAAAAACGACGGTAGAGGGGTACGCCGGTGTAGTTCCGGGCGGACTATGGTCGTGCACATAGTCCGAAGCCGGGGGAAACATGCACGGGTACCAGTAGATCGAGACTGTGCACTTATGTTTATGGTGTCCAGGGGTTGACACCCTAGGGCTTGATACACCCGACGGGAGACCCTGCACAGTCTGAGTACAATTATGTTTGGGCCGTATTGACACCAACACGTGACGAGTTAGGATTATAGGGAGCCGATCGACTAGACCGTTTGGTTGGACCACGTATTAGGGTCACTTCATGTTATTGGGCCAAAGCTTGGGCCAAGGGATCAATACTTGTTTATTCAAGTCATGTTAGTTTGCTAGTACACCTGTGGTGCAAAAACCTTAAACCTGATTATGCGATGACACCTTTATCTACTTTGTTAGTTAATCATCATGCTAGTATGTAGTTATCCTTATGTTCATCCCTACTTCTCATGCCAGTTAACTTTATCAGTTTACATTGATTGTAGTAGGGCTTACTCAGTCTTTTTGACTGACCTGTTTTCTTTCGCCTCTTTTCTTCCGTTTCCCCCCCTAGGTTCTCAGGGTGGGAATATTGGAGCTTAGCTTGGATTTCTGATTGCTTGCTTGTGGGGTTTAGCTCATGTACGGTTGGACATGAAGGTAGCTATGGTTATCACTTATTTTGGGGATAGTACTTATGTATTTCAGTTTTTCAGTTGATGTTGTTTTATCTAGACTTGTTTATTTGGAAAGTTGACATTATGTTGTACCAGACTTGTTTTGAAATGGTTTGAAATCTTCCGCTGTTTTATCTATGTTATTTACTCTGTTTACATATATACATATGTTCTTGTTCTGCCTTGATATATCATTATGCATGTTTACCTGATTCAAACGCCCCTCCAAAGTCAGAGTGCTTGCAAGAGCCACCCTGGCGGAGGCGGGGTGTTACAATTATATTGTTAAAGTCACTAGACTCGCCAGACGTATGTCTGGCCCCTTTTTGTTTCACCTCTTTTCTTTCTTTCCCCCCAGGTCCTCAGGGTGGGATTAGTGAAGCTTGACTTGGATCTCTTTCTTCTTGAAGTGCTTGGAAGTGTTGAAAGTAATGCTCAGCTTTATCTCTTTTCCATTATGGCTATTTGGAGTGGGATTGTGTCTTTACTTTTATGTATTCTGATAATAATTTGGTATAAGATGGATATTTGTGTACTTGATTCTAGTATGTGGTTTTGATGTTGTAACCAAGCATGTTTTGCTTTTCCGTTGCAGTGAATAAATTTTGAATTTTCTTAAGTACCATTTTATATATCTATCTTGTGATATTCTATTCTATACTCTTATAATACTCTATGAAAGTTAATGCATTCCCTTAGTGAGTGACTTTAATGGACGTAGGGTGTTACACGTGGTATCAGGCTAAAGGTTACCAGAATAGATAAAAGATTTTGTTAACCGTTTCCAAAAGCATTTTTAGAAAGAAGTATTTTCAAAAACATATTTTAAAGAGGGTATTTTCAAAAGGAAAGTTTATTTTGAAAAACATAATCCCCAAAGCCATATGTCTATCTTTTGATTCTCTGTTTTGAATCTCTTTTTCTTTCGTTCAGCATGTCTGGGGATCTTAATCTTCCAGAGGGCGTACAAATACCGGGATTGTTCCGAAGGTATTTGGAGGCTAGGGCTACTGCTGCAGGCCCAACAGACGTTCTTCATCCCCCAGCTGCGGCCGCTCCCCCTCCTCCTCCGCGTGTAGATGCTTTTTCTAAGATATGCAAAGACTTCCATGCGATGGGCGGAAAACCGTTTTATGGAACTGAGACATTTATTGAGGCTCGAAATTGGCTCAAGGAAGTGGAGGATTTGTATGATATCTTTGAGATAGACGATGGAAGGAAGGTTTAGCTAGCTGCTTGGTTGATGAAGGATGAAGCTTCCTTTTGATGGGAAGTAACTAATGGAGGAAGTCCAATGGAGACGTGGATAGACTTAAGAAGAAGATTCAAATTGAAATTTCTTTCACAAGCAGAGGAGAGTTTATACATGGAGAGGTTCTTGGCCTTGAAACAAGGGAGTTTGTTTGTGAAGGAGTACGTTAACAAGTTTAACCAGTTAGCAAGATTTAGTATGGAATTAGTCATTACACCACATAAGAAGGCTTTGAGATTTGCCAAGGGTCTAAATGAACCATTATACGGGTTGGCTATGTACCACAATCCTATAGGGGATACTTTCGAGAAACTTGTTGACATGTCATTGATGCATGAAGAGGAGAAAGGTGCTAATGTAGTTAAGGCACAAGATAAGAAAGTGGATCCAAATAAAGCACAACAACAAAAAAAGAAAGGTGGTAAGGATAACAAGGGAAGAAAAGGTGTTTAAATTGTGGAACATCGGGCCACTTAAGCAAGGGCTGTAGGAAGAAGAAGAAGATGGGTTGCTTCCAAAGTGGTGAGGCATGACATATGATTAAAGACTGCCCAAGGAGGCAAGGACAAGGGAAAGGACAGAGGACATTATCTACTTCTGGAGGGCAGTTTCTTGCTCTCATGGCACCAGGACAGGAGAGAGGTATAAATGTTTCTGTTGAAAGTTAGATTTTCCTTTTTGATAATCCTGTTCGAACTTTGTTTGATTCTGGAGCTTCATATTCGTTTATATCTGCTACGTTAATCGAAACACCGCACCTAAATACTAGTTTAGTTATGGATCCCATTGTAGTCTCAAATCCTATTAGGGGTACGGCTCATCTTTCTATGTTATGTCGAGATTTGAGAATATATGCGTATGGCATTGAGTTCGAATGCAATGCTTATGTGCTTGGCTTCATGGGCTATGGGTTGATTCTAGGAATGGATTGGCTAGCTAGGTATGGTGCCATTCTCGAATGTGAAAAGAGGGTAGTTAGACTGTTGACTGGTTTAGGTAATACTCTCGATATTTCTTGTGACCCTAAGGGTTCTGTTATGCTTAGTTACCTAGAATCTCTTGACACATCTATTGATGATTTGCAATCTGTTCGAGTAGTCCGTGAGTATGCAGATGTCTTTGAGGAGGTTAGGGGCTTACCTCCAAAACTCGAGATAGATTTCCGTATATACTTGGTGGACAATGCAAAGCCAGTTGCATTGCTGGTGCGCCACATGGCTCCAAGAGAAAGGAGGGAGCTTAGTAAACAAAGTGAAAGAGTTGGTTGAGAAAGGGTTCATAAGAAGAAGTATCTCAGAGTGGGGTGCTCTTGTTATTTTTGTTACAAAGGCTGAAGATTCGCTTAGATTGTGCATGGACTACAGGGAGCTGAATTAGCTCACGAAGAATAACAGACACCCATTGCCGAGGATAGATGATTTGTTCGATCAGTCGGTTGGTGCTTCGGTCTTCTCACAGTTGGACTTAGCTACAGGATTTCATCAGTTGAGGGTAGCTGAGGATAGTATAGATAAGACTGCTTTTAGGACTCCCGATGGTTTTTGTGAATGGCTCGTCATGCCTTTTGGTTTGATGAATGCACCCGCATATTTCGTACACTTGATGAGTAGGGTGTTTAGGGAGTTTCTAAACAAGTTCATGGTCGTCTTTGTGGATGATGTCTTGATATTCTCTAAAAACGAGGAAGAACATGCCCTACATCTTAGAGAAGTCTTAGAGATCCTTCGAGCACATCAACTCAAAGCTAAGTTCTCCAAATGTCATTTTTATAGAAAGGAAGTGAGGTTCTTAGGTCACGTGGTCTCGAAGGAAGGGATAGCTATGGACCCCGCGAAGGTGGTAGCAATCCAAGATTAGAAGGTTCCTAAGAATGCAACAAAAGTAAGAAGTTTTCTTGGTTTGGCGGGCTATTGCAGAAAGTTCATTAAGGATTTTGCAAAAATATCGGCCCCACTTACACGGTTGACGAAAAAGAATTTGACCTTTTCTTGGGATGTTGACTGTGACGATGCTTTCCAACGTTTGAAGAGGGCATTGACGACAGCTCCAGTTTTAGTTTTGTCAAATGGGAGTAAACCGTTCACAGTGTATACCGATGCTTGCGGGACAGGGCTTGGTGCAGTTCTGATGCAAGAGGGAAGGGTGATATGCTATGGTGGAAGGCAGTTAAAGGCCCATGAGAAGAATTACCCTACCCACGACTTAGAGTTAGCTGCCAGTTAAGTCTTGGCATCACTATTTGCTTGGAGAGAGGTTTGAGTTGTATACAGACCATAAGTCACTAAAGTACTTGTTCTCCCAAAAAGATTTAAACTTAAGGCAAAAGAGGTGGATGGAGTTCTTAGCATCATACGATTTTGAGATTGCATATACCCCTAGCAAGGGTAATATTGTAGCTGACGCCTTGAGTAGAAAGAAGTTGACTTTGAGTCCTTTGTTTGTCTAGCGGTAGAGTTTAGAGTATATCTCTACCTTTGACTTTAGACCCTCTATTGATTATGTACCCGATTTGTTGGCATCATTAGAGGTGAGACCTATGCTTTTAGGACAGATAGGTGCGGCACAGTGAGATGACCCACAGTTGATAGTGATAGTAGACAAGCTTATAAGAGGGGAGCCTTCAAGGCATCTTAGTAGGTATATTATCAATGAAAAAGGTTTGTTGTGTAAGGATGAGAGACTTTGCGTACCTCAAGACGAGAGTTTGAGAAAGACAATCGTTGAAGAAGCACATCGTTCTAAGCTGACCACACATCCAGGTGGAGATAAGATGTATAGGGACATGAAACGAGTTTTCTTTTGGGCTGGAATGAAGAAGGATGTGGCTGAGTTCGTTTCTAGATGCTTAGTGTGCCAGCAAGTCAAGGCTGAACAAAAGAAACCTGGAGGTTTGCATCACCCTTTAGAGGTTCCACTGTGGAAATGGGAAAGTGTTTCCATGGATTTCGTTGACGGGTTGCCAAGGTCAAGGAAGGGTAATACGGGGATTTGGGTAGTAGTGGATAGACTTATCAAGAGTGCCCATTTCATTCCCATTAAGAGTAAAAGAACAGCGACATGGTTAGCATCTGTTTATCTCCGAGAGATAGTTCGTCTACACGGCATACCTTCTAATACCGTAAGCGACCAATATCCCATTTTCACCAGTGAATGTTGGAAGAGCTTGCAAGAGGTGGTAGGAACGCAATTGTGTTTAAGCACCTCTTATCACCCTCAGACGGATGACCAAACATAAAGAGTGAATCAGATTCTAGAAGATCTTTTGAGGTTATGTATCTTGGACATTGGAGGGACATGGGAGAAACATCTTCCATTAGTAGAGTTCTACAACAACAGCTATCAGACTAGTACTGGCATGACACCTTTTGAGGCTCTATATGGACAACCTTGCCGATCAGTGACTTGTTGGTGGGAGTCTACAAATAAGATTTTTCTTGGGCCCGAGATGATTAGGGAAACTTCAGAGAAGATAGACTTAATTCGAAGACGCATGAAGACGGCACAGAACCGGCAGAAGTCATATGCTGATAAGAGAAGGACCAATCTTGAGTTTAGTGTTGGAGACATGGTCTTTATTAAAGTATCACCGTTGAGGAATGTAGTTCGTTTTGGGTCTGTAGGGAAATTGGCACCAAGGCTCGTAGGGCCATTCCCCATTACAAAGCGAATTGGACAGATGGCCTACAGAGTGAAGTTTCCCGAGAAGCTTAGTGGTGTTCATGACGTATTTCATGTGTCGCATTTGCGGAAGTGTTTACATGATACAGCGGAAGTAGTAGAGCCGAGCATGCTTAGAGAAGTGGAAGTAGAGCGAGATGCCATGGTTAGACGAGTTCCTACATGCATCCTTGGATCAAAGGTCAAGAAGTTACGCAATCGAGAGGTCAAGTTGGTTAAAGTCCAATGAGGAGGTGATCAAGGAGACGCCACTTGGGAGACTGAAGACAAGATACACGCATCATACCCTTTCCTTTTTGAGGGTATGTTCTTAACTTCTTCTTTTTCTACCGCTTTGTTTATACTTGTTCTATCGTTTAGTATATCCTCTCGATTATATCTTCGACCCTTAGGTAGAAAACCCTATGGTTGTAAACATGTGTTTGAGGCATGTTATGTTTGGTGGATGAAAGTGGATGTAAGTGTTTGCTAGTGGTTTCTCGTGGATGCATTTACACACACATTAGGCACTAGATTGGCTCAATCACCTTCATATTGCATATGAATGAGTGTGCATATTTAAGTTAATGGATGTATATTGAATGTGTGATCATATGGATGCTGCATTTGAATGAATGGTTGTGCAAATGTATCATTAGGATTCTTTTGCATACATAATGGATGCATGGCACTATCATGTTTTGCATTAAGAAGGTCAACTGAATCAGTGGACCGCTTGACCTTTTCATTAGATAAGGAACATATACACACACTTTTGCATATGTTCATATAGAATTATAAATCTTTTAAAGACAACGGATGCTTGTGGATGATGGATGAGTAGATGGTAGAATATATTCTTCTTAACTTGAAGATTTCGGGGACGAAATTCTTTAAGGAGGGGAGAATGTAACACCCCGTAATTTCAAAAACATGACATAAGGGATAATTAAAGAGTACTTAATTTTTATAAGAAGAATTAAGGGAAACAGGTTGCGCCATTGCGTTCATCTCGGAATTCTGCTTGGAATAGAGTCCGAGTTTGCGTAAATCGTATATCATATGAAGAAGCTATGAAGCTTAGAAGATTTCATCTTAAAACATAATTTAAATTAAAATAATAATCAAAAATCAAAAACGAATTCAAAAATCAAAATCAACTGAATTTGGGTGAGCGGGAAATCTCCCACTCTAGGGTATCGACCCCGCTAGGGAAGTCGACATAGGTGTCGACCCCCCTATAAGGGTGTCGACCCCCATCTTTCCAGATCTAGACGACGTATTTTGATGATCTAGGGCTGATGTGTCCTTCTGGGATTGGCTGGATGACGTGTTTTTCTAGTTTGGATGGCTCATATGGATCCTAATCTAATCTAAGGGTCCTAATTTACCTAGAGCATCTATAAAATACCCTTAAACCGAACCCTAATCTCATTGTTATTCATCCATGGCGCCTCCATGCTGCTCCAATCTAAATTAACCTAACCTTTCTTCTCCAACCAAAATCAAAGTAGAGATTTAGAGATAGTTCTTCTTCAACAATCAAATTAGAAGATCAAATCTACAACAATCTAGTAGAGATTATTCAAGATCCAAATTGCTACAAAAACGCCTAATTTTCTAAGAATCCTATCGCTGTGAGTCTATGTTACTTTCACATATAATTAAGTTTAAAGTGATTGTGATAAGATTGTAAATTGGATATTATGAACATGTCTATAAGATGAATCATATCAAGTTTGTAAGTCCTTATCTTTTAGATTCATACCCAAATTTCTGCTATCATATGCCGGTTCATGCCTTATGCCTGTTGAATCTATTTTATTGTTCTATGCCAGTTCATATTTCATATGCCTTTTTTATGCCAGTTTTGATGTCATGATTCTCTTCCCTTCTTCTTTTCCTTTTTCTTTATGAGATTAGGCTAACTTTGAGCCTAACATATTGCATTGAGGTTTCCGTACAAATAACGTTGGAACGATTGGGAAAAAATTTGGGAAAATATTGAATAATATGTAATTGGGCATTGATTTTTAATCATGTAATTGATTTGGAGCATAAAGTGGTACAATTTATATACATGGAATTATAGGCATGGCTTGGATTGGAATTATAAACATAACTTGAATTGGAAATTGTGGGAAATTGGAATTTAAGTTATAATTCAGAACTTGAAATTGGGTTTGAACAAAAAAAGGGATAATGAACGCCTAAGAAACGAGGTTAGACTTGGTTTGCAGTAGAAGTCTCCCCGGAACCGCCCGGTATATCCAGCAACCGCAAATGACATTCTGATGTAGAGGTCAAAGGTAGAAATTAGATGCGTAATAATGCAAAGACACGAGGTTAGATTTGGTTTGCGGTATAAGCCTTCCCGGAACCACCCGGCCTATCCAGCAACCGCAAAACGACAATCTAATGTGAGGGGTCTTGCAAGATTACGGTTGTAATAAATTAATGAACACTTAACCAAGATAAGACATGTGATTAGACATGGAGATGATTAAGGGTTAAGTGGGTAACATGGATAGCATGTGAAACATAATAAAAGCACTTAACCAAGATGAGACATGTGATTAGACTTGGTTATAAAGTGGGGTTAAGTGGAAATTCTTAGTGGAGACGAAGCTTGGGAGGGAAGCTTGTGTCAAGTGGGTGGACCCTTTTCAACCAATAACCCATTTAGTATCTACGTGAGCTCGAACTAGGTCGAGGATGATATATGCTTACTGAGTTGATTGTAAGAGGTCAATAAAGAGTTAGTGGTGGCAGTGCAAGTCCAATGGAGTCATGTGCGTGCGTGGGTCCGGCCGGGTAGGTAAGACGTTGTTGCATCGTGTAGGTATAAGCCGTGCATCGTAGTAGCATCCAGTTGCCACTTTAGGGAGTGATACACCCTACCGTGGGACCGGCATGAGTATCTACGAGTTAGGGAGCCGATCGAATGGAGAGGGTAATGGGTACAACCAGTGGGGATAGGAGCAGGCGACACCTATGACAACAGCTAGGAGTACATGAAACTACCATTATTATTATTATTGTCAAGTTTAGTAAGAGGGATAAACTTTCAGTATGGAACTAGTACTGGTGCGATGTTGGAATAATCCTATAGTGATTAGAAGCGCAATCATCGTTATATCTTGTTCATCTTGTTTGCCTTTTCTTATCTACATATGTTACAATCATCTCTTATATCCAGTTTATGTTCTTATCTTGTTACTTTACTGATTATATTGTTAAAGTCACTAGACTCGCCAGACGTATGTCTGACCCCTTTTTGCTCCGTCTCTTTTCTTTCTCCCCCCCAGGTCTTCAGGGTGGTATTAGTGAAGCTTGACTTGGATCTCTTTCTTCTTGAAGTTCTTAGAAGTGTTGAAAGTAATGCTCAGCTTTATCTCTTTTCCATTATGGCTATTGGAGTGGGATTATGGTTTTACTTTTATGCACTCTGATAATAATTTTGTACAAGATGGATATTTGTGTACTTGGCTCTAATATGTGGTTTTGATGTTGTAACCAAACATGTTTTACTTTTCCGCTGCAATGAATAAATTTTGAATTTTCTTAAGTACCATTTTATATATCTATCTTGTGATATTATGTTCTATACTCTTATAATACTTCATGAAAGTTAACACATTCCCTTAGTGAGTGACATTAATGGACGTGGGGTGCTACAGTTTCCTTGGGTTGACAGGATATTACCAACGGTTTATCAAGGAATTCTCCAAGATAGCTGCACCGTTGACAGGATCGACGAAGAAGAACCAAGTGTTCACATGGGATGCGAAGTGTGAACAAGCGTTCGAAATACTAAAGGAGAGATTGACAAGTGCTCATGTGTCGACCATTTCAAATAGGAATAAAGAGATAGTGGTATACACCGATGCATGTGGTATCGGGCTTGGAGCAGTGCTAATGCAAAAGGATAATGTTGTGGCCTACGCGAGTCGACAGCTAAAGCCACATGAGAAGAGTTACCCGACTCATGATTTGTAGTTGGCAGTGATTGTATTTGCTCTGAAGATGTGGAGACATTACCTGTTGGGAGTCTGATTTGAGTTATTTACGGATCAAAAGTCGTTGCAGTATATTTTCTCCTAAAAGGATTTAAATCTTCGGCAGCAACGATGGTTAGAGTTTCTGGCATCGTATGATTTTGATATAGCCTGTACTCCTAGTAGAGATAACGCAGTTGCAGATGCGTTGAGTCGAAGACACACAAGTTTGGGAGCGATGTTTTCGGAATGGAAGAGCCTTGAGTATTTGGCAAAGTTTGATTTCAGGCCAAGGTGTGAGTTGGAGCCTGGAATGTTGGCAAGCTTATCGATAAGACCTACTGTCATCGAAAGGATTGGCGAGAGCCAAAAGCGAGATGCAAAGCTTGTCGAGTTTGTCCAGAAGCTAGAGCCAGAAGATAACAAGCTCGAAGTCGATCAAGACGGTTGGCTTCAAAAGCAGGGGCGGTTAGTTGTTCCTGATATTGATGGATTGAGAGATGAGGTTCAGAGAGAATGTCATCACTCGAAGTTGACGATTCATCCCGGTGGTAATAAGATGTATCAGGACGTAAAGAGAATTTACTACTATGAGGGGATGAAGCAAGATATTGGGATGTTCATTTCCAAGTGCATGAACTATCAGTTAGTGAAAGCTGAACAGAAGAAGCCAAGTGGTTTTCTTCAGCCGTTGGAAGTTCCTATGTGGAAGTGGGAGCAAATATCGATGGATTTTATTGATGGACTACCTAGAACCAGGTCAAAAAATGAAGGAATTTGGGTTATTGTGGATCGCTTGACCAAAAGTGAAGCGACCCGAAACTTCCCTGGTCTCCGAAGAGATGAGAAAGAACGAATTACTGTGAGGACAAGACAAATCAGAACACAAACAGAAGAACATCTCATTGTTATTACAACAATTCCATCAGATACAAGAATTTACAGAGTATAAATGAATATTATGCATTCGAATAAATATCAGAGATTACAATTAATTATAAAACAGCGGAAAATAATACAAAGCAAAACTGAAGGTGATATACGGATACAGAGCTTTCCGGATATCATTCCAGCTGTAAACCAGGATCCTGTGAATATAAATCTGCAAAACCAAAACTACTAGCTGCCCGTGCGGAAAATAGGGGCACCCAGAGTTTAGGTCAAAACAATAAACTCCTGGTCAGTCATGTGACTGGTGTGAGAACTAAAACAGTTATTTAAAACTTTACTTTAAAAGAGAGTAATTCAAGGGACCACGCCGTATAACACGGAACGGGTTTCCTCCCAAGAATACTAGTGCATAGAATAAACAACGCAATGCTTTTTCGAAAAATGAAGCTATTATAAGACCCAGGTCCCATCACACAATGCAACGCAAGCCGGAGGATAAGGTTTTCCCTTATAATAGCCAAACATGCTTGGTACGTTTAAAACAAATCTTTTGATACTATAATATGTGTATAGTGTCAAAACAATTTCAATCATAAATATAAATCATAGACGGCATAGCTACCATCTACTATGTCGCCATAATAGTTCTACAATTAAAACCGCAATACACGTATTGGAAATTGGATTTCCATCATGGTGACTCCTGATTCGAAAGATCGATCGCGTAATGCAATTCACCACGGCTTACGTCCCCACAAGAGAAAACACCGTCTGCACATCCGCACATTTGGGACCAGAGTACCACCGCGGCTTACGTCCCAGCGAGAGAAAACACTGCCTACTATATATATCCCTGAGCACTAGGCTCATCTCGGTCGACCGAATCCACGACACCACTAAGGTGCCCATCCACGAAAAAGCATACTGATCAAACCATCAGATTACCACCATACCGGGGTGTGAGGCTCGCGGATCAACGCTATACACAAAGCCATGCTATATCAGCTGCGCTTTGATCATCAACCACCAAACTTTGCTTTTCAACAAAAGTCCGGATCACTACATCTCAGCATGCCACACTATCAATCCATATCGTACCACTGATTTCTGCCAATATATAACCTCTAAGCTCATATGTCTCAGAGAAGGGCGTTAAGCAAGAGAACAAATTCTCCGCCGCCAAACAGATATATATTTAGCAGAGATCAACAAATACAATATAAAGGAATACAATGTCAGACACACCATCCATTTACAAGTTCGTTCTGGGTCTGAACGAAACCGGAGGCACTTTCCTCGCATATCCATCCATCTCCAAGTACGTCTGGACGACCACCAACTATTTCCATCCTCTTGGGTGTACAGCCCAATCAGGATCGTCAGTAATTATCCGAACGACGTGAAGACTTCCAGTCTTCAACCACCGTCTTCATCTTTGACATATCGTCGAATCGGTTATTCAGAATGGGTATAAACCCGGCCTTTCCGAACAATCCTCGTATATTAAAAACAGTGCTAGAAAACACAATATACGCCTCATTCCAATTCTGAATATTCTGTTATTTAAATATTCACATCTTTTGGGAAAGGTTCCCATTAATTTTATCCAAGATAAATTCTTTAAAATCTATCCTTTAATCTTCCTTTGGATGTCGTTTCAAACCAAATTATGGTTTTCCAAACTAGTCGAGATTAGCGAACCACACCGAAGTAATTATTTATTTTATTTCCCAATCCCAACCTATTCATCCCATGAAGCAAACTGGTAATACTCCATATCTAACACCATGGTGTTATCGGTAAAATTAATTACCATTTCACGTTCAAATCTAATTAAAGATTTAACTATCGCTTTGGAGCAAAACTGGTGATACTCCATTCTCGCTCATTTCTAAATTTGATAATTTAGATTATAGATTCACATTTCAACCTAATTGCAGATTCGTTAAAACTCCTTTTACTGGGTTAAAGAACTAGGTGTTATTTAAAACACAGTTCACGACAAACCCATTTCAAATCCAATCAAATATATTAGAAATTCCGATTATTTAAAACCCCTTTTTTAAATCTAATTTATTTATTTAAAAATAATTGGGTTTTAAATTTAGTTCAAAACTAGTTCATTTCGATAAAAATTCCTTTTTATCTTTTCAAATATGGAGTATTTCACCCCAATTTTTCCCAAATCATTTCTTATGATTTTACACAAATTATTACTATTTTTAATAATTTTATCAAGGCCCGTACAGTCGATTTCCATCAATGGCCATCGAACTGCACTTACAGTGACCTTTTTCGAATTTGATTTGGACATATCTCCAAATCCAACCGTTAGATTTAAAATTTCTAATATTCGTAAAAAAAACTCTTTTCGAGACGAACCCAACGGTTCCGGTTTTAGGAGAATCCGACGGTCGGATCTCCCGTAATGTCCGTTTGAAATAAATGGTCGAAATTCACGAACTACCGCGGCACGGCGCGTTCTATTCAGGCCAATATATTATATATATAATATATATAATATATATTTCGTCGATTACTATTTAAAACGAATTTTATAAATAGTTTTAAATTCGTTTCAAAAACAATTTCAACTTCCATCTCAATTCAAATCAAAATTGAATCTTTCCTTATAAATTCGTTTTAAAATTCATTTCTATTCAATTCAAATTTCAATTCAATTTGAATTCATTTCAATTCGCTTTCAATTTAATTTGAATTCGTTTTCAATTCGATTTGAATTCAAAGTGGTTTTCTATTCGATTCAATTCAAATTGGTTTTCTATTCGATTCAATTCAAATTGGTTTTCTATTCGATTCAATTCAAATTGGTTTTCTATTCGATTCAATTCAAATTGGTTTTCTATTCGATTCAATTCAAATTGGTTTTCTATTCGATTCAATTCAAATTGGTTTTCTATTCAAATCATTTGGAAATCGCTTTATATTTAATTCATTTCGAAATCGTTTTATATTTAATTCATTTCGAAATCGCTTTATTTTCAATTCATTTCGAAATCGCTTTATTTTCAATTCATTTCGAAATCACTTTTCAATATTCATTTTAAAATGAATAAAATCGATATAAATATCGTTCACGTCAAAATGGCGTCAATCTAATCAACACGGCTTCATATATTTCTATTTTCAAATATTCTATTTCAAATATTTCATATTATCAAAATATTTGTTATTATCAAAATATTTCGTTCAACACATGACTAATCTCAACGGATGAGTACAGTCAACACATGAACCTTTATTTTATATTGATAAAGATGTAAATTTTATTATTAAAATATTTTGTTCAACACATGACTAATCTCAACGGATGAGTACAGTCAACACATGAACCTTTATTTTATATTGATAAAGATGTAAATTTTATTATTAAAATATTTCGTTCAACACATGACTAATCTCAATGGATGAGTACAGTCAACACATGAACCTTTATTTTATATTGGAATGAGGCCCAATCAATTACCATATAATGTTAATTATATGGATTTTCATACATCACACGTATATAATAGCATTGAAAAATAATCAACCATCAACCAAAGTGCACTACACTGTATAAGCATCAAATATAGGTATCTAACACTTATAACAGCCTGTCAATCAATCGATCGACATATTTAATCAATCGGGATGAGTGAACTTCAAATTTCATCCCAACACCCGTGTGGGGTTTCAAACAATCAAACACAGATTTTAGTTGTGCAGTTGGGCGATGTGTAAAATTTATCGACCCAATCAATATCAGTCAAATCAGTGTATATAAACAAATCGGCCGATTTGTTTATAAATATTTATTTATTCAGTTTCACGTTAAAAATTATATTTTAACGATAAAACATTTTATTTTAACACATGAATTTCTATTCAGTTCATTTATTCAATAAAATTGATATTTTTATTTTTCTAACATATTTTAGAAAATTTCGGCGGCATAACCACACGATACTAGAAACGGGACAAGTCCTAGCCTTATCCCCGGTCTAGTGAAGGCCCACGCCATTCACACATCAATCAAATTCACCAAACAACCAAATTCAAATCAAATCATCTAACTAATCTATGCAACCAAACAAACAAGTCCATGGTCTGTGGACGATTGTGTCGGGTGCTACTAAACACCGTCTGCATCCTAGTATATATATATATATATATATATATATATATATATATATAACTAGAAAAAGAAATTTGAAGAGTGAGAAGTTCTCACCCTTTCGCTAAACTGAATGACGCAATTCTTCATGGGTAGGAATTCTTCACCGTGCTTTTCTTTTGCCTATTTCATTGCCCGTATTCACTACCTATATAAAAATCACATTTTTACTTCGCTATTCAATATATAAAAATCGAATTTTTACTCTGCTATTCAATATATAAAAATCGAATTTTTACTCTGCTATTCAATATATAAAAATCGAATTTTTACTCTACTATTCAATATATAAAAATCGAATTTTTACTCTGCTATTCAATATATAAAAATCGAATTTTTACTTCGCTACTCAATATATAAAAATCGAATTTTTACCATGCTACTATATAAAAGATTATATTTTTAATGTTAAAAAAAAATCTCATTTTTAATTCAACGCCACTATATATAGAATCATATTTTTAACTTCATAAAAATATTCCAAACATACGAGGAAAATCATATGTTTATCTTCATAAAAATATTATTTTTATCTATTGAAAATCGTATTTTTGCACTGCTAACTTCTTAGTAAAAATCATATTTTTATTACGCTACTTCTTAAATAAAAATCATATTTTTACTATGCTCTTACATGTATAAAAATCGTACTTTCGTACCATCATTATATATATAAAAATCTCTCCTTTATAGCACTACTCACATAATAAAAATCTGAACTTTTCTACTATAAAAATCAACTCTTTAAACAAATCAAGATCTCGTTTTTCCTTTATATAAAAATCCTATCTTTGTATGGTAAAAATCTAATTTTTACTTCGCCTTTCTATATTGATAAAAATCATAACTTTATATCGAGAAAAATCATATTTTCCTACTTAAAAATCAGATCTAAACTTTCCTATGCTATTCACATTTTTAACATCAAAGAATTTATATTTTTAACATCATAAAAATTCAGTTTTTATAACATCATACAAAAGAAAAAGGGGAATAAAACTCACTGTTTTCGGTTCCTTACAGAGGAGGGGGCTGCAGACCGTTGGGGACGAGGGCAAGGGGGTGCAGTTGTCGTATGGTGGCGCCGGTGTTGATGAAGGCGGCGCTGGAGATCGTCAGGTGGCGATGAGGCGCGGTGGGGTCCACGTTGGTGGCTGCTAGGGTTTCGCGAGGGGAAGTGGGCTTGGGGACTTGGCGTCTGGAATCTGGAGAAGAGGGGACTTCGGTGAGGTTCAAACGGAGAGGGAGCGGAGGGGGATCTGATGGGAGGGCGGTGCACGACCTACGGCAGCTCCAAGGTGGCGGGCGGCGGGTGAATCAAGGGGGCGACGGGGTTTTTAAGGGAGCGGTTTTTTTTTATTTCCAGATCTGAACGAAGTATGAGAAGAGGCAGAGTAAGGGAGAATTATATAATATATATTTTAATTTAATTTAATATCCACTTGAGGTTGACTTTTAATTCAAACTCAGAATTAAGCCCACTGACTGTCGCCCCTAGCGTATTACCCCCATTCCGAACACAATGGGATATGTATCGTTAGCTGATTCGATTGTTTCGATCAGTTTTCGTTAAAATTAACGTATAACTCTATATATTGAATTTTAAACGTACATTTCAATTTACCGGGCTCACATACTAACCCTAAAAATTCCAGAAAAATATTTTCTAGCTTCGTATTGACGATACGGTCCTAACAAAACTAGTTTCGGCGAATTCTGACACTGTTTGAAAAATGGCCATCTTCCAGTCGATTAAAATAACTGAAACTGGTCAAATGCGTTTTCCTTTGCCACGCTCACATATTGATTCGAAAAATTATGAAAATTGGAATGTAGCAATAACTTTACATCCCGGATCCATCAAAAGTGGTTTTGTCGAAATCCGAGGTCGTTTGCAAAATTTCCATTTTTAAGGGCCTGAATTCCATAGCGACTATTCAGAATTTTCAACTGGACATATCTTTTGATTCCCGCTATGAAATTTCAATTTTTTTGATTCGTTGGAAAGATAGTCACAAATAGATCCCATTATTTTTGGTTTCACTAAAATCCGGTTTATTTTGCACCCGGTACATTCAATTGAAGTTTGAAATCGAATTATCAAACTACCGCGCCATTTTCAATTCCTTTTATAATTATATATAATTATTTATATTCTAACGACGACGTATATAATATATACGTTCTAAATATATTCAAAATAAATTTCTCGTTGATATTATTTAAAATAATTCATTTTAAATAATCAAAATTCGCTAAAATTGCCAAAATAAAAATTTTAAACTGGCCCAGATTTTCGGGTTGTTACAATCTCCCCCACTTAAAACTTTTCGTCCCCGAAAAGGAACAAAGTCGAAAGTTGTTTAACAATTCAACTCAACTTCCATTGTTTTGATTACGGCTTAAGTTCTTCAACTTTTCAGTTTCTAAGAACTTTTCAAAAATTTCAAAAATTTGGCTAACACCCTAAATTTTTGAAAAATTTCGCCATAACCTCCCCTGCACCGGGAGCCACGGGAAAATCCCGAAATTGCCATATAGGCCTTCTGATCTCAAAAAGAAAAGGAAAAAGCCAAGCGGCTAGCCAATCGGCTCATAAAATCATCATCACCCAAACAAAACAGTAAATTATAGTAAACATGTACCTATTTGTCGGGCAAACAAATTTTATTCTCTGCTCTAGCCTCCTTGCTATGACCTGTTCAATGTAAGTACAAGTATATGCATGCAATTTCAATCAAATTCCAAAACATTCTAATATGCGGTACTAAATTCACCTTAGTTCAATCATTCTTCTTACACTAGCTATATTATACAATATCAATACATTTTTAAAACAAAAGCATATTTAAGTTCATACAAGCATCATACCCATCCATACATATATCCAAAATGCTAGTTCATTACATTAAAACCCAACTTTCTAGGAAGTCGTGCCTCCTCTTTGCATAATTCCCAAGGTAGATATCTCCTTTCCTTTGGATTTCTTATCACCCTTCTTTAACGGGCAATTTTGGGCTAGATGCCCTATATCTTTGCATCGGAAGCACTTCTTTTCTTCTCCTAATTTTCTGGATTTTTTCTTAACGTTTGGACACTTATCCACAAAATGTCCCGTTTCTTTGCACCTAAAACAAACTATGTCCATTCTTATCTCTTTCTCCTTGATTTTCTTTCTCTTAGGGCACCGAACCGCATAATGCCCTTCTTCTCTGCATATACGACAATAAACACCTACATATGTTCCTAAGTTCAACTTCCTTTCTTTTTCTGCTTTATGCTGGGCCCTCCTTGTTTGTTTCGGAGTCATACTGAAGTCAACATTAGATAAGCCATAGAGAACCATCTCCTACATTATATTTGAGGATTTTATCAAGAGAGTTTGCATTACTTTTCATTAACAAATATCTTGATTTATGCTTTATATATCATTCCAGTATTTCTATTAGTTGAGTTAATAATCATCACAGCTAGCAATCAATGTGTTGGTTAACTTTCAAAGGTATAAATTTTTTATATATATATATACTAAAAATCATGTTTTTGATGCCAAATCACAACAATAAGCCTATCTAGTTTGGTTCTCACACCAGTCGATTGGAAATATATAAATATCTCACTTTCGAAACTCGAACATAAACACAGATGATGAGATCTCAATCATCAGTATCATCTCCGGGCGACTAGAGCGTGATTCTATATCTATTCAATATATTAAAACTTCGAATACACGTTTGCAAGGCGTATATGCAAAATCTTTATATATTGGATTGTCCAAATTTAATATAAAACAAATATTCAAATACGTATAAAATGGTTTAAACTTTCAAAACAAAGTTTGTTTAAATGTTTATTTTAAAAATAACGCTCTTTTGACTCGTTCTAGGATACTACTGATCCCATCTCTAATGAGTCATTCTTATTGGATATTACTAATCCAATCTCTGATGAATTCTTTCGTTTGGTTCTAATGTGTCTTGTTCTCTGAGCTTTGTAAACCAAAGCTCTGATACCAACTGTGAAATAGCCGACGAAATCCGGTAGGCTTTGCAACCATCCCTTCATCCCCCAAGCAGCAGGTAATACCCACCGTGGCTCCCACATGGTCCCCAGTCCCTTGTTTTACGGCGACCCTCTCGAGTATCGCGCCTATTGGCGAACCAACGCCCTCCCCAGCGACATGTAAGGGTAAGAGTCTCCCATTCGCCACCAAACCGCGAAGCGAGAACCCCCTATCATGCGTACCCGGCCTACTAAGGGCCAGCAACAAGAACTGGTAATACTCCATATCTAACACCATGGTGTTATCGGTAAAATTAATTACCATTTCACGTTCAAATCTAATTAAAGATTTAACTATCGCTTTGGAGCAAAACTGGGGATACTTCATTCTCGCTCATTTCTAAATTTGATAATTTAGATTATAGATTCACATTTCAACCTAATTGCAGATTCGTTGAAACTCCTTTTACTGGGTCAAAGAACTAGGTGTTATTTAAAACACAGTTCACGACAAACCCATTTCAAATCCAATCAAATATATTAGAAATTCCGATTATTTAAAACCCCTTTTTTAAATCTAATTTATTTATTTAAAAATAATTGGGTTTTAAATTTAGTTCAAAACTAGTTCATTTCGATAAAAATTCCTTTTTATCTTTTCAAATATGGAGTTTTTCACCCCAATTTTTCCCAAATCATTTCTTATGATTTTACACAAATTATTACTATTTTTAATAATTTTATCAAGGCCCGTACAGTCGATTTCCATCAATGGCCATCGAACTGCACTTACAACGACCTTTTTCGAATTTGATTTGCACGTATCTCCAAATCCAACCGTTAGATTTAAAATTTCTAATATTCGTAAAAAAAACTCTTTTCGAGACGAACCCAACGGTTCCGGTTTTAGGAGAATCCGACGGTCGGATCTCCCGTAATGTCCGTTTGAAATAAATGGTCGAAATTCACGAACTGCTGCGGCGCGGCGCTTTCTATTCAGGTCATTATATAATATATATAATATATATTTCGTCGATTACTATTTAAAACGAATTTTATAAATAGTTTTGAATTCGTTTCAAAAACAATTTCAACTTCCATCTCAATTCAAATCAAAATTGAATCTTTCCTTATAAATTCGTTTTAAAATCCATTTCTATTCAATTCAAATTTCAATTCAATTTGAATTCATTTCAATTCGCTTTCAATTCAATTTGAATTCGTTTTCAATTTGATTTGAATTCAAAGTGGTTTTCTATTCGATTCAATTCAAATTGGTTTTTTATTCGATTCAATTCAAATTGGTTTTCTATTCGATTCAATTCAAATTGGTTTTCTATTCGATTCAATTCAAATTGGTTTTCTATTCGATTCAATTCAAATTAGTTTTCTATTCGATTCAATTGAAATTGGTTTTCTATTCGATTCAATTCAAATTGGTTTTCTATTCGATTCAATTCAAATTGGTTTTCTATTCGATTCAATTCAAATTGGTTTTCTATTCGATTCAATTCAAATTGGTTTTCTATTCGATTCAATTCAAATTGGTTTTCTATTCAAATCATTTGGAAATCGCTTTATATTTAATTCATTTCGAAATCGCTTTATATTTAATTCATTTCGAAATCGCTTTATTTTCAATTCATTTCGAAATCGCTTTATTTTCAATTCATTTCGAAATCACTTTTCAATATTCATTTTAAAATGAATAAAATCGATATAAATATCGTTCACGTCAAAATGGCGTCAATCTAATCAACACGGCTTCATATATTTCTATTTTCAAATATTCTATTTCAAATATTTCATATTATCAAAATATTTGTTATTATCAAAATATTTCGTTTAACACATGACTAATCTCAACGGATGAGTACAGTCAACACATGAACCTTTATTTTATATTGATAAAGATGTAAATTTTATTATTAAAATATTTCGTTCAACACATGACTAATCTCAACGGATAAGTACAGTCAACACATGAACCTTTATTTTATATTGATAAAGATGTAAATTTTATTATTAAAATATTTCGTTCAACACATGACTAATCTCAACGGATGAGTACAGTCAACACATGAACCTTTATTTTATATTGGAATGAGGCCCAATCAATCACCATATAATGTTAATTATATGGATTTTCATACATCACACGTATATAATAGCATTGAAAAATAATCAACCATCAACCAAAGTGCACTACACTGTATAAGCATCAAATATAAGTATCTAACGCTTATAACAGCCTGTCAATCAATCGATCGACATATTTAATCAATCGGGATGAGTGAACTTCAAATTTCATCCCAACACCCGCGTGGGGTTTAAAACAATCAAACACAGATTTTAGTTGTGCAGTTGGGCGATGTGTAAAATTTATCGACCCAATCAATATCAGTCAAATCAGTGTATATAAACAAATCGGCCGATTTGTTTATAAATATTTATTTATTCACTTTCACGTTAAAAAATATATTTTAACGATAAAACATTTTATTTTAACACATGAATTTCTATTTAGTTCATTTATTCAATAAAATTGATATTTTTATTTTTGTAACATATTTTAGAAAATTTCGGTGGCATAACGGCACGATACTAGAAACGGGACAAGGCCTAGCCTTATCCCCGGTCTAGTGAAGGCCCACGCCATTCACACATCAATCAAATTCACCAAACAACCAAATTCAAATCAAATCATCTAACTAATCTATGCAACCAAACAAACAAGTCCATGGTCTGTGGACGATTGTGTCGGGTGCTACTAAACACCGTCTGCATCCTAGTATATATATATAACTAGAAAAAGAAATTTGAAGAGTGAGAAGTTCTCACCCTTTCGCTAAACTGAATGACGCAATTCTTCATGGGTAGGAAATCTTCATCGTGCTTTTCTTTTTCCTATTTCGTTGCCCGTATTCACTACCTATATAAAAATCACATTTTTACTTCGCTGTTCAATATATAAAAATCGAATTTTTACTCTGCTATTCAATATATAAAAATCGAATTTTTACTCTGATATTCAATATATAAAAATCGAATTTTTACTCTGCTATTCAATATATAAAAATCGAATTTTTACTCTGCTATTCAATATATAAAAATCGAATTTTTACTTCGCTACTCAATATATAAAAATCGAATTTTCACCATGCTACTATATAAAAGATTATATTTTTAATGTTAAAAAAAATCTCATTTTTAATTCAACGCCAATATATATAGAATCGTATTTTTAACTTCTTAAAAATATTCCAAACATACGAGGAAAATCATATGTTTATCTTCATAAAAATATTATTTTTATCTATTGAAAATCGTATTTTTGCACTGCTAACTTCTTAGTAAAAATCATATTTTTATTACGCTACTTCTTAAATAAAAATCATATTTTTACTATGCTCTTACATGTATAAAAATCGTACTTTCGTACCATCGTTATATATATATAAATCGCTCCTTTATAGCGCTGCTCACATAATAAAAATCTGAACTTTTCTACTATAAAAATCAACTCTTTAAACAAATCAAGATCTCGTTTTTCCTTTATATAAAAATCCTATCTTTGTATGGTAAAAATCTAATTTTTACTTCGCCTTTCTATATTGATAAAAATCATAACTTTATATCGAGAAAAATCATATTTTCCTACTTAAAAATCAGATCTAAACTTTCCTATGCTATTCACATTTTTAACATCAAAGAATTTATATTTTTAACATCATAAAAATTCAGTTTTTATAACATCATACAAAAGAAAAAGGGGAACAAAACTCACTGTTTTCGGTTCCTTACAGAGGAGGGGGCTGCAGACCATTGGGGACGAGGGCAAGGGGGTGCAGCTGTCGTATGGTGGCGCCGGTGTTGATGAAGGCGGCGCTGGAGATCGTCAGGTGGCGATGAGGCGCGGTGGGGTCCACGTTGGTGGCTGCTAGGGTTTCGCGAGGGGAAGTGGGCTTGGGGACTTGGCGTCTGAAATCTGGAGAAGAGGGGACTTCGGTGAGGTTCGAACGGAGAGGGAGCGGAGGGGGATCTGATGGGAGGGCGGTGCACGACCTACAGCAGCTCCAAGGTGGCGGGCGGCGGGTGAATCAAGGGGGCGACGGGGTTTTTAAGGGAGCGGGTTTTTTTTTTTATTTCCAGATCTGAACGAAGTATGAGAAGAGGGAGAGTAAGGGAGAATTATATAATATATATTTTAATTTAATTTAATATCCACTTGAGGTTGACTTTTAATTCAAACTCAGAATTAAGCCCACTGACTGTCGCCCCTAGCGTATTACCCCCATTCCGAACACAATGGGATATGTATCGTAAGCTGATTTGATCATTTCGATCAGTTTTCGTTAAAATTAACGTATAACTCTATATATTGAATTTTAAACGTACATTTCAATTTACCGGGCTCACATACTAACCCTAAAAATTCCTAAAAAATATTTTCTAGCTTCGTATTGACGATACGGTCCTAACAAAACTAGTTTCGTCGAATTCTGACACTGTTTGAAAAATGGCCATCTTCCAGTCGATTAAAATAACTGAAACTGGTCAAATGCGTTTTCCTTTGCCACGCTCACATATTGATTCGAAAAATTATGAAAATTGGAATCTAGCAATAACTTTACATCCCGGATCCAACAAAAGTGGTTTCGTCGAAATCCGAGGTCGTTTGCAAAATTTCCATTTTTAAGGGCCTGAATTCTATAGCGACTATTCAGAATTTTCAACTGGACATATCTTTTGATTCCCGCTATGAAATTTCAATTTTTTTGATTCGTTGGAAAGATAGTCACAATTAGATCCCATTATTTTTGGTTTCACTAAAATCCGGTTTATTTTGCACCCGGTACATTCAATTGAAGTTTGAAATCGAATTATCGAACTACCGCGCCATTTTCAATTCCTTTTATAATTACATATAATTATTTATATTTTAACGACGACGTATATAATATATACGTTCTAAATATATTCAAAATAAATTTCTCGTCGATATTATTTAAAATAATTCATTTTAAATAATTAAAATTCGCTAAAATTGCCAAAATAAAAATTTTAAACTGGCCCAGATTTTCGGGTTGTTACAAAAAGTGCAAGATTCATTCCTGTCAAGTCGACTAGGACGACATCAAAACTGGCTGAACTTTATGTGAAATGGATAGTTCGATTCCATGGTGCCCCGAAGAGTATAGTGAGTGACCAAGATCCATTATTCACGAGTGGATTTTGGAAGAGTTTGCAAGAAGCTTTGGGAACCGAGTTGTGCTTGAGTACGGCATATCATCCCCAAACTGATGGTCAGACCAGGAGAGTCAATCGAGTTTTGGAAGATCTCTTAAGAGCTTGTGTATTGGATTTTGGGGGATCATGGGAGGACCATCAACATCTGGTTGAGTTTGCATATAATAATAGCTACCAGTCTAGCATTGGGATGGAACCATGCGAGGTGTTATATGGGAGATCATGCAATTCTCTAGCATGTTGGTTAGAAACTGGAGATAAGTTGGTACTCCGGCCAGAAATGATAAGAGAGACCTCGGATTGTATCGAGATCGTTCGGCAAGGAATGAAGACAGCCCAAGATCGTCAGAAAAGTTATGCCGATAAGCGTCGAAGGGACTTGGAATTCGACGTTGGCGATATGGTTTTCGTGAAGGTTTCACCGTTAAAGCATATTGGAAGTAAAGGAAAGTTAGCTCTTTGGTTCGTTGGACCATTTCCGATAGTCGAGCGAAATGGAAAGCTCGCATATAGATTGGAGTTACCTGAGAAGATGTTGAGTGTGCATAATGTTTTCCATATGTCGTTTATACGGAAGTTCGTGCATGATTCGAATGAGGTGGTATCTCCAGAGCAGTACAAAGACCTATAAGTTGAAACCGTAGTTGCGAGACCTCGTAAGCTGCTTCGTGTTGTGGAGATTGACATGAAACATCTTAGGAGGAAGACGGTTAAGCTATTCAAGGTACAATGGAGTGAAGATTGTGACGATTGTACATGGGAGATGGAAGAGAGCATGAAGGCGACTCATCCAAAACTCTTCGTCGGTAGGACCCTTTGATATCATATCATCGTTATTTCGTTGTATCTTATTATTGTGTGGCGGAACTCCGCATGCTAGGATAAGGCTATGGATGCATGGCTTGATGGTTGCTAGTTTGGATGATAGAATTGGCTTCTCAAGGATGATAAGCATGCATAATTGTTGTGTTTGTTTGGAATTTCGAGGGCGAAATTCTTAAGGGGAGGGTGATGTAACAACCTGCATTTTACGTATCAGAAGATCGTAAAATATTTTTATTTTATTCCTTGAGGGTTGGGTAATTCTCATCTTTTAATATGTTGCTTATGGGGATGTGAGACATGTCCATAATTTTTACCGATTTTTGTGTGACTATTTTGCCACTGTTAGTCTTGTACAGGGCATAATTTTTGACTCAGGTCGAATCAAAAGGTGAGACCCATTCCATTGGAAAGGAATTGATGATTGCCTTTTCGTAGAGTGGTTAATTAAATATTTGGCTTAGCGATTTGGGAGAAATCGTTGTTTTAAGGTTTTTCAGTGTGCTATTCAGGTTTGGAGAGCCTAATGGGATGAATTGGGGAGGCCTATTAGTGGGCTGGTGGAATGCTATAAATAGGGGGTGAGAGTGGAGGAAAATTTTTTACTTTCCCATTCTCTCATTTGGAGGCATTGGTCTCCTTCTTCCTCTAACACTTTTCCACCACTGAAAATCCAAATCTTAGGAGGGAAATCATAGATCTACACCATTGGAGGCTAGATCTACATCATCTCAAAGGCGAATTCATCAGATCGAGGAGTTTGGTTCTAATTGCTCACTGTTCGGATTCATAATTCTATCATTTCAGCTTGTATTGGAGAATCAGTGAGTGGATTACATCTCTCACATGGATTCAATGAAGTGTATTAGTAGTAGATCATGTTTTTCATCAAATTCAAGTGTTTTTACTTAGATCTATGCATTGGTAAGTTCATTTTCGTATATATCACCCTATGATCCAATTTAGCAAGTTTAGATAGGTAATTTCTATGATATCTCATGCTAATATGCAAGTTAGATCCATGGTTTTTGTTCATATGCATATTTGTGGTGATTTTAGTGAATTTGACATTATCTTTGATAGAATCGTCATATTGATGATATTGTAGATTTCATAACATGCTTGTAATCCTTTTTGATGAATTGGAAGAGCTAGTTTCGTCATATTTCTCGTTTGGCGAAGTTTTGGTCGAAATTGGAGTTGAATTGCAATATGCAGGTTTTGGATCGGCCATAAGTTGGATCGGGCATAAGTTGGATCGGGCCGAAGTTGGATCAGACCGAAGTTGGATCGGGCATAACTGGATCAGGCTAATCTGGTCAGCCATTTTTGCCATTTCTGGTCGAACACTTCCGGTGATGATGTAACTTCAAAGTAAATTCAATTGGGAAGTTAGGAAGCGTTGAAAAGTGTTTATTGCTCATTGTATGCAACAAATGGGGAGATAACTCAAGGTTGTATTGAGTTCATGTGAAGTGACAGCTCTAAGGTGTTCTGAGCTAATTAATAGTCGTAATTGATAACGACTAGAGAGACGTAGGCCGAGGAATTTTCGTTGTCATAGGTTCTAGCGGACTCAAAGCAGAGGTACAATTGAAGTCCAATTGTAGGTTGAGTGCCTTAGGTGTCGTTTATGGCCTAGACACGTATTGAGTATAGCGTGTAGCATGTGTTGAGTATAGCATGTGGAGTTTTGCTAGAACTGGGGCATCATGTGTGGTCTTTGACAATTTACGGCAAATTGTTAGCCAGTCATACGATAACAAAGTTTCCAAAGCAAGGTTGGCAGTGATAGCCAGAGTCAGTCATTGACGTTTGAATGCATGTTGTGATCATGATTGAGTTGCTTTGTCATTTATGAAAGGATGCTTTAATTTCCATGACTGAATTGTTATTCATTTGGGTGTATGGATTGTAAAGGCTATCACTATCATGTAATGGAGAAGGAAATTGAGAGTTCTTCTCTGAAGCTGGGTAGATTAGTTGATTATTTACCCATTCTCATATACTATATTGATGAAGTTTGTTAGCTGTTTTATCACTCACTAAGACTGTTATCTGACTCAAGGTTTTATGTTTCATCTTATTACCTTGGGTTGTTCATCCGGTTGTAGATGGGCGGACTGGGTAACAGATGGAAGGTATTTCTTTAGTGAGGACAACGATGCTGATCGATGGCGAGCAGGAGGCTCATGTACCAGTTCTATTACTATCTAGTATATGTTTCCGCTGTTTGCTATTTCTCTGAGTGTTGTAATGAGGCAAATTGTACAAATACTACTGTTGTTATCCACGTGTATGGGAAGTACTTTCTAGTTGTCATGAAAGTTTAGTGTTTTCTGCTTCACTATCACTACCTGTTATGTATGTTCTGTTATATTTTATCCTTGCGCCGTGAGTTTACGACAGTTTCCGCTTGTGTTACCTACTATGATGATCGTACATCGCTGCCATGCACACCTTTCAGTGCATTATTCCTCTTGTTTAGCGCAGGGGTTATGGGCGGTCGTCGCATAGAGAATATTCATATTTTTTCTTCTTTTTGCTTCTGTATCTCCCAAGAACGATTATGTTAGAGCCAACTGTAGGTGACAATATATTTGGAACATTCAAGCGAAATGAATGGCCAGTCATGTTTAGCTAGAGTTGCAAGATGTTCTGTTTGAATCCTAGTGTATTCCTGTCTAGAGATACACTATCGGAAGGTGGTCCCATACCTTGGCGTTGGAATCCATTATCAATTAAGAGCCCACAACTTTGACTATATACTATGTATATAGAGCGTGAGATGCAAACGTTCTGCTAGATTGTTATTTATTTGTATTTAGATAGTATCATAATATCAAAAAAGTTGTGGTTTTAAAATATTTGGGTTATCGTAAGGTAAAAACCATCTGTGCTTATGTATGGATCGGTCTTATGATTACCCTTTTCTTTTAGAAGGATTTGAACGTAAAAAATCAAGTTGGATGTTGCTTATAAACTTAGTGGGTTTCTCACTCTGGTTCGCTAAACTGATCCGACATTTGTAATGCTTGGGTTAGACTGAGTTGTGCAGGTTATCGGATGCTGTGAAGAAACGAGTTAGATGGGTTTAGACATATGATATTATATAATATTTTTCTGTTGTGTGATTATATACGAGGAGCGGTTATTATAACTGTCTAGACGTGTTAATGTACTCTGATGATTGTAAGCATTTTTAAAAGCACTCGCTAAAGATTTATTTCTATATTATATTTTGTTCCGCTACGATGTGAGACTCTGTGTTGATTCTTCTTCTTATATTTCAATATTTCTTTCTTTCTTATTTCTCCCTCTAATTTCTTTCTATTAACTATCTGGAGTTTTTGATACTTGGGTTTTGGCAAGTAATATAAGTTTTGTGTCTTGTTGTCAAAATTCGGGCATCTAATTCTCCGAGTCATTACAATGCCGAAACAACTTCAGACAGAAATAACAAATACGATACCGACACTGCTACTGATTTGATACCGATACCACTATAGCCTGTGCTGCATCACCTTGACTAATTTCAACTTTAAGAACCATCTTTTATCAAAAATTAAATGTACATGTTCAAGCACATTTTTAATTATTTAATCAATGCTACTATAAGGTACTAATTAATACTCAAGAAAATTGGGAGCAAGTTGCTATCAAGTAGACTTTTAGAATGCGTTTGCTAATAACATATAATAAGTGAAAGTAGATTACATGTTACTAAAATTTTTTTTGAGAGTCTTGGTACCATTTGAATTTTTATTATTTAAATGTATCAAACAGATTGATAAGCTTTAAGCAACAAATACCTGTTTGTGACTTATTTCAAATTATACAACTAAATAGTAACATAACTCCAAGTTATCTAGTCCAAACACTTTCACTTTTTAGTATTCATTTGAAATTACTTAAGAAACTATGCAAAGGTTCATCTGAGGATACATACCTGCATGTATGTTGAGTTGAAACATAGCGTGGCATGACTGTTGTGATTTATGGTAGAGTTTAGACAATGTTGTATAGGGTCTTCTTTTCTTTACGTTGACCATTAAATTCACTTAAAAATATTTAAAATTTGAACCGTAAAATATATGGAGTTATGAACTTGCTAGGAGTAAAGGTACATGTACCTTGATTACTTGAATCAATATCACACAATGTTTGAGATTAGTCTGCTGTAACAGCAATAGTTAAAATCATTGACATATACATATTTATTGAGATAAGTTAACTGACGATTGTGCGTGAAGGAAAATACAGTACTCGAAACAAGAGTATAACTAGATTACCAAATTTAAAAAGGTTCATGAAGATTTTTAACATACCTTACGTTGAAGAAGTTGTGCTCTTTAGATTTCCTTTAATCTACATATGGCATCTTTGGTTGAATTACCATCAAGATAATCTTTAGGCCACAACTTTGCAAGATGAATAAGAAATAGAAATTACCACAAGTAATGAAACTATTTGATAGCCAAAACAAAGAACGAAACAACCACAAATATTTTTTGTTGAATGGCCAGGCTTCACCATTTAGACAAATTTCGGGAAAAGAAACTGGCAACCAAACCTTAATTTTTGTATGGCTGACACATTAAACAATAACAAATAAACATGGAAACTGTAAAAAGCTTACTGATTTAAATATGCTAAGAAGATGCTTATGCTAAATGCAAGCATATAGAAATTGTATTACCTCTTTATATAGCTCCTTATGCTGAATATCCTTTTCATTGTCCAATCTCTATTATCAAAACCCCAAAAAAAGTAAATATGTACTTGTATGTGATCTGATAATAAATTATTAAGAAATAAGGTGTTATCAGAGGAAAACTTGTTTGAAAGATCACATACTATTAAACATATCTAACAAATGTACTATCTCATTAAATCCCTAGCATCAACAATGATTTATTATAACACAGATTTAGTAGTAAATGGTGATAAAATATACAAGTCATAAAGATAACATATTTTTCTTCTAGTACATTGTCCATGACTTATTTTCCATGAAAATTTCTTGTAATGTTACCATTATCTTAAAAATATTCAGCATAACCATCCTGCTTGGACTTGGAGAAAAGTGCATACTAGAACAAGCATATAGAAGATGAAGTCTTATGCTAAGCGCCTTATATGAATCCAAAAAAGGGTTAATTTGGTAGCACAGTAAACATCAACTATTGTGCTTCCACCTGTTAGATACATTCTTATTTTGAAACGAAAGCTAGTCTGAATGGTTATCTTCTCCAAACCTTCGCACAGCGGAGAGTCATATTCATTAGATTTAAGCATTTTATATCAGCTAAAAATATGTTAGTTATGCATGAGACAATCAGGGTTATTCATTGAAATTTGATAATAGTAATCACTCTTCTCACCAGGATTCATTGATCTTGAAAATGTTAGGAACAACATTGCCCTAGACTTGAAGAATGACACATGTGTCATTGTCATTCCACCGATAATTTCTTTCTTAATTTGTTTGACTCTATTAATTTTTACTTTCTTCCTTGACAAAACCGACTCAGCCATATATCTCGTGTGTCTCTAAAACAAATATGATTAACTATTAGAAATAAATTTCTAGGTATCAAGATTCAATTATGGTTGGTTGGTAGTGTTACCAGTTCACAAACCAACCACAAACAAGTCAACACATGGTTGTTCAAAGGAATTTAACAAACTATAATTCAACCATGGAGGCTTATTGTTGAGGATAGTAAGCAAAACAACAACATACTGATCCCTATTACGGCTCATCAGTGGGTCAGTGTGATCCTATATATAGGTTATGATGGCAAACACTCAATATAAATAACAAAGAAAATGCCATGTTAAACTAATTTTACATGCATTTTATCACTCTTTAGAGGTCATATCATAGTTTTACATGCTTTATAGTAGGTAGTTAATGCACATATAACATGCATATGTACACATGATTTGATTCAATATAACTCATAATGTTAAATAAATTTATTAAATAACTATGGTTTCCACTAAATATTAAACTGAGCAGGATGCATTCCATGGAAATGTGTCATTTTTATACCATAAAATGTTTTATGTAATTAACTCCATATTTTTTAATTCTTAGTACATTCTTATGGATAACTTCAATAGGATTTTTCTCACTTCCATTAAAATAACATGTCCTGTAGATCCGACATTTAACAATTTAATTTGCATTATATTCTTTTTTAGCAAAGCCGGTCGGTTTTTAAAGTAATAGCAAACACTTATTATTATAGGAAATAATAATTACAAATATTACAGAAAGTTAGTTGACAGACTACCTGAAGAAAAATAATTTTAGAGGAAGAGATAAAAAGTTTTGAAGAAGACAATATTTTATTCTTTTTCTTTTTTATTAATACATGATTGACATAAGACTCATTTTATACATGCATTTTCTATTTGAAAGAAGGATTTGGATAAGATCACAATAAATCCTTTCCAAACATGACCAAATAAGAAAAACAGGAAACATCATTTAATGCAATATTAAACACATGCAATTTAATGCAATATTTAATGCAGTTTTAATTTATTCCAACAATGTCTCCCCTAAATTAAAACTTGCTCCTTACTCCAATCTTTCTGCATTTCTCCTGAAACTTTGTCCACTAGGTGGCTTCGTGAAGATATCCGCCATATGTTCTCCTATTTTGCAATATTTAACATTAATGTAACCATTTTTCTTAAACTCCCTTAAAACCCAATTTTTTTAATCATTTTGAATCTTTCTTCAAACTTCAAAAGTTTCTGAGAACATCTAAACTTTGATTGATTTATATCTCACGTGCTTCGGCAATAAAAAAAGTGATATCCCTACTCTTGATTCAGGCTCAAGTTTTCTTCGATTGAACAAGCATAGCGATCCACCACATTGCATTTCTTTGGCATCTTCGACATCCTCCATATTCTCGTCTTCTTTTGCTATAGTCATTTGGATGTCTTCTTTGTCATCATTTGATGATAAACTATTTGATTTCCATGTAATAGCCTGATAAGGACTACGTGGAGGTGGGCTCTTTGGACTTGAAATTAACTTGCAATAATTTTTATCTACATCATAACGATATAGATTGCCATAAACAAATGTCTTGTTATCAATGTAAAATTCCCTTCCATACAAAATCAGCTGAGTCACTTTCAGTGGATTAAAGAACAACGAATGATTAGACCTTGGAGAAGGCCTTGCCACATTTTCTTCAACAAGCACTTCCTTTTTCTTTGCTTCTTCCATTTCGTCAACCTTGCAAAGTCCATGGATAAGAGCTTTATAACTGAATTCATCAAGCTTCAAACCCGACTCCCACATTTTATTCCTCACATTACATGCAAAGTGCATATTCCCTTTCTTACTGTAAGCATTAATCAAAGTATTGCAAGTGAAATTATCAGGCTCAATATTTCTTTTATCCATCTCATTCAAGATAGCATTAGCAGCCATCATTTTACCCTCTTCGCATAACTTACGAATTATTGAGTTATATGTCACTTCTCTAGGATACAAACCTTTTGCCTCCATTTCTTTATGAAGTTTTAATGCTTCGTCAAGCTCATCTTCTTTGCAAAAACCATGAACCAATGAATTATAAGTTACGATATCGGGTTTGATCCCAGCATCTCTTCTACGTTCTTCCTTCTCTTTTCTCAATCTTCCCTCTTTTTCCATTTCCTTTCTCTCTTCTTCTTTCTTCTTCCTTTTTTGATTCTTTGAATCCATCTCGCTTTCTTTTGGCTCTTCAGTTTCAGGAGCTTTTTCTTCAGCTTCTTTTGATTCTCCATTCATATCTTTCTCCTTCTTTGTAATATGGTCTTCTTTGTCTTCTGGATTGTCCTCTACTTGAGCGTCGTCAACTTCAGTCATTCTGGGATCCATGTTTTCATTCTCGCGTCTGTCTTCTCTTTTCATATCCATTTTCACTTTCTCTTTCTTTCTTCTCTGCCTCTTCATCTTATACTTCTTTTCTTCCCTTTTTTTCTTGTCTTTCTTCTCCTTTGCATCTCCATCTTCATCATCTTCTTCTTGTTTTACTTTCTTCTCTGTTCCTTTCATCTTCTCTGCCTCTCTGTCTTCATCTCCATTTTCTTCATTTCTGTCCTTTATTTCTTTTGCTTCAGCCAGTTGGTTGCTATCCAACCACTGTATTGCAGCTTCAACCGCGTCCTCAATTTTCTTCTCATCATAGTTTTCCATTGCATTCTTAGCTTCCATCTTCTTCTTGTGTGTCTCTTCCATAGGCTCATTGTCCTCAAGCTCTAGCCTTTCCTCTGGTTCTTTTTCTTTAGCATCTTTCTCTCTCATCGGCTCTTCTTCTTTTCTCGCCTTCTCCTCTTCCTCCTTTTCTAATGTGTTTTCTCTCTCCGCCTTCTCCTTTTCTTTTATTTCTTCATCCGTTTTGTCAGCTTCTACATTAGCCATGTTAGCATCTGTATTTGCCTTTTTAGCTTCGGTTACTTCCTTTTCAGCTTCTTTGCTTTTATCCTCTTCTTCCTCTTCTTCGACCTCCTCTTCATCTTCTTCTTCTTCTTCTGCTTTTGTGTTATCCATTGCATACACCTCTTTCAATAAATTCCATGAATCTTTTGCGAATTTTTCTCCAAGAATATGGTCGAAAGCTTTCTATCAACGTTCTCACTCATCAAAATCCGAGCTTGATGATCTTTCCGTCTCAAGCTTACAAATGCTTTACTCTCTTTCTCCATCATGTTTTTAACATTTTTTGGCCATTCGTAGCCACTTTCAACGATCTCCCAAAGCCCTTTGGAGATCAATTCTTCTTTCTTTTTATTACTCCACTCTTCGAAATTTTCTTTTGTGAGGACAAACGGTGAGGAGAATAGAAAAGCCATAGTCTCAACCAGGCTCTGATACCAAGTGAAGAAAAATAATTTTAGAGGAAGAGATAAAAAGTTTTGAAGAAGACAATATTTTATTCTTTTTCTTTTTTATTAATACATGATTGACATAAGACTCATTTTATACATGCATTTTCTATTTGAAAGAAGGATTTGGATAAGATCACAATAAATCCTTTCCAAACATGACCAAATAAGAAAAACAAGAAACATAATTTAATGCAATATTAAACACATGCAATTTAATGCAATATTTAATGCAGTTTTAATTTATTCCAACACTACCAACTTACTACAAATTTGGTTTTTAAGGTGGTCCAACCACCACAAATGTTTTTAAAATGGATCATCTGCTGCTACTAACGTAAATTACAGCATAGGAGTTAATCGCTAAGACTAGGCTACTATTTCGTACCCATGTGGAAAATACCAATGACCTGACTAAGCCTATAGTACCAAAAAAAAATCTGCAACCAAGCAATAATTACACAATCTAAAAGGAGAAAATTTCCTAGATCTTCCAAGTTGCATATACAATTAAGAAACACGGCAGTAGCACACTATTAACTAAACTTCCATTCCATTGTGTCCAATTGAGCACCTTAGCATAGTTGCATATCCAAAGTGACAATATAGCTCACTCAAAAAGAACAAGGACATGGCAAGCAATAACGGAATAAGAGAAAGTAAGGAAAGTCACCAAAGTATTCCAATAACTAGCAAGCCTGAGTATAGCTACGACCCAACAGGCACCATATCAACTATAAGCTCATCACAGACTCCATTCCCCCAAGGAGGCACAACCCACACCACATTTCTACCTAATAACCTAAAGAAAGCACACAATAATCCACACAAAACACTCCAAGATGAAATCCATGTAACATTGTCAAACAGTTCCGCAAACAGGCATATCCCACACCAACACTTCAATCTAATAAAGCATTGCAATCACTCCACTAGCTCACCAAGGTAGATACCATGCTTTGCTCAACCCTAAAGTAGATTTGGTTAATAATGACAAATAGGAGCAGAGTTAACCAGATTAGAAGATCAGAGGAAACGCGAAACTTCTTAATGAAAATGGTTGAACAACGCAGACAAGAATATTCCATAAAGGGAATGTGTCATCAACTGAACAACAAGCCGAACCACACCACAGTTAGCTCGAAACACCACCTTCGAATCCTACACAAGACTGACCATCATGCACTAAATTACCTACACCTCCTAACAACGGTTAAATTGCGCTGGACAAAAATCCACCAGGCAATGGGTAAGAACGTACTCACTTAGAATCCTACTAGAGAACATTATAGGGCATGTCGATTGGAAAGACACAAATAAACCCACACAGGTTACAACATTAGGTTAAGAGAAAAACCGAGCAGGATGCCACACTGATCAGAGAAGTGACTATCGTAGTAGTTTGGGTACAAGGAGGAAGAAACATGAGGGCAGGGACGTTGAAAAGGAGGGGAAAGTAGTAAAAGGTTCAGACATATCTGAAGATTGGGTTAGGGTATTTACCTACGTAAGTGAAAGCAAAGCGAAAGAGAAGAGGAGAAGAAGGGGTTCAGATCAGCAAGAGTGGAAAAGGTGGAGTGTGGTAACGAAAGAAAAGATGAAGAATAGCAAAAGGGATGATTTTTTTTGTCGCCATTAAAGGATGAAAGCCCTTAAACTGAACCTTTGTTGTTATGTCTTTGCATTATATTCTGCTATAAATCAAATCAAATTTTGATCTAGCAACCTGGTAAAAATTACCTAAATGTGTTAAACCCTCAAGATTAAAAAAACCAACAAAATATCCATGAAGCAGTAGACTGGTTATGAAAAATCCAAATTAAAGTTAAGTGCCAAAATTAAATCCAAAATATACTTGAAAAAAGAATTGTATATGAAACATTATGCTTTTTGGATGAGAAAACATTTAGTTGAGACGGGCAATGCAAAAAGTTGAGGCGAACGATTGATAATTAGGGTTGGGAAATTCAATGAAGCAGCGGAGAAATCATAAAAGTGTTTCAAAACTTAAGGTGGAACGATTCATGGGTTGATTAACAATTAGAGCATTCCCAGAAGTGGGGATTCATCACAAAATGGGGATGAAAGGTGTTGCGATGCTCTCCAGCAGCAGCGCAAAGGGCGTGGGGAAGAAACTGAAATGGCGACGCTCGCCATTTCACAAATTAGAGCGGCAAGACCTGAATGGTTTTATGAAAACCGAATAACCACTAAACGGTTTTCATAAAACCGTTTAAGATATAAACGGTTTTATGAAAACCGTTTAGTGTATTTTCGATTTTCATAAAACCTTTTTGGTTTTATACGGTTTTATTAGAATCGTATAAAACATGGACTTTTTTTTAAATAATCTATTTTTGATGTGTTAATTTAATATGTGTAAATTAAGTTTTAAATTTATCCAAATTTAAGTTTTCAAATTAATTTAAAACATGGATTTTTGGAAATCTATATGCTTTCAAGTTTCCGAAGTGTTTTTTAAATGTTCGGATTATGTTTGTGTATCCAGCACTTACCGCACAATTTTATTTAGCTTTTAAATATAGTTTTAAGTATGTACGCATACTTGATAACAACGCAAAAGAAGTTTGAATCTCATATACGCATTAGAAAAATTTATATAAATTACTTAAAATTAGTTAATTTTTTTTAATAACCCACAAAACAATACACCCAACATAGAAAACTTAAACTAGGATACAACAAGCCAGAAATAGCAACCTAGAATTAACAGCATTACAACCAACTTAGAAAACTAAAGCTTGGATACAACATGCTCGAAATAGCAACATAGACTGTATCTACATCTCGGAACTTCCTTCTTCTTCCTGATATCGTTTCTGTTGAGCCCTCAATATACGATCTTTTTTTGCTATAGCATACTGAAGAGCATGTCCACTCAAATGAGATATATCTCTTAATAGATACTCCTCCTCTTCCTTTTCCTTCAAAAGTCTTTCACGTTTTTCTTTATAAGCAGATCTTTGTGTGGGAGCTGTAGTTCTAGTGGCATCTTGCTGCAGTTGCATCTCCATGATCTGTAGCTTCTTATCTTGATGTTTTTCACGGTCTTCTTTGTTGGAGACGGATGCAAGTGATATATCACTTAAAAACGAAGTTAGTTTATCACTAGACGCTGCCAAATCTTTTGTTTCCTTATTTCTCAGTAGTGCTCTCTTGCTTGATTTAATTCCTTCTGGCCTTGTTTCAACCCCACCATACATCATTTCCGAATTAGGAGTCATAGTTGTACTGTTATTTCCATCCTCGTATGTAGCTATAGGACATTCAGCTGTAATTCCCAGGGATGAATCCACCAAAAGTCTAGAAGCTACATTTCTTAAGTTAGATTCTGCAGTGTCTACTAGATATACATCATCCGTTTCGCATAGATTGGCCCAACGTGGACAAAAAGAAAGAATTTCCAATGCTTCATGAGCAATGAATTCATTTTTACAGGTGTCACGATAGATGCTATCGTAATCGCCCTTTAAATCTCTGAATGTTTGACCGCTTCTAAGCGAATCCCCCTTATTGCTTTTATCCCTTTGTACCTGGTACATAGTATTCAAATTATACCATGCAGTCTTCATGCTCTCAATTGATCTTCGTGTTACGCATTCAGGATCTCCATTGTACAAATCGTTAACGCTTTGGTAGAAAAACTTACCACCAGAACGGCCTTCAGCAATGACAGATGCGTTTACCCATGCATTAGCTAACACTTTATAATATATTGCTTTCCATATTTTACCAGTAGCTACAGTTTTTTCCATGCTACTTTGAACGGGAGTTTCTTTTGTTTTTCGCTTGGTGTAAGACCGATTGGCCTTGGTTTGTCCTTTGTCAGGTACCGGGGTCGGAGCAACCATCTCTTGGTGTATGTTTTGATTATGAAGTTGGCCATACATGTTACCGTACTGCTGAATGAGGTTTAATTGGTGGAGAAATTGACTTTGTTCTGGAGTTAGGAAAGGGGATGAAATCATTGACGGGCCTTCCGCTTGAGATAATAAACTAGTAAAATTTCCAATGTTATCATCGGTATAGCTTGAGAAATTGTTGTTGTTGGGATCAACCATTGTAGTTTGCTTAGAATGGGAATTGTTTGTGAGTATGATGAAAACTATCGTACCCTCGTATTTATGAAGACAAAGGATGCAAGTAGGCTTGATAATTACTATAAGCCATTCAATGTTCTGCAATGTGTTTTCCAATCAACTGTAGAAAACAGGGCAAGTTTAATTGCTCTGACCCTGTCAAGTTGTTTAATCAAATCAACTTTAATGATTCCCTTGAACGGTGTGATGATTTACTTTACTTTGCTTTGCCTATATTAAACGTTTGAATTGTAGTTTAACTACACACTTCGAAATGGCAAACGAAAACTAGGCTGCTTCAGACTACGTTGTTTTGATAAAGGCATACACTGAAGCAGACGTACTACATATGGAAGAAGAAGTAGATCAAGATTTTTTGGCAACCCTCAATTAATTTTACAACAGTCATACTAGTTGTAGAATACAAAAGCCCAACTTAGCAACCAGAAGCGCTTTCTGCTTATTTACTACCGACTGTATGAATTACCGCAAAGTAATTGATGAGATAAAAAAGGATGGCGTCTTTCAGGAGAAACGGTCGAGGTATGACTCAATCTATCTTTTCAAGTACCGTTCAAACTTCATCAGCCACGAAGCGTACGGGTTATGGTACATTCATATTATACAGTTTGAGTAGTATATCGTTATATTATGTCTCGTATTCAATATGTATCATTTGGTTTATGTAGTTGGAAAGTGTGGATGTATCCGTAGAGTTCAATTTCAATTCATAACTATATTATGTGTGTTATTCAACTGAAATGACTAGTCTATGGACAATATAAGTCATGCTCCACGAACATTAAAAGTCATGATCCACTCACATTAAAAGTCGTGCTCCACTCACATTAAAAGTCGTGCTCCACTAACATTAAAAGTCATGCTCCATTAACAATAAAATTCGTGCTGGAAAGAAAGATTCAAGGAGTTAAAGATTTGGGTCGTCCTCTTTTGAATTGTGAAAATAAAGAGTTAAGGCGTTTAAGGAGTTAAGGAGTACGTATAGTTTGGGTCGTCCTCTTTTGAATTGTGAAAATAAAGAGTTTAAGGCATTTAAGGAGTTAAGGAGTTACATGCAGTTTGGGTCGTCCTCTTTTGAATTGTGAAAATAAAGAGTTAAGGCGTTTAAGGAGTTACATACAGTTTGGGTCGTCCTCATCAAACGTGCATTTTGCATATTAGCTACACTATAAAATAGAAATTCGATATATGAGTACTACAATGTTATAATAGCTCAATAACCGCATAGGCTATATCTAAGAAGTACCTTTCGTATGCCATAAATGCTCAACCATGTCATCCTGCAGTTTACTATGGACCTCCCTAGACCTAATTTTACGCAGTCGCCTAAGAAATACCTCTGGAGTCGCTAGATTTCTATCAATAACAACAGTTGCGGTGTTATCTGGATCATATCCCAAATAAGACGGAAATTTTCCTCTTTCTTCTTCAGTGATCATTTTATGCATTATAATACAAGCACGCATAATATTGCTCAAGACCTGTGGCTGAAATAATTTAACAGGATTTTTTACAATTGCAAACCTTGCTTGGAGAACCCCGAATGCACGTTCTACGTCTTTTCTCGCTGCCTCTTGCCTTTTAGCAAAGTATTTTTCTTTCTCTGTTTTAGGAGCTGAAATTGTTTTGACAAGCGTACCTTAAGAAGGATAGATGCCATCAGCTAAATAATACCCCATGTCGTACGTATTTCCTGCAATATTAAAATCACATGCAGGTGCTTTTCCATGTGCAAGGCTCTTAAACAAATGTGATTGGTGAAGTACATTAATATCGTTCATTGAGCCAGGACATCCGAAAAATGCATGCCAAAACCATAGATCATGTGAAGCAACAACTTCAAGTATCATTGTCGGTTTAGGGTAATTTTCAATAAATTGACCGTGCCATGCTGTAGAACAGTTTTTCCATTCCCAATGCATACAGTCTAGACTACCTAACATGCCGGGAAATCCTCTTTTGGTTCCTAACCTTTTCAATTTGTTGACATCGCTTTGCGTCGGAGCACGTAGGTACTCCTCACCATACATTTCAATTATGGCTACACAAAACCTTTCAAGGCTTAAGGTAATAGTACTCTCACCCATTCGGTCAACCTCATCAAACGCATCTGGAGCTATTCCATAAGCTATTACATGTTATGCGCCTATAATTTTTTGGTACGGCGAATATCCTAAGGTACCAGCACTATTACGTTTTTGAATAAAATAATTATCGTGTTCAACAACTCCATTGAAAATGCGGATAAACATATTCTTGCTCATACGAAAACGGCGTCTAAAGTCATCAGCACCATACGTACAGGGGGTGTTGAAATAATCTTTAAGTAATCTTGCAGTACCTCCTTTATGATCCCGCATCTTCCATTTGTCTACACGATCGTACACGCTGCCTCCTCGAGTACCCCCAAATGATCCTTCCGTTTGGAAATGTTGGTTAATCTTTAATTATTTCACGGCAACAGCTTGCATCATAATATGTAAATTATCGCTATCGGTCGAGCTATCCGAAGAAAATTGAAGAAATTTTGTATGCCCCACAAATCATCGCCTTCGTCGGAATCGGAATCAGTGTCATCCAGACCATTCTGGCTAAAGTATATTGAATCTTTGGTTTGCGCATCTGATTCGTAAACAGCATCGTCGTTGTAGACATTATGAGACATTTTTGTGTTGTGAAGCTAAATGTGCACACCAGAAGTGGTTTTATAGCTTCTTCAATCCGCAGTTGCAACGGCTATATAAAGAATAATGTATAAAAATATATTCGTTAACGACTATAAATTCAAACAGAATTATAATATTATGCAACGGCTATAAATTTGAGCTGTATTTTACTATTTAGCAACGGTTATATGTTTAAACTATATTTTAATATTTGGCACAGACTTTAATTAGACATATTTTATTCTAATATTTCAAAATGACTCTATATATATGTATTATATTTTAAGTTTTATTTAATTTTTATACCCGTTAACTATATTTTGGCCTTTCAACCATATTTAAAAAATTATGAAAAATAATAATTTGAAAACGATTTTCTGAAAACCCTTTTGGGTTAAACGATTTTCAGTAAACGGTTTTCAGAAAACCGTTTATGGTAAGAAATAAAAACAACGGAGCGTCCCCCTACCAGCTGCTGGATGGGTGAGGGAAATTCGCGCTCAAAATGGGGAATCTACGCCCAAATCAATGCTCTTTGCTGGGAATGCTCTTAGGGTAGAAAAGTCAAATTGAGAATTTTGTGGAACGGGTGGTTTCTCAAAACAGTTTTCTAGAGAATGAAAATCGGATGACATCGTAAGCGGAAATGGAGAAATAAATCGCATGTAATACGATCTTAAACTGAAATAGTTAAACTAAAATAAAACAATTTTAGTTGGCCCTAATTAATAATAGCTAGATCGATGTCATTTCTTATTTCTCAATTTTTACTTTTTGCTTCTTAGTTGTAATTGATATCACTTATTAATTTTTTTCAATCAAAATACAACATATATAAAAAAAGGAGAAAAACTACCTTTCTCTCATGGCTCACAAAAACAGAACACCTAAGTGTCTCGCTTAAGTGTTTGGACCACACAAAAAACAACAGTTAACCAAATAACCCAATACAGGAGAAAACAAATGTGCATAACCAAAAAATACGAAAACCAGAAAACAAGATGCCAGCTCATAGAACTACACCAAGGGCTGGACTCTAGTAACAACATCTTAAACTGAAGAACGATAAAAACCCACGAACCAGCAACACAAAGTAGCGAGGAAAGAAGGGCAGGAGCACCACTAGAGATCCAGAGATCTAGAGACCTACTATCTTTAGATACTTCCAAACCAAATAGATCCACTGTCCAAGGATATAATTTTTGAGCCAGCTGAAAAGAATCATGCAACAACCTTGCCCCTTCGCATGTCCAGGCATCGATCTCTATAGCCACCTTGGAAGAAAAATAGTTTACCCCAAACCAACACATTTCTAAACCATCTAGTGACTGAAAAAACACAAGCCAAAGAAAGTGACTGAGGATTAAGTTGCCTAAGAAGGGCCTACCTCGAAAAGCAAAATAAACATCATCAGAAACTTTTCGAATGATGGTCACCACAACCAAAGGAGTATCGTCAAAAACTGCCATATTCCTGGCACACCAAACAGTCCAACAGTTGAGATAAGGGATGAATCTGAAAAGAATAGATCTAAGATCCTTCTCCACGCCACTTACCCACCAAACATGAAGAAGAGAAGACAAAGAAGGTTGCACTCCTTGAATACTGACAATACTACCAAAGGAAGCCCAAACAGATCTAACACACTCACCTTTCAAAAATAAGTGAGCTAAAGACTCCACCGATCCTACCCTACATCACGGACAACGAGACAAAAGTGTGTTGCTGATCCGCATAAGATTTTCATCTAGTGGAAGACCGTCATAGAAGATCTTCCATATAAGGAAGGATTGAAACCTTAAGAGGGATGCACGAATCCCAAATGAAGAATAAATTCGAGATCCTTAGAACTGAAATTCTGGCAAAGTTCCAGGCTACCCAAAGGGTGAAAGAGTTACCGTTCCAACCGAAACACTGACCATGAGAAGCGTAAAAAGCTTTGACCGACTACATCTGCTTCTAACTCTCGTTAGCATAAGACGAAGATTTGGATAAGTCTGTTGACGATGGACGACGATGCTTAGCATGAAGAAACAAAGCCCAAAGATATTCATTAGCTCGGAATCTGACCCAAAGCTTACAAGCATAGGACTTGTACACATCCTTGGGATTGTGCAAGTTTAGGCCTCTCTCTTATCTGGGATGACAAATCCTATCCCATGAGACCCAATGATGCCTTTGAGAAACGTCCTTTTTGCCTCAGAAAAAGGACATGGCTAAAGATCGGAAAGAGTGGAAAAAGGACAAAGTAAGCGTCATAGCTGCAAAAATTAAACCTAAAGTGTCAAGAAATTTTTTGATGAGAACCAGACAACCTGTGTGAGAGATGAGAGAAGAGTTCCGTCTCAAGATCTTACCCATGGATTTATCAGTCAAGGGGTTACAAATCGCATTGAGCTTGCCACCTTGGTACAAAACAATACCAAGATAAGAGATAGGAAGAAAGACTGCTCGAAGTCCTGAAAAAGGCTCAATCTAAGAAACTCTATTTGGATCCATGGATTTGGCATGCACAAAACAACTCTTGGAACAGCTGAACGGTTGACCTAAGAAACATTCGTAAAGATGCAGAAAAGAAAGAGCCTATGGATAGACTTGCGATACGCGTTGTTGAATATAATGATGTCTCATGCAAAAGACAGTGAAGATATCATGGGACAACCGATCGAAGTCCTGGAATGTTGAATTTATCCTGCAATGGTAAGAGAGTGAATCCCTTTTACGAGAGGTTCAACAACGATGATGAATAAGGTAGGGAGTGGGGATCTCCTTACCCCTTCCTATATGGGAAAACCCTTTGGTCGATCCGTTGACAATGAAGGAAACAAAACCTCAAAATCAGTCTCCAAATCATGTCAATAAAAGGCTCTGAAAACCCAAAAGAACGAGGAACACGAATGATGAAGAACCATGACATCCTGTCATAAGCTTTCGCCGTATCTAGCTTAAACACCACATTGGATCCTCCGGTCTTACAATTGACCTGAGAAATGAGCTCTTGGGCGAGCAGGACATTGTCTATGATAAGCTGACCTTTTACAAAGCCTGTCTGAGAGGATGAGACAACCTGATCTAATAGAGGAGCAAGCCATGAAGCCAAGATCTTGGAAATGACCTTGTTCGAGAAGTTACAGAGACTAATTGGATGAAAATCAACACAAGACCTGGGATTCTCACACTTAGTGATAAGTGCAAAATCAGTAGACGTCTAGCTCTTAGGGATCATGTCACCAAAGAAGAAATAATGAATCGCCAAGAAGAAATCGTGATTAATGATTGACCTGGCACTTCGGTAAAAAATCCCCATTGAAACCGTTAGGTCCAGCTTCCACTCTCCTTGCTAAGAGAGAAGACACTCAACTGAATCTCTTCCAAGTTTGGAGGTTACAAGGAGGATTTTTCTCAGTAGGAAGAACGGGGATAGAATGAAAGACAAGAGGGTAGAATTAGAGAGAACAACATAAGGACTCGCCAAGAAGGAATGAAAGTGAGAACCGATCGTCTCCCCTACTTCGGAAGGAGGCATTTCTAAAGAAAGAACAGGATGAAGGATCTGGTGGATAGTGAGGATATTGTTGTTCTTTACAATGGTAGAACTAAAAAATTTAGTGTTGGAGTCACCATCAACTATCCACTTAATACTATCTTTTTACCGAAGGAAGGCATTCTCAATACACGATTCTGAATTGAAGGCGGGTCGGGCTTCGATCCATTCCTTCTCTGGAGGAAGGAAGAGGTTCACATCGAATGATGCTTCGGCCAAGATGAGAACCTCTTCCGCCAATCGAACTCTGTCAAAAATATTCTTGAACGCCTTCGTATTCTTCTCTTCAGACAAGATTTCAGACCCTTGAGTTTGATAGAGAAAATAGCAATCGGACTACACATAAGAAGAAGAGACCAGGATTCTTCCACTGTCGGTATGAAGGAGTAATGGGATTTCCACATGGATTGGAAGCAAAAGTTGAAGGACTAGAAAAAGGGTGAGGGGTACATATGAGAATCGTAAGAGCGTGATCCGAGTTTGTACGTTGAAGATGACCCACCGAGAAAATAAAAGGTAAGATAAACTAACCCTCTGAACAAAAGACCCAATCTAGACGAGAGAGGGTCATACCAAGGCCCACTTGGTTATTAAACCAGGTAGAAGCCGAACCAACGAAGGGGACCTCAGACATGCCCGATTAAATGATGAGAGAGTTGAATTACACGACTGCAGTGCAGTTGATAGAGGCACCTCCTCTTTTCTCTGTCAGACAAAACACTACATTGAAAGCCTCCCCCTAAGATAGCTACCCAAAAGTCTATGGCTAGAAGAGATAACACATATTCCCACAAAAACAGTCGCTCCACGCGATCGCTTTTGGAATAGACAACATAAAAGAGAAATGGGGAAGGAAAAAGAGGAAGTGAGCGCTTGATTGATAAGAGTTGATGCGGGTCGAAGACCACTCGTATAGAGACATCTTTCACCCAAAGAATCCAAATTTTATTTGATTCGTTCGAAATGTAACCCTCGAAGTTAATGTGAAGGATGACGTCGATGAGCAATTCAATCCCTGTTGACATCAAAAGTTGGTGTAGTGACGATTAACCCGCAAAGTGTGTTGAGCACACATGAAAAACGATCATAGAGATGCAAGAAAAAGTAAATGAATAAGGGAGACACAATATTTTATAGTGTTTCGGCTTATATCGATGCCTACATCCACTTATAATATTTGTTTATATTGTAGATTACAGGTTACGGTACTTTTTCTGTGGAAGAAATTACAAGATTTTTGTATTATGTAAAGTGCACAGTTTGAAGTTTCTAGTATACTGAGCATAGGTTGTTAGTGGGGAATTCAACATGCCTTTCGATTTTCAGCAATGGTTGAATTTATAGGTGAATAAAGTTAGCTGAGCTGTGTTCCATATGGCTTGCCTATTTTGTGGAGCTTAGACACGTGGAGCTCGATCCGGCTAAGTAGTTGCGACGCGAGGACCCGGTCTACTGCTGGTGAATAGTTCTCCTCGGAAACCGCTAATATTTGGCGTATCAGAAAGAGAGTTGGTAAAAAGCTAATCTGAATCAGAAACCTTGGGAGCATGACTTTGTCCAGTAGCGTATGATTCTCCAGATATTTCAGGGGAGATCCGAGATTTTAGGCTTGACTCGATATTATGGGATCGAACCGATCTACTAGTCAATGGCTTTATCGGTCAATCTGTTGATGGTTCGGCCAATTAGTTTGATGTTGTTATGGCTTGGAGTTGGCTTATGGTCGATCGACCCATGAAAACAAACATCCTACAAAGTTTGGAATGTGCCGATATCTGGTTATGGCTTCACCTGTTGGTTGAAATAACTTTTGCCAAAAAGTTGGTCAACACTTCACCCCCCAGAATACATCTTCTTGAAGAAAGGAGATGTGTTCTGAATCTTCCAGAAAGCATTAATCTGAAGTCCCTTATATGAATCCACGATGATAGAGGCCAGAAAACCGACGATTGACAATGGTTGTATAAAGGCTAGAAGTCCAACGACCACTGAGGATCGTATTAAGGCCAACAAACTGACAACCATCGACAATCGTATTAAGGCCGGGAATTCGCGGATAACTCAATCACTCTGAGTTGGACTTTGATAGAAACATAAGAATCGGGGTCTCACCAATTAAATGGTACTTGTAAAGAATGGTGGTACAAGAATTGAACTTGCTCGGTTTCTTTTGGTAAGACAGTATAGTCTGAGTGACGAACATAAGTTATGCTCGAAGGTTGGCGTGTATCAACCATACTCGGCTTAGAGAATTAACGAGTATCAACTATACTCGGCTTAAAGAGCCGTCGAGTATAAACTATACTCGGCTTTTCCTGGTGAGATAGTGTAGTCGGTTATTCCAGGGTTTCCAAGGTTGTATTTTGACGATGTTTATTGAGTGATCAGAAGGTTTTTAAGCATAAACCATACTCTTGGGTCGATAGCTTTTACATACCAAATCCTGATAAGATTTTGTGAAGTGTGGTGAGTATCGATCATACTCGGCTTACAAAATGGTTATTAACCATACTCGGCTTATGGAGTTGACGAGTATTAACCATACTCGGCTAATGGAGTTAGTGAGTATTAACCATACTCGTGTTAAGGAGTTGGTGAGTATTAAACATAATCGGCTTATGGAGTTGGTGAGTGTTAACCATACTCATCTTAGTGAGCTGGCGAGTATAAACCATACTCGGCTTAGAGAGTTGGCAAGTATATATCGTACTCGGCTTATAGAGTTTGTTAGATATGGCGGCGAGCATTGATCGCGGTTTAGAAACAGTGGCTAGAACTAACCATATTCGAGTCGGTAAGCGTCAATCATGCTCGGCTTGAATCATTCATACATATTCCATGTTCGAAGAAGAAAGTTTATTGCTGCTAAGGAGCTATTAAAGGAAAATGAAAACAAATTCTAAGGAGGTGATAGTTGAATCCAGAGCATGCCTAGGAGATAAATCCAAACTCCGTACATGTGTACTTCAACATAATCACATTATTGTAAATAATAAAAGTACATTTCTTATATCCTAAGAAATGGATAAAATCTATAATGAGCGAAATTTTATTAATTAATGATGATATCGCGATTACTGGGCTCAGGGTCCTTTTTGTTTTGAGGAGCTCAAGGACCGGCTTGAGGAGCTTGGGCAGAAGGTTGTGGTGCCATGGCCTGTGTTGGTTTCTTAGTGTACTCGAGTAGTTCTCCACGCCAAACCCTATCCTCGATGAGATCGCGTAAATGTCTCCACTCATTGGTGTTGTGGCCTTCCATGTTGTGGTACATGCAGTATTTTCCAGAGTCGAGTTCTTTTTGAGTCGACTCCCTTTGAGGAGGTTTATGGAAAGGAAGAATCCTCTTACATCCAGGTAGATGTCGAGCAGGGATGAGTTGAGCTCGGTATATTGATCATATTTGTTCTCTCTCCGGAGTAGTACATTGTGATCGTTCTTTTCCAAGGATTTTCTTTTGTTCTGGCCATTGGTGTTGGATGAACCTCCGTCTTTTGTATAGAGCACCTTGATGCTTTCCATCTCGATGCTAGCATCTTCTTGTCGGAGGATCTATCGACTTCGGCATAGAAATCTTCGATGTCCTTGGGAGGGTCTCTGGTTAAATAGATCCTAAATTTTGATCGGTTGTGAATGCCTGCAGTGGCGGCCATAAGCAACATTGATGGCTCAGAGGTAACGAACATAACGCTATTTGGTTGGGAGATGTGAACTCTGAACTGCTCGATGAAGCGGGTGACCAACATGTTCCAACTGTTGATCGACTTAGTTGTTAAATGCCAGAACCATATGCTAGCTATGTCGGTGAGGAAGAGAGGGAAGCACTTGGCCATGACTCTGATTGATGTAGAGAGTACATCCATGTGACGCATGTATCGCGTGAGATGAATGGTCGGGTCGGTCTAGCCGTTGTAGGGATCCAGGACCGGAAGCTTGAAGTCTGGAGGACTTCGGGAGTTACTGATTTCTCGTGTGATTGGACTGCGATGGATGTCATCCACGTCCTGTTGAGAAGATGTGCCTCGGGTGAACAGTTAGATGATGCTTGAAAGTTGGCTTCCATCTTCGAGGAGCCGTTCCTACAAGTCTAATTCTACATTAGGGATGTGGGTGAGAATTGCTGTATTAGGATCTGACGAAAGCATGCTCAGAAGACGAACGGTCAGTTGGGTTTAACCTACGAGAACTTGTTCGGTCGTAGCTAAAGTCACCTGGTTATTATTGGACCGAGATGTATCTGCTCCTGTTAGGAGTAATGGTCTCAGGCGAGTGGTACCCATCTAGGGTTCGGCATTGCCCCTGCTAGCAGCGATGTGAGGTGGAGGCGACATAAGACGGGTTTGTAGTAAGACGTTGGGTCGAACCGAATGTAACAACGTTTCTAGTTCTAGCCGACCCACCGGTTGCACTAGATATGGAGCTATCTGTCCAGGGGGTTGCGTCGTTCCCTGAACCGGAGGCAAGCTGGTCAATTGGTCCTGAACTTAGCCCGGATTGACCTGAGAATCTGTAGCTACTAAAGTTCCGCTTAAGGCTGGAAGTAATGCTCCTGGCTGTGGCCGATTGGGAAGTGAAGTTGATCCAGGAGGAAGCAATGGTGTGGACCGATCTGAGGCTTGGTTTTCCGCAGACCAAAGATCATTTGTTGCCTCAGCCTCGCCCGGTGTAGGAAATGATACTGGAATGTGATATCCCTGTTTTATTCGAGCGAGGAGGTTGTTCATCACTCCTTGCTGATGTTTGAGATGTTCACCCTGAGATGCCATCTGATTTCTAAACTCAGACAAAATTTTATCCATGTCATCCCTGCTGAGATATTGGGACGTGTCTTCGTGGGAGGAAGCCTCATGGCTTGCCTTCGTTGCCGCCGTTTTTGCTGCATCTGTAGGTGAAGGACGGGAAGATGAAACATCTTTCTTCCGCTTGATTGCCGTCATTGGCTTAGAAATTACTGAAGGCGGTCGAAGGTTGTAGGGTATGTCTGCGTGCCTCCCTACATGGCGCACCAAATTGTTGACATCAAAAGTTTGTCTAGTGACAATCAACCCCCAACGTGTGTCGAGCACACATGAAAAACGATCATAGAGATGCAAGAAAAAGTAAATGAATAAGGGAGACACAATATTTTATAGTGGTTTGGCTTATATCGATGCCTACGTCCACATATAATCTTTGTTTATACTATAGATTACATATTACAATAGTTTTTCAATGGAAGAAAGTAGACATTATAAGATTCTTGTATTATTTGAAGTGCACGATTGGAAGTTTCCAGTATATCGAGTGTAGGTTGTTAGTGGAAAATTCAACATGTCTTTCCATTTTCATCAAAGTTGTATTAATAGGTGAAGAAAGTGGGATGAGCCGTGTGCCACGTCGCTTTCCTATTTTTCGGAGCTTAGACACGTGGAGCTCGATCCAGCTGAGTAGTTGCGGTGGGGGAACCCGGTCTACTGCTGGTGAATAGTTCTCCTTGGAAACCGTTGTTGATGTGGAGCTTAATTTTTGGCATATCAGAAGGAGAGTTAGTTAAAAGCTAATCATAATCAGCAACCTTAGGAGTAAAACTTTGTCCGGTAGCGTATGATTCCCTAGATACTTTAAGGGAGATCCGAGATTTTAGGCTTCACCCGGTATTATGGGATCGTACCGATCTACTGGTAAATGGCTTGATCGGTCGATCTGTTGATGGTTCGGCCAATTAGTTTGATGTTGTTATGGCTTGGAGTCGGCTTATGGTCGATCGTCCCATGATAACAAACATCCTACAAAGTATGGAATGTGTCGATATCTGGTTATGGCTTCATCTATTGGTTGGAATGGATTTTGCCAAAAAGTTGGTCAACAATCCCCGTGAAAGGTTCTTGAAGAGCCACCAAAAAATAGAATGCTTCTTGATGATGTGTTTCAAGCGTTGTAGAGAGGCTTCATTACCAATACCCTCTATGTTCCAGAATATCAGTTTGCCATCGTACAAGAGGATATAAATAATAATAAAAAACACCAAAAATAAGGGGACATAGCAAAAAACAACTCATATAAGATACAAAGCACTCGTAGTAGACCTTATTATCTGGTCCAACACCATAAGAGAATGGGTATGGATAGTGCGAGGAGTACGCGGCAAAAGCCGGGAACTCCTCCGAGCAGTGCGGGAAGAAGAACATAACAGGTGACCAAACACATGGCCTATCAAAGACGAGAACTGAACCAAATAGCTCATTTTAGTCAAGGAAACCTCCCAAGGGGAAGCATCGAATTGATGTAAACGACGCGAATGTGAGTTCCTAGCTATTCGATCTAAGCGACCATTAATGATCGCTATTCATCACGACTAAGAAGAGGAATATAATGCGAAAAACAAGTAGAAGAAGAAGGAGAAGAAAGCGACGAACCGGAGGGAAATGCAGTGACGACTAAAAACGAAGTCTCACAATGATGTACAGACTCCAGAAATTCATTACAGATTATCCACTGATAATTAAACTTATTAAATGTTAATTATTCATTATGGATTATCAATAACTAATCATTAATAGTTAATATAATTACTAACTATTACGTATTTAATATTAATTATTACATGTTAATTATTAATCAATTAATAGAACTTTAATTGATAAATAATAATTTTTTAATATATTGGTTATTATTTGTTATTTGATTGAGTTATCAAAAATATGCTCAAGAAAAACCAGTTTTCAAAAAATACACAAGTTCAGTGTGTATGTATTAATAATTCATCACAATTGAAAACATATTCAACACTTACTATGTGTAAGAGAAGATAGTTACATGTGGAAGCCTATAATTGGGCATGGAAATAATAAATTGCATTGTAATGTTTGTATTCTTTGAATTTCAGAGTTTTTTAATATTTATAAAATTCTTACTTTTGAATTTTGAACATTTTACAAAATTTTATATTTATTTCAAAATTATGAAATGTAACAACCCGCATTTCAATAACATGTTAAAACGAGAATTAAGGCAGAATTTAATTTTAAATTCTGAATCAAGTAAAATGGGCTATGCCATTGCGTTCGTCTCGGAAAAATACGCGAAATAGAGTCCGAGTTTTCGAAAATCGGAGTCCGTATGACCAGGTTAAGGCCCAAAGAAGATTTCTGGAAATTTGAATTTCGGAAACAGTTTTGGAAATCAGATCTGGGGCCAGGCGGGAAGTTTCCCGCCTAGGCCATGTCGACAGGGCTGTCGACAGGCCTGTCGACTTGGGCCCAGACCAAGTCGACAGCCCTGTCGACTTGCCTGTCGACAGGGGGTGGCCGGGGCAAGTAGCCTGGCGCACCTGTTTGTCTCACCTGGTCTTGTTCTTGGGCTGGGTCTGGAAGCTTCCGAGATCTGATGGTTCTAATCTATCCTAGGGTTAATCTAAGGGCCTAAAACTATCCTAATCTCTATAAAAAGACCCTAAACCTAACCTAAATCCCTAAAAATCAAACCTAGCAACTAAGTGCTGCCAAAATCAATATTGATCATGGCCTCCATCTCCAATCCCTAGAGCCTATGCATTCAAATCGGGTTCAAATCAAAAGATGCAAGCTTGCTACACCAAATAGAGGCCAAATCGACATTGCTATGCGAGTTTCATGATGGTTCTTCTTCAAAGGAGCCACCTTTCTTCGTCAAGATGATGCATGATCCCTTTCCTAAGCCTTGCCTAGGTAAGTTCTAGCTACTTTTGGATCAAAACGGTATTTTTAATGTTGACATGGGATAAAATGAGGCTAAACATGATTATGCGAACCTATATGAACCTTACCTTGCCTCTTGTGTTCATGTTTACGATTTTAGGCCATGTGAGTAACTTAATCATGCCTCTCATGCTATGCATAACCTAGTTTAACTTGCAAGTTTGGATCTTTATGCATGAAATGCTAGCATGAACCTTTAGGAACCACTTTACTTGTGAAACATTGGCTAAGACAAGATTTTGGGGCTTATGCATGTTTATGAACCCAAACCCCTTATGATAACATGCAAGTTTGTGGCCAAATCCTTTATGAGATTATGCATGCTTGTGGCCAATCCCCTCTTTTAAGTTGTGCATGTTTATGGCCAAACCCTTTTTGATAATATGCATGTTTGTGGCCAAATTACCTTATGACACTATGCATGTTTATGGCCAATCCCTTTTATGATGTTATGCATGTGGAAGCCAAGCCCTTTTTGGCATCATGCATGTTTTGAGACCAATATGTGACATAGTATCCTTACTATGTTGACTCGCTTTGCTTGCGTTGGGAAAACACGATTTTGGGTAGTTAGATAAACATGAACATGTCGCAAAATCTTAACTTGAATATGACATGTGTTTATACTTGAAAATATGACTTGAAAAATAACATGGAAGATGACATGTAAGTATGCATAAAAACATGAGCTTGGGAATTTACCTATTAAGTTAGGTCTACCCTTTGGGAATTTACCTATTAAGTTAGGTCTACCCAAATGCTTGAAAACTTGTAACATGTTTTGGAAACATGATGAACTTAGATAATATGAGTGTGGCCAACTCGAGGTTGGGTTGAGTTTGCAACGTAAAACTACCCGGAACCGACCGGCCTAACTAGTAGTTGCAAACAATAGGACCCAATGTGAGAAGTTGGTCATGTCGCGCTTAAGACCCGAGGTTAGACTAGGTTGTGGTGTAAATCTACCCGGACCCGCCCGGCTTAACTAGTAACCACAACAAGGTCTAATGTGAGAGGTTGAGGGTGCATTAATTAAATTAATGCCACATAATAGGGTTAAGTTAATTTGATTAATGAGGCTTAGCCAAATATGATATGGACAAATGGGTTAAGTAATTTGATTAGGCTAATGATACTTAACAAAACATGATAAGCTTGGGTAAGTTAAGTAACTTTATTTGCCTAATGACACTTGACCATTTTTATAGGACTAGTGGACGGGATTAAGTTAACCAACACTTAATCAATCCAACACGATAACGTGATAAGGTTAAGTAATTAAGACTTAACTAACCTAACCACGGTAATTAGATGGGGTTAAGTAATCCACACTTAACTAATCTAAACACGGTAATTCGATGGGGTTAAGTTAAACACTTAACCAATTCAAACTTGGTAATTCAATGAGGTTAAGTAACCCATACTTAACCAACTTAACGTGATAATTTAATGGGGTTAAGCAACTTATACTTAACCAATTATACATGAAGATTCGATGTGGTTAAGTGACCTAAACTTAACCAATCTAACTCGTTAATTTGATGTGGTTAAGTGAACTAAACTTAACCAATCTAACTCGTTAATTGGATGTGGTTAAGTGACCTATACTTAACCAATCTAACGTGAAAACATGATAAGGCTAAGTCACGAATCACTGGAATACGCTTGACCGATTGGATGACAAGGTCAAGTTAACTTATATAGTTAACCAATCTAAAATGATAATTAGACGAGGTTAAGTTATGGATTGCTTAATATACTTAGCCAACTTGACACATGGTTTGTAGGGTTAAGTCTTGGACTTGGATACTTAGCCAATTTTGACATGGATTGTAGACGGGCTAAGTTATGAACTTAAGTGACACTTAACCCATTAGATAAATCCTAATTTGGAGGATTAGGTAAATAACCATAGTTAACAAGGATTATAGAAATAAGGCTAAGTGGTAAACCTTAGTTAAAAGAAACTAAGTAATAATTCTCAGCCAAGGAAATTTGGACCACCTCTTAGATAGATGAGTAACCCGATACGGTAGGTCATCGTTTAAGTATACGTGTAGGAGCAGGCTATCTGATTTAGATAAAGGCTCCAGCGAACTGGGTAACGAAGCAGCGGCTTCGGGGAACGTGAGGATATTCTTGGTATCCCTCTGTGAGGTCGCAGATGATCATCCTGGGCTCACAAGAGGTTGAGGTCTGCGGTAGAAGAACCAAGAATATGCCTTGGTTGATATGCGAGCGACCTAAAGACTGGGGTGGATAGCAGTGAGTCGACGGATACATAAGGTGCCCGAGATAGCAAGTTCGCCGATCATCTACCATCTTGAGTCAAGCGTGTACGTACGGAAAGGCAGGGAACACCCAACAGACCATAATTTGCTATCTAATTATGGGTGAGGTAGGCCGTAGGATGTGGGCTGGCCGGAGTGTAGTTCTCATGCAAGATTTTCTCTTGTGTTGCCTTTCACTAGTTGAGGGAGGGGTCTCGTGGGACCATAGCCACGTGTAGAAAAGCAGACCTTAGTATCTGCATCGGCAGATAAATCTAAAGCTCCCGACCGAGTCCTGTATTTCTTGTTTTGCCCTGTGACAGGACTCGGATGGCACGATGTGATACATGTGCATACAGTTATAGAAAAACGATTCACGATGAATGCGTGGGAAAAAGGGCGCGGTTGAGGGTTAGCGTAATCCCTAGTGGCCTAGGTGGTTTAACCCAAACCGAAATACGAAAGCGTGCAATAGGTAAGCGTAATCCCTAGTGGTGCTAGGTGGCGTAAGTCCTAGTAGTTCAAACAATGATTCATATGGAAGAGCCTAGCTAGAACAAGGGTGATAGTCCAAACGATTTCAAGGATATTACGACATGAGGAAGCCCGTACGAGGTACGGCAAAGGAATGAACTTATATACATGGAAAGAAACATATGATTTGAGTAACCTATATATGCGATATATTAGGTTGACATGGACCATTACACGATTTTGAGTAAGGGACATTCATGGTTAACACATAACAAGGCTGGGATACTAGTACGAGAGGTGCAGAGCAAATATACATGTTAGAACTAGGAAGAATATACATAATAGATACCGTGGGATGTTAGACGGGGTAGATACCTTGGGATAATGTACTCGATAGAAATCTGACGATGTGATACCTTGACTTATCATAACACCGTAGTTTATCATGATATCTTAGTTTACCTTGCCGCAGTAGTTCAACCGGCTACCCTGGTTTATCTATCTTGTAGTTATCCTTATGTTTACTTTCAGTTTATGCATGTCATGTTACCTTTACCTGTTTTTATACTGGAAGTAGATAGGACTTACTCAGTCTTTTTGACTGACCCGTTTTTGTTTCGCCTCTTTTCTTCCGTTCCCACCCCCCCCAGGTTTCAGGGAGGAAACAATGCTGTTTAGTTCGGACTTCTTCTGCTTGGAGGTCATCATGGATGGCTTGGACTTCTCTTGGCTATGGTTACTTTACTGTTTTTACTTGGGGAATAATTTATGAAAATGTCTTTATGCTTCTTTACTATTGCAAGACAGGTTTTGATGTACTCTGATATAAAAGGCTTTAGACCTTATTTATTCATGTTATGAAAGTTTGATTTTACTTCCACTATTTTATATGTTCTGTCTTGTGATATTTCTGTGCATGTTACCAATAATGCCCCTCTAAAGCTAGTGCATTCCTTTGCGAGTGACCCTAGCGGAGGCGGGGTGTTACATTTGGTATCAGAGCAGAAGGTTACCAGACTGGGCAAAAGTTTTTAAAGACCTTCTGAAAACTATTTGAAAATCGTTTATAAAGAAGCATTTTTCAAGAAAGTTTTCTTTTAAAAAGAAAAGGCTATTCCCCAAAGGCCATTAGCATTATCCTTGTTTCCTTGATTGAATCTCTTTTCCTTTCTTTCCTCCATCTGTAGTCACAGTGGTTTTGACTGCGACTAGTCTTTCTAGCTGCGTAAGTGTTTCCCGTACGATGGAGGTGGTTCTCGAGAGACCAGTGGCCGCGTTATAAGAAAGGATAGTGAGGAAGAGGATAAAGGACACGAGCTTAAGGATGAGCAACTTGTTGGTATGGCTTAGTCCTCAAAGGAGGGAGAGGGATGAACAATGAAACCCATGACGAGAGAGTACCTTTGGCATGGCGAAACGGGACGGATAGTTAAGTATCACGGAACGGGGACAAGATCACTCGGAGGGCAATAGTGTGCTCTCATTTCTAGGGTACCTCAGAAGGAGTGTAACGATCTTGTTAAAGGTTTAGCTTTTCTTCTCTATCATCCTGTCGGGACTTTGCTTTGATCACCGCATCTTTTAAGTCCGCTTCGATAGTTGAGTCTCTGCACCTTAGTACTAGCGTAGTAGAGAATCCCGTTTTTGTCTCAAGTCCTATTGGAAGATCGGTCCATTTATTCATGGCTTGTTTGGATTTGAGAATGTCTATATCAAGTGTTGAGCTTGGAAATAATGCTTATGTTTATAAGCTATGGATGGATTCTAGGGATGAAGTGGTTATCCAGTAAGGGGTGCCACTCTCGGTTTTGATAGGAGGGTAGTTAGACTCTTGACTAGCCTTGGTAATACCCTCGAAGTCTCGTGTAACCTTTTGGGTTCGGTCATGGTTAGTTACTTAGAATCCCTTGATGCCTTTATGGGAAATTGGAAGCCCAATCGAGTGGTGTTCGCCGATAAGACGGATGGTCTATTTCACTTATGCATGGGTTATAGAAATCACCTTAGTAAGTGCGCTTGATAACCTGGTTGGCATCTGTTTACTTTCAAGAGGAAGTTCTTCGATGTGGTATACCTTGTGGTACGAGGTCCGAGATTCATTAGTGAATTTTGGAAAGCTTGCATGAGATCATGAGTACGCAGTCATGTTTGCGTCAAGTATTTTAGAAAAAGGATAAGTGCAAGTGGAACGAGAGGCGACGAAGGAATGAGTTCCAGCTCATGTTATGGAAACAGGAAATAAGAAGCTACGGAATCGCAAAGACGGTCAAGGCACAATGGAATTGAGCTCAAGGAAGTACGACTTTGATGGTCAAAGACTAGATACGGCATGATATCTCTTTTTGGGAGTGTATCCTTGACCCCTGTTTTCTGTAGAGCTTACTTGTAGGCTATCTTTTGGGGACACCCTCTCGGTCCTATTTTCTGTTACAAACCCCGTACGGAGTTTGTTTTGTTTATCTTCTCGATCTTATTTTAGGGAATCTTAGGTAGAACCCTATGGATGTAAACATGTATTTGAAACATGTTATGGTTGATATGGTTGCAAATGATTGCAAGTGGTTGCTCGTGGATGCGCGAATACACGTTAGATACTAGATTGACGCGATCACATTTCATGTTGCATATACACGAGTATTTATACCTGTTTATGGATGAAATTGAATGTGTTACCATGTGGACGTTGCATATGGATGAATGTTTGTGCACGCATATAGTGTATATATATGACTAGGACTATTTGCATACATGTTGGAATCATGGCACTATACATATTTTTGCATTAGGAAGATTATCCAAGCCTGATCATTAGCATTAGCTAAGGAACATGTACACACACGTTTTGCATATATTCATACAGCATTAGAAATCATCTAAGGACAATGGTTGCTTGTGGATGATGTTTTGAGTAGATGGATGATGGATGGTAGGATATGTTCTTCCTAACTTAGAGATTTCGGGGACGAAATCCTAAAAGGTGGGGAGAATGTAACAACCCGCATTTCAATAACATGTTAAAACGAGAATTAAGGCAGAATTTAATTTTAAATTCTGAATCAAGTAAAACGGGCTATGCCATTGCGTTCGTCTCGGAAAAATACGCGAAATAGAGTCCGAGTTTTCGAAAATCGGAGTCCGTATGACCCGGTTAAGGCCCAAAGAAGATTTCTGGAAATTTGAATTTCGGAAACAGTTTTGGAAATCAGATCTGGGGCCAGGCGGGAAGTTTCCCGCCTAGGCCATGTCGACAGGGCTGTCGACAGGCCTGTCGACTTGGGCCCAGACCAAGTCGACAGCCCTGTCGACTTGCCTGTCGACAGGGGGTGGCCGGGGCAAGTAGCCTGGCGCACCTGTTTGTCTCACCTGGTCTTGTTCTTGGGCTGGGTCTGGAAGCTTCCGCGATCTGATGGTCCTAATCTATCCTAGGGTTAATCTAAGGGCCTAAAACTATCCTAATCTCTATAAAAAGACCCTAAACCTAACCTAAATCCCTAAAAATCAAACCTAGCAACTAAGTGCTGCCAAAATCAATATTGATCATGGCCTCCATCTCCAATCCCTAGAGCCTATGCATTCAAATCGGGTTCAAATCAAAAGATGCAAGCTTGCTACACCAAATAGAGGCCAAATCGACATTGCTATGCGAGTTTCATGATGGTTCTTCTTCAAAGGAGCCACCTTTCTTCGTCAAGATGATGCATGATCCCTTTCCTAAGCCTTGCCTAGGTAAGTTCTAGCTACTTTTGGATCAAAACGGTATTTTTAATGTTGACATGGGATAAAATGAGGCTAAACATGATTATGCGAACCTATATGAACCTTACCTTGCCTCTTGTGTTCATGTTTATGATTTTAGGCCATGTGAGTAACTTAATCATGCCTCTCATGCTATGCATAACCTAGTTTAACTTGCAAGTTTGGATCTTTATGCATGAAATGCTAGCATGAACCTTTAGGAACCACTTTACTTGTGAAACATTGGCTAAGACAAGATTTTGGGGCTTATGCATGTTTATGAACCCAAACCCCTTATGCTAACATGCAAGTTTGTGGCCAAATCCTTTATGAGATTATGCATGCTTGTGGCCAATCCCCTCTTTTAAGTTGTGCATGTTTATGGCCAAACCCTTTTTGATAATATGCATGTTTGTGGCCAAATTACCTTATGACACTATGCATGTTTATGGCCAATCCCTTTTATGATGTTATGCATGTGGAAGCCAAGCCCTTTTTGACATCATGCATGTTTTGAGACCAATATGTGACATAGTATCCTTACTATGTTGACTCACTTTGCTTGCGTTGGGAAAACACGATTTTGGGTAGTTAGATAAACATGAACATGTCGCAAAATCTTAACTTGAATATGACATGTGTTTATACTTGAAAATATGACTTGAAAAATAACATGGAAGATGACATGTAAGTATGCATAAAAACATGAGCTTGGGAATTTACCTATTAAGTTAGGTCTACCCTTTGGGAATTTACCTATTAAGTTAGGTCTACCCAAATGCTTGAAAACTTGTAACATGTTTTGGAAACATGATGAACTTAGATAATATGAGTGTGGCCAACTCGAGGTTGGGTTGAGTTTGCAACATAAAACTACCCGGAACCGACCGGCCTAACTAGTAGTTGCAAACAATAGGACCCAATGTGAGAAGTTGGTCATGTCACGCTTAAGACCCGAGGTTAGACTAGGTTGTGGTGTAAATCTACCCGGACCCGCCCGGCTTAACTAGTAACCACAACAAGGTCTAATGTGAGAGGTTGAGGGTGCATTAATTAAATTAATGCCACATAATAGGGTTAAGTTAATTTGATTAATGAGGCTTAACCAAATATGATATGGACAAATGGGTTAAGTAATTTGATTAGGCTAATGATACTTAACAAAACATGATAAGCTTGGGTAAGTTAAGTAACTTGATTTGCCTAATGACACTTGACCATTTTTATAGGACTAGTGGACGGGATTAAGTTAACCTACACTTAATCAATCCAACACGATAACGTGATAAGGTTAAGTAATTAAGACTTAACTAACCTAACCACGGTAATTAGATGGGGTTAAGTAATCCACACTTAACTAATCTAAACACGGTAATTCGATGGGGTTAAGTTAAACACTTAACCAATTCAAACTTGGTAATTCAATGAGGTTAAGTAACCCATACTTAACCAACTTAACGTGATAATTTAATGGGGTTAAGCAACTTATACTTAACCAATTATACATGAAGATTCGATGTGGTTAAGTGACCTAAACTTAACCAATCTAACTCGTTAATTTGATGTGGTTAAGTGAACTAAACTTAACCGATCTAACTCGTTAATTGGATGTGGTTAAGTGACCTATACTTAACCAATCTAACGTGAAAACATGATAAGGCTAAGTCACGAATCACTGGAATACGCTTGACCGATTGGATGACAAGGTCAAGTTAACTTATATAGTTAACCAATCTAAAATGATAATTAGACGAGGTTAAGTTATGGATTGCTTAATATACTTAGCCAACTTGACACATGGTTTGTAGGGTTAAGTCTTGGACTTGGATACTTAGCCAATTTTGACATGGATTGTAGACGGGCTAAGTTATGAACTTAAGTGACACTTAACCCATTAGATAAATCCTAATTTGGAGGATTAGGTAAATAACCATAGTTAACAAGGATTATAGAAATAAGGCTAAGTGGTAAACCTTAGTTAAAAGAAACTAATTAATAATTCTCAGCCAAGGAAATTTGGACCACCTCTTAGATAGATGAGTAACCCGATACGGTAGGTCATCGTTTAAGTATACGTGTAGGAGCAGGCTATCTGATTTAGATAAAGGCTCCAGCGAACTGGGTAACGAAGCAGCGGCTTCGGGGAACGTGAGGATATTCTTGGTATCCCTCTGTGAGGTCGCAGATGATCATCCTGGGCTCACAAGAGGTTGAGGTCTGCGGTAGAAGAACCAAGAATATGCCTTGGTTGCTATGCGAGCGACCTAAAGACTGGGGTGGATAGCAGTGAGTCGACGGATACATAAGGTGCCCGAGATAGCAAGTTCGCCGATCATCTACCATCTTGAGTCAAGCGTGTACGTACGGAAAGGCAGGGAACACCCAACAGACCATAATTTGCTATCTAATTATGGGTGAGGTAGGCCGTAGGATGTGGGCTGGCCGGAGTGTAGTTCTCATGCAAGATTTTCTCTTGTGTTGCCTTTCACTAGTTGAGGGAGGGGTCTCGTGGGACCATAGCCACGTGTAGAAAAGCAGACCTTAGTATCTGCATCGGCAGATAAATCTAAAGCTCCCGACCGAGTCCTGTATTTCTTGTTTTGCCCTGTGACAGGACTCGGATGGCACGATGTGATACATGTGCATACAGTTATAGAAAAACGATTCACGATGAATGCGTGGGAAAAAGGGCGCGGTTGAGGGTTAGCGTAATCCCTAGTGGCCTAGGTGGTTTAACCCAAACCGAAATACGAAAGCGTGCAATAGGTAAGCGTAATCCCTAGTGGTGCTAGGTGGCGTAAGTCCTAGTAGTTCAAACAATGATTCATATGGAAGAGCCTAGCTAGAACAAGGGTGATAGTCCAAACGATTTCAAGGATAATACGACATGAGGAAGCCCGTACGAGGTACGACAAAGGACTGAACTTATATACATGGAAAGAAACATATGATTTGAGTAACCTATATATGCGATATATTAGGTTGACATGGACCATTACACGATTTTGAGTAAGGGACATTCATGGTTAACACATAACAAGGCTGGGATACTAGTACGAGAGGTGCAGAGCAAATATACATGTTAGAACTAGGAAGAATATACATAATAGATACCGTGGGATGTTAGACGGGGTAGATACCTTGGGATAATGTACTCGATAGAAATCTGACGATGTGATACCTTGACTTATCATAACACCGTAGTTTATCATGATATCTTAGTTTACCTTGCCGCAGTAGTTCAACCGGCTACCCTGGTTTATCTATCTTGTAGTTATCCTTATGTTTACTTTCAGTTTATGCATGTCATGTTACCTTTACCTGTTTTTATACTGGAAGTAGATAGGACTTACTCAGTCTTTTTGACTGACCCGTTTTTGTTTCGCCTCTTTTCTTCCGTTCCCCCCCCCAGGTTTCAGGGAGGAAACAATGCTGTTTAGTTCGGACTTCTTCTGCTTGGAGGTCATCATGGATGGCTTGGACTTCTCTTGGCTATGGTTACTTTACTGTTTTTACTTGGGGAATAATTTATGAAAATGTCTTTATGCTTCTTTACTATTGCAAGACAGGTTTTGATGTACTCTGATATAAAAGGCTTTAGACCTTATTTATTCATGTTATGAAAGTTTGATTTTACTTCCACTATTTTATATGTTCTGTCTTGTGATATTTCTGTGCATGTTACCAATAATGCCCCTCTAAAGCTAGTGCATTCCTTTGCGAGTGACCCTAGCGGAGGCGGGGTGTTACATGAAAACTTCAAAAGTTTATATTTAAACTTTATATTTAATTTAGAAAATTCATAAGTTTTAGTTTTTTGAATTAATACATATTAAACATAATTGTCAATTATAATTATTAAATTTTAGAACTAGGTAATAAATTTTACTTTTTAGTTATTAAAAACACTTATTGATTATTGATTATTAAAAATTACTTATTAATACATGTTATTAATTATTATTACATTTTAATTATTAATTAATCAAAAATAACTATTGAATTTTATTACTATTAATAGTAATTATTTATTACTGTTAGTATATTACTATTAACGTTAATTATTTAAAATATATTTTTATTTATCAATTACATAGTAAAAAGATAATAGTAAAATATTTTATGAAGAATGATCATATCATTCCCTTGCAATTCCCTTGAAGATCTACTGTAAAACAGCTTTAAAACATATAAGACGGTAAACTATTTCCATTTGCAACGAAATTTAGCGATGAAAAAAATTTATGGTAAATCGTTGCAATCTGCTATGGTTTAGCGACACATAACTCGATTGTAATAATTCATAACAAGCTGAAATATATAATTATCCTTTACTCCATCGCTAATTAGCGATGGAATTTTCCACTACTAAAGTCTACAGCTATTTACGGTTTTTCTTGCAATGTTGTTGATTTGGAGCCTCCCTTGTTGTCAAGAGATCTAAGTTCAATCGTTGGTAGTCATATCTTTAATTCAGCTTGTTGTTCTTGTGTGTTGATTCGTGGGGTCACGTCTGCATTTTCACCTATCTGCTTTTGTCATCTGGTAACGTCAGGTGAAACTCTGTGAAAAGCAGTTTTGTGGTAGGTTTCTTTTGTCATCGCTAATTCTTTCTTAGAAGAGATGGTGATGTGGAAACCTCGAACATCACCAGAAATGTATGTAATATAGGATCGAGCATTTTTCTACCAAGCTATGACTAGACAAAGGTCATGAAAATTGTTCGAGCCCCCACCGCGAAGCAAGATGTCTCATTATTTATAGGCAATGTTTTGGAGTTTCGATGTTGTTTTCTTTGTTCTTTTCTCTTTCCGTAATTTATTTCTTGGCTTTGTGGTTGTTCGTGCTTGTAACTATTAATGTTTGCTATCCTTGTTAAATTTCACGATGATGCTATGAGAATTCTATCTTTTGGAAAGATTGTGTATGTCATTTACACGTATCTGTATTTGAATCAAAAACAAAACCTCATTTTTCTTTATCTGGCTAACAATTATTTTAGAGCTGGTAAGGATAAATTTCTGTAATAGATAAATTTTAGCGAAGAACTTGTAACACCCCACACCCGCTAAGGTCACTCACAAAGGGAATGCCTTAGCTTCAGTGGAGTATTTAAGTGAATATAGAACTGAAAAATTACAACAAGACAGATATAAGTAATACTTGAAATTTAAAACATCATTTCATTGCAGCAGAAGGTAAATATGTTTGGTTACATCTCAAAAACCAACAAGAGTCAAGTACAAAATATCCATCTCGTTAAAACATAAGTACATAATACCACTACATACTAATAGCCATAATAGAAAAGATAACCGAGCTTTTCTTCAAGAGTCCAAGCTCCAAACGATAAATAAAGCAATCTGATCAAAGCCCACTAGTGCTAGGCCCACTCTGAGAACCTGAGGGTTGGGGAAAAAGATAAAAACAATGGGGTCAGACATAAGTCTGAGTGAGCCCTATAACCTTAACAATACAATCATTAAAGTAATTAGGGTATGATATAAACCTGGTACGGTACGACTGGGGATAAATGACTACAGTAAGTAGCCAACTAGACTTAGGATAAACTAAGATAACAGTAAAGATGCGCCTATCCACCTAAGGATATATACTACACTGCACCACCCCAGATCTACCCACCCAAGGGTAATTCCTACACTGCACCACACCAGTTCTACCCACCCAAGGGTAATTCCTACTTAAAGGTTGATCCCACTAAGTGTACTTAGTAATTCTTAATAGTAGTTTCGTGTACCCCTAGCTGACTACATAGGTGCCGTCTGCCCCTATCTCCACTAGGTGTACCCTTAGCAGTCTTAATAGTAGTCTCTTGTACCCCTAGCTGACTACATAGGTGCCGTCTGCCCCTATCTCCACTAGGTGTACCTGCTACTCCCCAAGCGATCGGCTCCCTACCGTAGATACCCGTGCTAGCCCCACAGTGGGGTGTATCACTCCCCAAAGTGGCAACCCGATACTATCAATGGTGCATGGCTTATATCTATACGATGCAACAATGTCTTACCTACCAGCCCGGGTCCACACATGCATATGAAACCCGTTGGACTCGCGTTGCCACCGCTACCCCGTTTTGGCCTCTTATAGTCAAGCCCAGTACGCGTGTCCCGTCCTCGACATGGGTCGAGCCCAATAAAATACATATGGGTTACTGGCTGAAATGGGCCCCCACAAGCTACTACTTAAGCTTGTCATTTTATCTAGTGCATCCCACTTAACCCCTTTTTCATAATCATGCCCACTTACATGTTAAGTTTTGGTTAAGTCATCTAATCATATTTCAATTGCCACTCAAGGCACCCACTAGATTTCTACATGCCACCCAAGGCACCCACTTGATTTCCACATGCCACCCAAGGCACCCACTTAACCCTTTAATCATGTTTAGTTACATGTTCCACTTTGGTTAAGTATTCTAGTCGTATTCTCTATTGCCACCCAAGGCAACCCACTAGATTTTTCCACTTCCACCTAAGGCACCCACTTAACCCTTTAATCATGTTTAATTACATGTCCCACTTTGGTTAAGTATTCTAATCTTATCTTCTATTGCCACCCAAGGCAACCACTAGATTTCCTCATGCCACCCAAGGCACCCACTTAACCCTTTAATCACGTTTAATTGCATGTTCCACTTTGGTTAAGTATTCTAATCGTATTTTCTATTGCCACCCAAGGCAACCACTAGGTTTTCTCATGCCACCCATGGCACGTACTTAATCTCCACATGCCACCCAAGGCACCCACTTAACCCTTCATGCCCCACTACATGCTTATCCGGTTAAGTGTTTCTTAATTGATTAAGAACGTAACCGTTGTAAAGAACTCTCACATTAGACTATCTTTTATGGCAGCTGGATTTGCCGGTTGGGTCCGGGCAGCCTTACGCCATAACCGAGTCTAACCTCGTGTCTATACACTTGTCACGTATTTAGTTTGTGCCTAAGACCTCTCACATTGGGCCAATCATTTGTAACCGCTGGATTTGCCGGTCGGTTCCGGGCAGTCTTACGCTACAAATGGGTCCAACCTCGTGTCTTAGTCGATTAATTACACCTAATTAATCACCCCCATATTTCGAATTAATTTTCCCTAATTAATTCCAATTTTAACGATGTACATAATTGACTCAATTATGTCCATCCACTTTATGGTATGTATAATCATACCAACTTCACACCATTTCATTAACATGTATATTAACCCCATCGATCCCCACGTAATTCGCCAACATGACATAAAAGGGAAGATTCATCACAAATACAATGGGTTCAACTTGCATAACATTAACATCAACATGGGTTTAAAGGTGTCAACATGCATATAGCATCAACCCAACTAGCATAAATAATCAACCCAAACTTGCATGAATCACATATGTCATAAAGAGGTTAACTTGCATATGTTATTTATGTCATACAAAGGGGTAAACTTGCATATGTATGTATGACATACAAAGGGGTTAACTTGCATATGTATGCATATCATACTAAGGTGTAAACTTGCACATGTTACTTGCATATCATCAAACACCAAACTTGCATAACATGTCATATATGAACATGCATATAATCAAACACCAAACTTGCATAACATATCATATATGAACTTGCATATAATCATACCCCAAACTTGCATAACTTGTCATATATGAACTTGCATATAATCATACACCAAACTTGCATAACTTGTCATATATGAACTTGCATATAATCATACACCAAACTTGCATAATATATCATATATGAACTTGCATAATCATGGTGTCATAATGGATCAATGTTTCTCATATGACTTGCATAACTTGCATAACATCACAAACACATAGCATATGACTTGCATAAATTGCATAACATCATGAACACATAGCATATGACTTGCATAACTTGCATAACATCATGAACATGTAGCATATGACTTGCATAACTTGCATAACATCATGAACATGTAGCACATAACTTGCATAACATGCATAACATCATTAACACATAGCATATAACTTGCATATCATGCATAACATCATTAACACATAGCATATAACTTGCATAACATGCATTGATCCACATTCATAGCCATAACCTCATTATATCCTATCATAATCATTTCAACAATTGGTCATTAAGGCTATAGAAAACTCACAACTTGTTGATTAGCACTGCTAAGAAGAAGATTAAGTTGCTAGAGTTGATTAGAGATTGATTTGAGAAGCTATCTTCCTCTTTAGATTGATGGAGGCTCCTTCAAGTTGCATTTTGACGGCATAACGGTGTTGTAGCTATTTTTAGTATGAATTAGGGTAGTCTTAGGGTGTATTTATAGATTAGTTAGGTGTTTTAGGCCCTTAGATTAACCCTATATCAGATTAGAGCCGTCAGATCACGTCCTAGCCACCAAAACACAGCCAAAAAGCCAAACTGGTGCACCCAGGTCACCTGGGCTCGACCAGGGAGGTCGACCCCCAGGTCGACACTAGGGTCGACTCCCCAGTCGACCTGGTGGGCAGGTCGACTCCCCAGTCAACCACCAGGTCGACCCCCTGGGTCTGGCGGGAATTTTCCCGCCACTTCTGAAATATGAAATTTCTGTTTTTAAATTTTCTGAAAATTCTTCGGGCCATATCTAGGTCATACGGACTCCGATTTTCAAAAACTCGGACTCTATTTCGCATATTTTTCCGAGACGAACGCAATGGCATAGCCCGTTTCCCCTGATTCAGATTTTTAAATTTAATTCTGCCCTATTTTATATTATAGCAGGTTATTCAACATACGGGGTGTTACATTCTCCCCTACTTAAAGGATTTCATCCCCGAAATCTCTAAGTCAAGAAGAACGTATCCTACCATCCAAACAACCATCTACTCAAACCATCAAACACTGGCATCCATTGTCCTTAAAGTTTCTAATGCTGTATGAACATATGCAAAGAGTGTGTATATGTTCCCTATCTAATGCAAAATTAGGCGGTCCACTTATTTAGTTGACCTCCTTAATGCAAACCATGATAGTGCCATGCATCCAATATGTATGCGAAAGATCCCTATCGACACATACTATTTGTATATGTGTGCACAACCATACACCAAAATGCATCATCCCTATGATAACGCAACCATTATACATCCATTAATATAGCTACTTACACACAATTTTATGCAATATGCAATATGAAGTAATTGAGCCGATCTAGTGCCTAGAGTGTGTGTATATGCATCCACGAGCAACCACTAGCAACCACTTGCATCCACACGCATCCATCAAACATAACATGTCTCAAACACATGTTTCAACCATAGGTTTTCCCTATCTAAAGGTCAAAGGTACTAATGAGAGGACATACTAAAGATAAGATAAGCACTAGACAAACGATAAAGGAGAAGTTAAAAGACATACCCTCCAAAAAGAAATGGGTACAATGAACGCATCTTCGCTTCTGTCTCCCAAGTAGCATTACTCTCATCTTCTCCCCTTGGCAATTTGACTAGTCGAACCTCTCTGTTTCTCAACTTCCTAATCTCTGACCCAAGGATGCGGGTAGGAGCTCGTCGAATAGTCGCATCACGCTCTACGTCTACTTCCCTAAGTAGGCTCGGCTCTACCACCTCTGCGGTCTCATGTAGGCACTTCCTCAAATGTGACACATGGAATACGTCCTGTACCCCACTGCTTCTTGCAAACTCTTCCAAAACTCGCTAGTGAAGATAGGATCTCGATCACTCACTATGCTAGAAGGTACACCATATAACCGGGCTATCTCTCGAAGGTAAACTGAAGCTAGCCATGGAGCCGTTCTCTTGCTCTTCACGGGTGTGAAATGGGCACTCTTAATAAATCTGTCTATCACAACCCAAATTCCCATATTACCCTTCCTCGATCTAGGTAACCCATCAATAAAATCCATCGAGACGCTATCCCACTTCCATTGCGGAACTTCCAATGGGTGAAGCAACCCACCGGGTTTCTTTTGCTCCGCTTTCACTTGTTGGCACACCAAGCATCTAGCGACATACTCGGCCACATCTCTCTTCATATCCTGGTACATCTTGTCCCCACCGGGATAAATGGTCATCCTAGAACGGTGTGCATCATCAAGAATAGCCTTCCTCAAACCCTCGTCTTGCGGTACACAAAGTCTACCGTCTCTACTCATGCACCCCCTATAGTCTAGGGTGTACCTACTCAAATGGCTGGACGACTCCCCCCTTATGAGCCTCTCTACTAACTCAACCAACTGTGGGTCGTCCCTCTGTGCCTCGCCAATCCGTCCCAAAAAGTAGGTCTGACCTCCAAGGATGTTAGCAAACCGGGTATATAGTCAACGGAAGGTCTAAAATCAAACATCGAGATAAATTCCAAGCTTCGTCATTCCACGAACAATGGACTCAAGGACAACCTTTTTCCGCTCAAGGCGTCCGCCACCACGTTACCCTTGCCAGGGGTATACGCTAACTCGAAATCATAGGATGCTAAGAACTCCATCCACCTTTTCTGTCTCAAGACTATGCGCTAGAAGAGTCTCCAACACTTCCCTAAGATGTAGGGCATGCTTTTCTCCACTTCTGGAGAAAATCAGGATATTCTCCCATACAAAATCGTCACAACTATCCATCTCTCACGCAGACCATCCTAGTCGAACTCGACATTCCCCAAGTGCAAGCCCCAAAGGCCTAAACCAATATCAGACAAACACCCAAGGGACACCTCCTTCGAAATCAGACGACCTACGTGAGATGATACTAATAGAAACGGCTAAATAATTAAGCCCTTGTCCAACTCTGGATGTCCTTGCCAATCTTGCTCCAAAACCACCGTTGATCAAATAACTGGCTTTTCTTAACCCATTAAGCACACACGAAAACTTATTTCGCTCTTTAGAAAAGACCAAGATGTCATCCACAAAGACCACTACGAAGTTATTTAGGTACTCCCTGAACACCCTACTCATCAAATCAACAAAGTATGCGGGGGCGTTCATCAAACCAAATGGCATCACCAGCCACTCATAGAAACCATCCGGAGCCCTAAAGGCGGTCTTCTCTATACTATCCTCAGTCACTCCCAACTGATGAAACCCCGTGGCTAAGTCCTACTGTGAAACCACTGAGGCGCCAACCAATCTGATCAAAGAGATCCTCAATCCTCGGCAATGGGTGTCAATTCTTCTTTGTGAGCTTGTTGAGTTCTCTATATTCTACACCAAGTCTGAGGGACCCATCTGCCTTCGTGGTAAAAACTACTGGAGCACCTCACTCCGATATACTTCGTCTTATGAACCCCTTCTCAAGCAACTCCCCTACTTGCTTATGGAGTTCCCTCCTCTCACGAGGAGCCATGTGGCGTACTGACAAAGATACTGGTTTAGCATCGTCTACAAATATATTCGGAGGTCTATCTCCCGCTTTGGAGGTAAGCCCTTCACCTCCCCAAACCCATCCGAGTATTCTCGGACCACTCTAACAGATCGCAAACTCTTGACCGAAGCGTCAAGCGATTCAAGATAACTTAGCAAAACAGAATCTATGGGATTACAAGAGATCTCGAGAGTGTTACCCAAGCAGGTCATGAGCCTAACAACTCTCCTTTCGCAATCAAGAACGACACCATTACTGGATAACCAGTCCATGCCCAAAATCAACCCATAGCCCGTGAAGCCCAAAACAAGAGCATCACCTCTAAACTCAACGCTAAGTATGGAAACCTTCAAACCCAAACATATCATGGAAAAATAAGTGGAGCCCCCCCAATTAGGTTTGAAACAACCACGGGATCATCTACTAAACTGGTGTCTAGGTGTAGTGACTCAACTAATGATGATAAGATAAACGAAATGTTGTGCACTAGAGTCGAATAAAGTTCGAACAGGATGATCGAGAGAACCAAATTTCAACTTAGACGGTCCTACCCCCATCAGGTATACCCGTCGTGAGGGAATACATCTACCCTCCAGAAGATCCTGAACTTTGCCCTTACCTATTTGGACAACCCTAAGGTGTCCTACATCTCCAAAACAACTAGCCTTCCCCTTCTCATTCTCCTTTCGTGGCCTTCTTACCACGATAAGGTTTCGTCCTTTATTTACCTAACAACTATTTGAACCTTCCTCTCTCGTCCATCTTAAAGGTACCTATAAGCCCTCCACCTCCTAGGACTAACTTCTTAGCCTGGCAAATGTCTTAGTCCCTTGAAGTGGTTCTTCCGTCCTTCATACGGAAGTCCTTACTTATCTTAAAAAGACATCTCTACGCGGAGGGGAAATTCAAAAAGAGAAAGAGGAAGAGATTCAAAACGGAGAATCCGAAGGAAGGATATATGGCTCTTGGGGATTATGTTCTTTTCTTTCAAAAACTTTTCTCTTAAAAGACATGTTTTTGAAAATACTTCTTCCAAAAATGTTTTTAGAAAAATAATTTTTCTAAAAGTTTTATTTGTTCTGGTAACCTTAAGCTCTGATACCACGTGTAACACCCCACACCCGCTAAGGTCACTCACAAAGGGAATGCCTTAGCTTCGGTGGAGTATTTAAGTGAATATAGAACTGAAAAATTACAACAAGACAGATATAAGTAATACTTGAAATTTAAAACATCATTTCATTGCAGTAGAAGGTAAACATGTTTGGTTACATCTCAAAAACCAACAAGAGTCAAGTACAAAATATCCATCTCGTTAAAACATAAGTACATAATCCCACTACATACTAATAGCCATAATAGAAAAGATAATCGAGCTTTTTCTTCAAGAGTCCAAGCTCCAAAAGATAGATAAAGCAATCTGATCAAAGCCCACTAGTGCTAGGCCCACTCTGAGAACCTGAGGGTTGGGGAAAAAGATAAAAACAACGGGGTCAGACATAAGTCTGAGTGAGCCCTATAACCTTAACAATACAATCATTAAAGTAATTAGGGTATGATATAAACCTGGTACGGTACGACTGGGGATAAATGACTACACTAAGTAGCCAACTAGACTTAGGATAAACTAAGATAACGGTAAAGACGCGCCTATCCACCTAAGGATAAATACTACACTGCACCACCCCAGATCTACCCACCCAAGGGTAATTCCTACACTGCACCACACCAGTTCTACCCACCCAAGGGTAATTCCTACTTAAAGGTTGATCCCACTAAGTGTACTTAGTAATTCTTAATAGTAGTTTCGTGTACCCCTAGCTGACTACATAGGTGCCGTCTGCCCCTATCTCCACTAGGTGTACCCTTAGCAATCTTAATAGTAGTCTCTTGTACCCCTAGCTGACTACATAGGTGCCGTCTGCCCCTATCTCCACTAGGTGTACCTGCTACTCCCCAAGCGATCGGCTCCCTACCGTAGATACCCGTGCTGGCCCCACAGTGGGGTGTATCACTCCCCAAAGTGGCAACCCGATACTATCAATGGTGCACGGCTTATATCTACACGATGCAACAACGTCTTACCTACCAGCCCGGGTCCACACACGCATATGAAACCCGTTGGACTCGCGTTGCCACCGCTACCCCGTTTTGGCCTCTTATAGTCAAGCCCAGTACGCGTGTCCTGTCCTCGACATGGGTCGAGCCCAATAAGATACATATGGGTTACTGGTTGAAATGGGCCCCCACAAGCTACTACTTAAGCTTGTCATTTTATCTAGTGCATCCCACTTAACCCCTTTTTCATAATCATGCCCACTTACATGTTAAGGTTTGGTTAAGTCATCTAATCATATTTCAATTGCCACTCAAGGCACCCACTAGATTTCTACATGCCACCCAAGGCACCCACTTGATTTCCACATGCCACCCAAGGTACCCACTTAACCCTTTAATCATGTTTAGTTACATGTTCCACTTTGGTTAAGTATTCTAGTCGTATTCTCTATTGCCACCCAAGGCAACCCACTAGATTTTTCCACATGCCACCCAAGGTACCCACTTAACCCTTTAATCATGTTTAATTACATGTCCCACTTTGGTTAAGTATTCTAATCTTATCTTCTATTGCCACCCAAGGCAACCACTAGATTTCCTCATGCCACCCAAGGCACCCACTTAACCCTTTAATCATGTTTAATTACATGTTCCACTTTGGTTAAGTATTCTAATCGTATTTTCTATTGCCACCCAAGGAAACCACTAGGTTTTCTCATGCCACCCAAGGCACTTACTTAATCTCCACTTGCCACCCAAGGCACCCACTTAACCCTTCATGCCCCACTACATGCTTATCTGGTTAAGTGTTTCTTAATTGATTAAGAACGTAACCGTTGTAAAGACCTCTCACATTGGACTATCTTTAATGGCAGATGGATTTGCCGGTTGGGTCCGGGCAGCCTTACGCCATAACCGAGTCTAACCTCGTGTATATACACTTGTCACATATTTAGTTTGTGCCTAATACCTCTCGCATTGGGCCAATCATTTGTAGCCGCTGGATTTTCCGGTCGGTTCCGGGCAGTCTTACGCTACAAAAGGGTCCAACCTCGTGTCTTAGTCGATTAATTACACCTAATTAATCACCCCCATATTTCGAATTAATTTTCCCTAATTAATTCCAATTTTAATGATGTACATAATTGACACAATTATGTCCATCCACTTTATGGTATGTATAATCATACCAACTTCACACCATTTCATTAACATGTATATTAACCACATCGTTCCCCACGTAATTCGCCAACCTGACATAAAAGGGAAGATTCATCACAAATACAATGGGTTCAACTTGCATAACATTAACATCAACATGGGTTTAAAGGTGTCAACATGCATATAGCATCAACCCAACTAGCATAAATAATCAACCCAAACTTGCATGAATCACATATGTCATAAAGAGGTTAACTTGCATAAGTTATTTATGTCATACAAAGGGGTAAACTTGCATATGTATGTATGACATACAAAGGGGTTAACTTGCATATGTATGCATATCATACTAAGGTGTAAACTTGCACATGTTACTTGCATATCATCAAACACCAAACTTGCATAACATGTCATATATGAACATGCATATAATCAAACACCAAACTTGCATAACCTATCATATATGAACTTGCATATAATCATACCCCAAACTTGCATAACTTGTCATATATGAACTTGCATATAATCATACACCAAACTTGCATAACTTGTCATATATGAACTTGCATATAATCATACACCAAACTTGCATAATATATCATATATGAACTTGCATAATCATGGTGTCATAATGGATCAATGTTTCTCATATGACTTGCATAACTTGCATAACATCACAAACACATAGCATATGACTTGCATAACTTGCATAACATCATGAACACATAGCATATGACTTGCATAACTTGCATAACATCATGAACATGTAGCATATGACTTGCATAACTTGCATAACATCATGAACATGTAGCACATAACTTGCATAACATGCATAACATCATTAACACATAGCATATAACTTGCATATCATGCATAACATCATTAACACATAGCATATAACTTGCATAACATGCATTGATCCACATTCATAGCCATAACCTCATTATATCCTATCATAATCATTTCAACAATTGGTCATTAAGGCTATAGAAAACTCACAACTTGTTGATTAGCACTGCTAAGAAGAAGATTAAGTTTCTAGAGTTGATTAGAGATTGATTTGAGAAGCTATCTTCCTCTTTAGATTGATGGAGGCTCCTTCAAGTTGCATTTTGACGGCATAACGGTGTTGTAGCTATTTTTAGTATGAATTAGGGTAGTCTTAGGGTGTATTTATAGATTAGTTAGGTGTTTTAGGCCCTTAGATTAACCCTAAATCAGATTAGAGCCGTCAGATCACGTCCTAGCCACCAAAACACAGCCAAAAAGCCAAACTGGTGCACCCAGGTCACCTGGGCTCGACCAGGGAGGTCGACCCCCAGGTCGACACTAGGGTCGACTCCCTAGTCGACCTGGTGGGCAGGTCGACTCCCCAGTCGACCCCCTGGGTCTGGCGGGAATGTTCCCGCCACTTCTGAAATTTGAAATTTCTGTTTTTAAATCTGTTTTTAAATTTTCTGAAACTTCTTCGGGCCATATCTGGGTCATACGGACTTCGATTTTCGAAAACTCAGACTCTATTTCGTGTATTTTTCCGAGACGAACGCAATGGCATAGCCCGTTTCCACTGATTCAAATTTTTAAATTTAATTCTGCCATATTTTATATTATAGCAAGTTATTCAACATACGGGGTGTTACAGAACGGGTTTTGCATTGTTTCGTTATGGGTACTACTAGTGTTTGCCACCTATTCCTTCTAAGCTAGAATTTATTTTGAGTTTCGCGCGTGGTTTCAATTTTTGCATTTTTTGCGTAACCAACTTCCTTTTATGTTGAAATGTATCATGAGTCGTTTAAGTCTCCGCAAAATAATTTTTAAAACTTTAAGTAAATGTTATTTAAAAAAAATTCGGATTTGGATATTGCTACCACATGTTACTAAATCTTAGTTTTGGTACAGATCTTACGTGAAAAGTAAAGCAGTGCAAAAAAGTAACAAAAAATCCCATATTTACATGAATTTTAAAAACCAAAAATTTAGTTTTATGAAAATTTTGATTTTATCTTCACATGTAAAGCATAAGGAAGATTTTATGCGACTGATTTTGCTGTTTTAGTAGTGCACCAGGGACAAAGATGCTTTAAAAACGTTAACGATAACAAGGGAAAAGCTATTTTAACTTCGGAAACGTTGTTTCGGTACCTTATCGACGATGCGCGCGAGTTATTATTTAACTCGTTTTACGTTTTATAACTTGTTTAAGCCTCCTTTTTGGTCTACATGTGGAAATTTTTAGAGCATTTTGGGGAAATTGAGGTAAAATTTCACTATAGGACGGAAATTAGATTATTTGTAAGTGGTAAGAACGTTGAATTATCCATTTTGATTTCCACTTTCCAGCATAAAGAAATTAATACGAATCGATTTAGATGCGTCGATGTGTTGGATGTTAGGATTTGGATGCAAAATTGGTTGTTTCATTCTTTTATTCATAGTCGTGTAGGGGGTTTTGGATGAAAAATGTTTTCAAAAAGCGGCACTTATGTATACATGCCAGTATATTTTAGGATATTTGCATCATGCTTTCAAAAGTATTTTCAAAATGAAATACATACATATAGGAGGATCCGATTAGAATATTATGCATACATATTTTGTGGTTGTGACCTATTATGTACACTGTGTTCACACACACGAGTTTGATTGCAAAAGTTGGATGTGGTTGAGAATGGAATTTTGATTACGAAAACCTTGTTTCAATTAATAACATTATTAATTATAAAATATATACTAACGTCTTTGTCCAGAATATGTATTTGTATATGTAGGATATAAATATTGAAGGCTGCACAGTATTAGAGATTCAAGATATCAAGGAACTCAAGACTCATGAGTAACAAGAATCAAGATTGCAAGAGCTCAAGATTATCAAGTAATAGAGTCTAGTTTATATGTAAAACTCTGATTAGCACTTTGACATTCTATTTTCAAATTCCTTTTCAAATTGATTTTAAAATAGTTTCAAACTCCAATTCTGAAATGATTTAAAATTATTACGAATTTTTATGATTTCAAATATATATGTTTATAATTCATAAAATTTTATAATATATATGTTTTTTAGTTTTATAAATATGTTTATAAAATATATCATTATGTTTTTATACTTTAGAAACTTCATTTGAAACATTAGTTTTGATTCAAGAATTTCCAGAATATGTGTGTATATATATACACATATTGATTTAAACACTTGAAAAATGATTTTAAAAATTAAAATACTATGTATATGTCGATATACATAATTGAACATGTCTGCATATAACTGTCATATTTCCAATTTTAAAAGAAAGTGTTATTTCATATTTTTAAACGTTTCAAAAACATTGCAACTTTTCAAACACTATAAATAAGGGTTAAATTCGAATTTTTTTATCACTTCTTCTTCTCCATCTTCATCCTATCTCTATCAACCATTAATTTCTTTATTTCTACACTTACACTCTGACAGTTTCTACTCGATTTATATCAAACTTTTTCGCTTGTTAATCTCTATCAAATATTCACTGATTAGAAGTGCTATTGAAGAGTTCTAGGGTTGTTGTAATCATTTGGGAATTGTTTGGGAAAGTGTGTGTTCCTTGTAGCCCGGAAATCAAGGAAAGAGAGCGATGTGAACCTTATAGCCGTGAAATCAAGCGTGGTGGAATCGGTGTTAACCTTGTAGCCGTGAAATCACGGGTGTTGTAAGATTGATACTAGTACTAATAAAACTCTATGAAATCCAGCGTTGCGTGGGACTAGATGTAGAATTAATCCGAATCAGTATAAAATCTAGTGCATTCTTTCCTCTTTTGCATTTTATATTTACTTATATCTATGTCTGTGGTTGTGATCATTTTTGGTGTGATAATCATTATTTGATTCATATAGTAATTCAAGTTAGTTATAGATTTATATAAATTTCTTTTAAACACTATTCACCCCCCTCTAGTGTTAATTCTGCCTTAAGATCCTTAATCCACAACAATTGGTATTAGAGCATAGGTTTTCAAAAGTTCATCATTTGAATTTTGGAAATACATAATGGCAACCAACACTGGAATTGCTAATAACAATAGTTCATTTATAGAGGGTCAGTCCACCGTTTGACTACCATTATTTAATGGCAGTAATTATTCATATTGGGCATGTAAGATGAAAATATATTTGGAAGCCGTAGGATTAGACAATTGGATTAGTACACAAACTGAATATGTTGAACCCACTACTAATTTTGCACAATGCACTAATGAACAAAAGGCTGCTACATAGAGTAATTCTAAGGCTGTGAATATGTTATTCTGTTCATTAGAAAAAAATGAATGTAATACAATGTCAGTTTGTAAATCTGCTTATGAAATATGGTGAACATTACAAGTTACTCATGAAGGAACCAATAAAGTTAAAAAAAACTAAGATATCTATGTTAACTAATCAATTTGAGTTATTTAAAATGAATCAAAATGAATCTGTCTCCGTATGTATTGCAGGTTTCAGGAAATCGTGCATTAAGTAATGCCTTTTGGAAAAACTTATTCTATGGAGGATCAAGTCAGAAAAATTCTAAATTCACTAACTCCCGAATGGGGTCAAGTGAAGAGGAAAATAATGTTAGTGAAATGAAGATTGAGGAGTTAATAGAAAATTTGATGTCATTCGAAGTCCAGTATAGAAAAGAAAGGAGAATAAGTCGACAGAAAAGAAATTTATAGCATTCAAAGCAACAACTGACGATTCGAATTCAAGTAGCGAGGATGGTGAAGAAATTGCCTTAATGACAAGGAATTTTAGAAAATTTCTGAGATATAAAAGGATAAATAATTTTCCAAGAAATAATCAAGGAAGTTTGGGAAGAAATGATGACAGAGGCTACAACTGTAATAGACCAGGCCATACAAAGAGAATGTGTCCATATCCAGATAAATCGAATCAACAAATAGATAATAATTCGTCAAAGAAAAGAAAAAAGAAAAAGAAAATTTGGAACAACTTTAGATGATTCAGACCCATCATCAAGCGATGAAGAGCCAGGAACAGGTAATTTGAATATGTGCTTCACATCGATTCAGAATTCAAAAAATACTGAAGAAATTTGATCTAAAAACCAGTTACGCCTTGATTAATTTTGATTGAATTGGCCGAATGGATGTTTTTGATTGCTTGCCTTGTTTGAATTTAAAATTTAAATTTAAAAATTCAAACTTGAACCTCAAAATTCAAATTTGAATTTTGAAATTCAAAATAATAATAATAAACTAATAAATAATAATATAATAAAAGTTAATTTTAGAAGTTTGTTAGGATTAATATTATTTTAGGAAATAATAAACCTGAAAATATAAAACGTTAAAATAATAAAACAAAGCCTAAAAGCAACATATCTTTTGAAAATACACATATATTTCGACATATAAGAATAGACATGTCGACATATGTGCCAGTAACTGAAATTCGAATTTCAAAATTTTGAACTTTCAAACTTCCCACCATCTTTTCACCTCCCAAGGTCTGGAAAGGTGTCCTTATTTTTAGAAAAGTTATGTCTATTCATTCTATATTTATTTATCAATTCTATTCTATTCTTTCTACCTCTCGTTCAAAATTCAAAACAACTATCTTTATTCTATTCTCTTCAAAACATATCTCTATTGGCTTCCTCTTGAACACCAAAAACCATGAGATTGACCAAAACTCTTAAAGGTTATCTCTATAATGATTCAGAAGCTATTCAAGCCTATGTTGACTATATGGCAAATGGAAAAGTTAATACGGGAGCCTTCAATATCTTTGAAGATTTTGCTCCTTATGATCTTAGTTCTCTTTTCCATCAATATGTAGCTCTAAGTTTGATTGACTCTCGGGATAATGATGAAGTATGTTATCTGAATCTCATCAAAATGTTTTATGCGAATTTGAATCGTGGATTTTAAGAAGTAAATGAGAATCAAGTTTGGAGTAGCGTAAAAGGCACTCAAATCATTTTGGATTGTGAAATGTTGGGTAACCATTTTAAATTGTAAGAGTATAGGATTGGATTTTTGGAATTTGAAATAGATGAAATTGATTTAGAAACTTTTCATCACATCTTCAAAAGAGATGAACTTTTGGAATTTAAAGATCGCTTTTTCCGCCGGTTATACCTTAAAAGTTTGTACACACATTAGATGATTAAGTCTAAGATAAAAGTATGAGACAAACACTCGAGTTGGATGAACATCATAACAAGTTCGTTTGCACACAAGTTAAGGGTCGAACATGATGTGAGGGGTCAGTCAGTCATAACAGGAAAGGGGTCGTACATACAAATCAAGACCGGAGGATAGTACAACTCAAGTACAATAAGAGGTCGCCCATTCTTCTTCTTCCTAAGGGGGTGATCACTCAAACACTAAGGGACACGGGTGTAGAATGACTCATATGCCCTTTGAAGGCCGCTCGCACATAAAGATAGCTCGCTCTACTTGTTAGTGAAGTCGATCGCTCATCATAACTGGGTTAGCGCAACAGCTTAGTTGGATCATATAGAAAAGTCGTCCATGCAAAGAAAGGATAAACATTGGAACAGACTGCACATCTTCCTTAGTCGCTCATCCAAGCTACCTTGATCGGTCATACATGTTCTTGTTGGCAAGTAACTTAAAGAGTGATGGATCGTACATACATCCTTTGCTCACCGATCGATCAGGCGATAACTCCTGAAAGGCCACATTTACAATTACTCTGCAAGCCTTGATCGATTGCCTAACCAGGGCGCTCGCGTGCATGAAGCCCTCTTAAGATAGCCGGATATAGCTATCGCCAGTTATCTACAGCTAAGCGGTGTCATTTTTGTAGTTAATGGGATGAGCGACCTGTAGTCTGCATATATGAATCCCAGATCATTTCCTCATAGAAGCTGACCTGTAAATAGGCCATGGCTTCCATCTTAAAGGGGATGGACGACTTGCGACCACGAAGTGCTGTCGAATTCTTCCTCCTACTGTTCCTTAGCATTTCAACCATCATCATATCCACTTGAAGATCGTTCATCAATTTGACCATATCATCAATTAGGATCACCTTAGTGGAAAAGAGATTGAAGATTCTCCTCCATCCTCCTCTCAAACAAAGACATTCTCCTTCTCCTCCGCTGACCAATCCTCCTCCTCCGTGGATCTTATCGTTTCCCCATTGAATTCCATGAATCTAAGTGAGATTTGTATGTGAGAAAGAGGATATGTTGTGAATGTACAAGGAGAGTTTATATGCCTTGTAATCATTATCATGATAATGCAAGTTACCTTCATAGTGAACATAGTCCTAGCTTAAGGCCAAACCACTCTAAAAACCTTGTCTCCATTTTACTTTCCTCACTTTTTTTTACTTTTAACCTTTCTGGATTGCGACTCCATTTACTTTCTAACCACATTGTTGAAGTACAGTTCACGTACCATTGGTGTTTGAGCCATTTTTGGTGAAAAAATTTGGCACCCACCGTGGGGCCACGTTCACATCTCCTCCCTTCACACTTCTCTCCGATTTCAAAATTTTACCCTTGATGTCCTAAACCTATACCATAGATTTCACAATCTCGCGACCGGGACAAACCGACGAATTTTCATCAAAATTTAAGGCCTTATCCGAAATCATGACTAAATCTAAGAAGATCGCTAGCAAAGCTGATGAAGAAACAACGACGTTGTTGGTAACGAGATTTCTCCACTCACTTCGAAGTAGGGGAATCCTCAAGGCCATCCTTGATTTGAGAAGAATTGAATGTGGCTGTAACTGACTTGAACAAAAAAAAAATGCATGCCACGACTAAAATGATGATGGAAAAACTGGATGCTTTGCTCAATACTCGAGCCATTCCTCCACCTCCAAAAATCATGGCCAATATTGACGAAAAAGAGGACTCTTCTGCCTTGGACTGTAGTTGATCCCACTATTCAAGAGAAGACGAAGGAGAGGCCGACGTAGAGGACCCTGAGGATAAAGCACCACGTCATGAAGAGAAACGCGCGACTCAGAGCACCATAAAACTAACCAAGGGGCACCTCCCAAAGAAAGTACGGGGCAACGAAGCTTGAACCGTGGTTATACCATTAAAAGAATTGACGCTCGCCCCATGAAACGGGATGGTTACTAGAAGCGTATTACGAATATGGTTCAACGATTAATGAAAGAGAACATGGCCCATCGGTATGATGAAAAAGAGTGGGAGTTTTCTCCTAGTAAAAACCCATTCACAGAAAGGATCCACCAAGCGAAATTCCCTAAGGAATTCATACCTCCAACAATAACACCTTATAGTGGAACTGGAGATCCAAACATTTTCCTATTCAAATATGATCAACAGATAAAAGGAGCTAGGGCCACTGACGAAATAAAATGCTTATACTTTCCTGTGTGCTTGGAAGGTGTGGCTTCACTATGGTTCGCTAGATTATCGCCTGAATGTGTTGATCAATTCGCTGATCTGGCAAGGAGGTTCCAAGACCAGTTCCGCCTACAAACTACCAAAGCAAGAGATGTAATGTCACTAAGCGAGATGAAACAAACGCCTGGAGAAACAATCAAAACTTTTCTTACTCAATTCCACGCTGCAGCTACTGAAGTGATAGAAACAGAACCTTGGTACTTGTTGGCAGCTCTGAAAGGTGCTATCGATAAAAAAATCAGAATTTGGGAAATAGTTCAAAATGAAGAAACCTAAAACTCTAAAGAGGTCTTGTAAGAAGGCCGAAGAGTATATGAGCATGGAAGATGATCCATCTAATGTTCGGAAGGCTGTAGAAGCTAGTGTTACCGAAGAAAGGAAAGACATCGAAGTCCGAACTGAGCAAAAGAATGACTCAGGGCAGAAAAGGGGAAATGAAGGGAAGGATAACAAAGTGCATAAGAAGGAATGGTTCTTCAATCAGATGGAGTTGACTCCCCTAAATGAAACCCCAGAGAGCATTTATTCCGCTACAAAGGACTCGAGCATTTTTCCTCAGGTAAAACCACAAAGGGTTACAGAGCAGTAAGCTAACTCCGGAAAATTCTGTCGGGTTCATAATCAGCCACGGCACAACACCAATGAATGCAAACACTTTATAAGCCTAATTGAGAAGATCATCTGAAAGAACCAACTACAGCAATATGTCAAGAATCCTCAAAACGTTCCAGCTATCCAAGGGCAAAGTAATGCTACCAGTCAGCCCGGATCACATGAGAAAGTTCAAACTCCCGTTGACCTACGACCAACCATCGACTGACAACCGCTGATGACAATTCAACATCCGGGGCTCAGAATAAGCAATCCCCATCGCCTTTACTTTACTTTACTTTGCTTTACTTCTTGTATGATGATTTACCTATATTGTACCAAACAAAATCTTTATGAACCAAAAGTTATTTGCTTGCATAGATCATACATTTGCTAGCTTGCGCTAAAATCAATTTCTTAAATATAGGCAAAATAATGCGACCGCTCATTTACAACCCAACCATAACTGGAAGCTTCCCAAGCATATCCCGGCGACTCAAGCGTTAAGCGCCGAAAGCATCATTCAAATTAAGCAAGATGATTAACGTACCACCTTGCAATTCTCGAAAGAATGAGTTATTCTGAGTCAAATGATGAAAAACGCAACAAATGGACACCAAGCCTGGAAGCTGCACCTTTCATCACAAAAACACACAATCCTTAGCAAACATCCAGCAAAGGGATTGGTACCAAGCTTTGAGGATGATGCAAAGGTGGAAGTCACCAAATTTTTCTCATGGTCAAAAGATTGCTAGTCCCTCTAAAGAGGCATCTTCTCAGGTGCAGGACACAAGTTCTTTAAATCGAAGCAAAATCTCGATAAAAGGAATGAGTGTCCACCTCCCAGGATGAAGCATCAAGTCGAAAGGACCAACAAACCTAGGATGGAAGTACCAGTCCTAGTGCTGGAAGGACCGACAACATGACGGAAGAGGGTAACAGAAATCCTAGCCGAAAGGGGGTAACAGAAATCCTAGCCAAAAGGGGTTATCTAATAAGGTCTATTTTTATTCTGAAATAACCAGAACAGATAGGAAAAAAATTGGATTGAAACTTAAAACCCGAGTCCTCCCCTGGGGACACGAACTCCAAGCCAATCTCTGAAGGACATGGTTCACCAAGTTAGCGGGATATGGGGTTGAATACATTCTAATAAAAACAATAACAAACTAGTGTATTTAAAACCCAATTCCTGAAGGGCTTGAGCCACCAAGTTAGCAAAAAGGGGATTAGCTACAGTATATATGGAGAACAATAATATGTATATATACGTGTATGTGTTTAACCAAATCTTCGAAGGGCTTGAATCACCATGTTAGTGACAAACATGGTTAAATACATCAAGAACAAAAACATGTGTTTGAATCGATTCTCCGAAGGGCTTGGGTCACCAGGTCAGTGAGAAACACGATTAGATACATTATAGGGTATACAACCCTCTTCGAGAGGCATGCATTCGAGTCCAACCTCTGAGGGGCTTGAACTACCAAGTTATTGAAAATACGAGTGAATGCGCGATAAGCATAAAACCCCTCGATGGGGAGCAATAAAAATAAGATGCTAAGATTACAACGAACTTTGGAATAGGGGCATAACCATAGCATTAAAGCGAACCAACAATGCTAGCTTTATATACCATAAGTCCGTTACAATCATAAGATTAAACAAGTGTATTGTTGTAACACCCCGTAATTTTAAATATTAAAATTAGCAATTTTAAGAATACCTAATTGTTAAAGTGAGAATTAAGGGAAATGGGTTACGCCATTGCGTTCGTCTCAAAATTATGCTTGGAATAGAGTCCAAGTTTTCGTAAATCGGACTTCGTATGAGGAAGTTATGGCCCTTAGAAGTTTCAGTAATTTAGATAAATTAAAAACAGCTCAGATTAAAATTCAAAATTCAAACAAGGAAGCGGGCTAGGCGGGATTTCTCCCGCCCCAGGCCAGGTCGACCTGGGGGTCGACCTCCCATATGCAGGTCGACCAGGGGGTCGACCTACTCCCCGGGCAGATCTGAACTGTGACGATTCTGATTTGTTGCTGAGTCTTTTCTGACCCGTTGCTGAGTCACTAGGGCATAGGTGGTAATTATGGATAACTCTATCTAGTCTGGATGGTTGTGATTGCTCCTATGATAATCTAACGGCTTATGTTGATTTAAACTTCTATATAAGCACGCATAGACTCAAGCCCTAAACCTAAATTAAATAAATCTCTTGGCCTCCAAGCTGCTGCTAGAATAGTTCTTCTTTCTAAAGCTTAGGGATTTGCAAGTCAGAATTCTAAAAAAAACGACGAATGAATTATTCTCTTCTCTAATCCGTCTTTGTGAGTACAACTTCTTTCACAAAATAATTAATAAATTAATTATGATGAATTATAATTTGGATTATGAGAACATGTCTGTTGAATCATGTGATGTTACTTAACATTGTTATCGTCTGTTGGTGAACATATGACAGTTTTGTTAACTTATGTTGGTAGATCTATTTCATATATCCAATCACATATGTTTAACTTGATGCATTTTATGACATCAGTTTATATGCAAGTTTGGGATGTAAATCATATGCTAGTTTGTAATCATATGCAAGTCTGTTTTTACACATGCTAATTTGTATGTGAATCTTATGCAAGTCTATATTCGAATTACACACAATTTCATATGCGAATCAAGTATATACATATGCTAGTTTATATGTAAAAAATGTGATATTAGTTTACATGTTTAAATTCATATGCAAGTTTGTAGGAATCCATATGCAAGTTTAGGTGAAAACTATATTCACATTTTTAGGTGAAAACTATATTCACATATGAAAGTTTAGGTGAAAACCATATTCCATATATACAAGTTTAGGTGAAACCCATATTCATATATGCAAGTTCACAATTTCATGTTTAGATCTATATTTAGATTCATGGTAGTTTATGCAAATTTATGTTTTATATGTCCATTGCCTATACAAACTTATGTTATAATTCTTATTTGCAAGTTAGATCTATTTTATGTGTTATGCAAGTTGTGATGTTTCTTTTCTTTTTATGAGTTGACTATTTGCGAGTCTAACATATTTCATATAAAAACGTACGAATAGCGTGGGGAAAATGGGAAAATATTAATTATGCAAATTGTGAATTGGCATAAAATGGCTTTAAAGGCATATAATTAATTTGGGACACCAATTGGTATAATTTATATACCTGAAAATTATGGACATAATTTAGGTGACAATTACGGACATAGATTAATTTGGAAATTATTGACAATTTGAATAGGGATAATTAATTCCTATTGGGGTGAAATAATTATGTGTAATAATAAACGCCTAAGACATGAGGTTAGACTCGTTTGTGGTATAAAACTGCCCGGACCCGCCCGACAAATCCAGCAACCACAAACGGTAGTCTAATGTGAGAGGTCGAAGGCATAAATTAAATGCGTAACAATTGTAAAGACAAGAGGTTAGACTCGTTTGCGGTATAATACTACCCGGACCCGCCTGGCAAATCCAGCAACCGCAAATGGTAGTCTAATGTGGGAGGTCTTACAAGGTTACGGTTATAATGAATTAAGTAACACTTAACCAAGATAAACATGTGGTGGGACATGGGGGTTCTGTGGGTGGCATGGGTGACATGTGAAATACGATTAGAAACACTTAACCACATTGAAACATGTAAGAAGACATGAATAAGAAGGGGTTAAGTGGGAAATCTTAGTGGGGACCAAGCATAGGTGGAAAGCTTGTGTCAAGTATGGGGGACCCTTTTCAAACCAGTAACCCATTAAGTATCTTTGTGAGCTCGTGTTAGATCGAGGACGGGACATGCTTACTGGGTTTAATTGTAAGAGGTCAAAATGGTTTAACGGTGGCAACACAAGTCCAACGGGATTATGTGCATGCGTGGGCCCGGGCTGGTAGGTAAGACGTTGTTGCATCGTGTTGATATAAGCTGTGCATCTTTAGTGGTATCGGGTTGCCACTTTGGGGAGTGATACACCCCACTGTGGGACCAGCACGAGTATCTACGAGTTTGGGAGTTGAGCGCATGGGGGTAGTGGGTACAACTAGTGGAGATAGGGACAGGCGGCACCTATGAAGACAGCTAGGGGTACACGAAACTACCATTATGATTATTATGTTCAGTAAGAGGACTAGTAATTATGCAGTATAGTAATTATCCTATAGTATTGGAGGCACAAATTAACAATATCTTATTCCTCTTGTTTGCTTTGTCATGTCCACTTATTTCACAGTCATTCCTTGTTTTACCAGTTTATACCTTATCCTAGTTACTTTAATAATTATATTGTTAATGTTATTGGACTCGCCAGACTTTATGTCTGACCTCCTTTGTTTTCGCCTCTTTCTTCCTTCCCTCCCTCAGGTTCTCAGGATGGGACTAGTGCTGGTGGAGCTTGATTTGGATCTCTTTCTCTCTCTTTTGGAAGTGCTTGGATTGCTAAAAGTAAAGATCAGCTTATCTCTTTTATGGCTTCTTATGTTGGGATTATTCTCTTTACTTTATGTACTTAGAAAATAATTTGTCAAGATGGATACTAAGTGTACTTGGTTTTACTGTTGGTTTATGATGTTGTTGTAATCAAACTATTTCTCCGCTGCAATAAAAGTTGTTTTAAAATTTTCAAATGCCAATATATGTATCTGTCTTGTTACATTCTGTTCTATACACCAATAATACTCCATGAAAGTTAATGCATTCCCTTTGAGAGTGACATTGATGGATGTGGGGGTGTTACACGTGGTTTCAGAGCTGAAGGTTAAAAGAACAGATAAGAGATTTTGAAAAACTGTTTTTCCAAAAGCATTTTATAAAGAAATACTTTCAAAAATATGTTTTAAGGAGAGTATTTTCAAGAGAAAAGTTTGTTTTAAAAACATAACCCCCAAGAGCCATATGTCTTTCCTTCGATTCTCCATTTTGAATCTCTTCCTTTTTCTTTTCAGCATGTCTGGGTTACCCGAGATACCCGAGGGCATACCGACACCAACCTGGTTCAGAAAGTATCTGGAGGCTAGGGCCACCGACGCAGGCCCAGCAGACATTCCTCCTTCCCCAGCTGCAGCCGCTCCTCCTCCCCTCCCCGCGTTGATACTTTTTCGAAGATATGCAAAGACTTTCGGGCAATGGGCGGAAAACCTTTTCACGGGTTAGACGTTTGTTGAAACTCGAAATTGGATTAAGGAGGTGGAAGGTTTGATTGGTATCTTTGAGATAGATGATGGAAGGAAGGTCCAATTAGCTGCTTGGTTAATGAAGGACGAAGCCTCATTTTGGTGGGAGGTCACGAATGGAGAACGTCCAGTGGAGAGATAGATGGATTTTAGGCATAGGTTCGAGATGAAATTTCTCTCACGAGTAGAAGAGAATTTATACATGGAGAGGTTCTTGGCGTTGAAGCAAGGGAATTTATCAGTAAAGGAGTACGTCAACAAGTTCAATCAGTTGGCGAGATTTGGCTTGGACTTGGTGAACACACCTAAAAAGAAGGCCCTGGGATTCGTTTAAGGTTTGAATGAGCCGCTACATGGGTTGGCTATGACCCACATTCCTATGGGGGCTACCTTTGAGAAACTGGTTGACATGGCGCTTATGCATGAAGAGGAGAAAGCCTCTAATGCTAATAAGGCACCAGAAAAGAAAGGGGATCAAAAGAAGTCACATCAGCAACCTAAGAAAGGTGGTAAGGATAACGATAGAAAAGGGAAGAAAAGGTGCTTTAATTGTGGAACACCAGGCCATCTGAGCAAGGACTGTAGGAAGACGAAGAAGACTGGTTGTTTCAACTTTTGTGAGGCAGGACATATGATTAAAGACTGCCCGAGAAGATAAGTGCAAGGGCAGAGGACAGGGTCTACTTCTGGAGGGAAGGTTCAGGCTCTCATGGAACCAGGGCAGGCAATAGGACAGGTTCATAATCTCTTGGCACCAGGACTGGAGAGAGGTAGAAACATTTTATTGAAAGTTTGGTTTTTCTGTATGATCATCCTGTTCGTACTTTGTTTGATTCTGGCGCCTCACACTCGTTTGTATCTGCTTCGTTAGTTGAAACACTACACCTAAATACTAGTCTAGTTACGGATCCCATAGTAGTCTCAAATCTTATTGATGGTTCAGCTCATCTTTCAATGATTTGTCAGAATTTGAGAGTGTCTATCTTGAGCGTTGAGTTTGAATGCAACGCCTTTGTTATTGGCTTCACGGGCTATGGGTTGATTCTAGGCATGGATTGGTTATCCAGTAATGGTGTCATCCTCGATTGTGAAAAGAGAGTGGTTAGAATTATAACTCGCCTCTGCAACACTCTCGAAATCTTTTGTAATCCCATACATTATGTTATGCTTAGCTACCTAGAATCTCTTGATGCGTCTGTTGAAAACTTGCAGTTTATTAGAGTAGTCCGTGAATACTTAGATGTTTTTGAAGAGGTGAAGGGCTTACCTCCGAAGCGGGAGATAGACATTCGCATATACCTTGTTGATAATGCAAAACCCGTAGCTCTACCCATTAGACACATGGCTCCAAGGGAGAGAAAAGAGCTCAGTAAGCAAGTCAAAGAGTTGCTCGATAAAGGGTTTATAAGGCGGAGTATTTCTGAATGGGGTGCTCCAGTAGTATTCGCAACCAAAGCGGATGGTTCACTTCGCCTATGCGTTGATTATAGGGAGCTAAACAAGATGACTAAGAAAAATAGGCACCCACTTCCAAGAATAGACGACTTGTTTGATCAGCTTGTAGGTACGTCGGTTTTCTCCCAACCAGATCTGTCTACCGAGTTCCATCAGCTAAGAGTGGCTGAAGACAACATTGATAACACCGCATTCAGAACCCCAAATGGTTTCTTCGAATGGCTTGTCAAGCCTTTCGGCTTGACAAACACACCCACTTACTTCGTTGACTTGATGAGCAGGGAGTTCCTTAATAAGTTTGTGGTGGTCTTCATAGACGACATTTTGATTTTCTCAAAAAATGAAGAAGAGCATGCTTTTCATTTAAGGGAAGTCATGGATACTCTTCGTGCACATCAGTTGAAAGCCAAATTCTCCAAATGCCATTTTTGGAGAGAAGAAGTGAGGTTTCTTGGACATGTGGTGTCCAAAGAGGGGATAGCTGTGGACCTCGCAAAAGTAGTTGCGGTGCAAGATTGAAAGGTTCCACGGAATGCAACCGAAGCCCGAAGCTTTCTCGGGCTAGCGGGCTTTTACCGAAAGTTCATTAAAGACTTTGCAAAAATCTCATCCCCACTCACAGGATTGACAAAGAAGAACCTAACTTTCGTTTGGGATTTGGATTGCGATATTGCTTTCCAACATTTGAAAAGGACTCTAACAACAGCCCCAGTTCTGACATTGCCTGATGGGAGCAAAATGTTTTCCGTATACATAGACGCATGCGGTACAGGGTTGGGCGTTGTCTTGATGCAAGAAGGCAAGGTAGTTTGTTATGGGGGAAGGCAATTGAAGGTACATGAGAAGAACTACCCAACTCATGATTTGGAGCTAGCTGCCATTGTTTTCGCTCTAAAGTCATGGTGTCATTACCTACTAGGAGAAAGGTTTGAATTGTTTACTGACCATAAATCATTAAAGTACCTTTTCTCACAAAAAGATCTTAACTTAAGACAACAAAGGTGGATGGAATTTTTAGCCTCATATGGTTTTGAGATTTCCTATACCCCTGGCAAGGGCAATGTGGTAGCAGATGCTTTGAGTAGAAAGAAGCTGACCTTGAGTCCTCTCTTTGTAGAAAGGCAAAGCTTGGAATACATAGCAAACTTTAACTTTTGACCCTCCTATGAGATTGTACTTGATCTGTTAGCATCACTAGAGGTGCGGCCTACTCTTTTGGACTCAATAGGAACCGCGCAACGAGAATACCCTCAGCTAGTTGATATGATGGATAAGCCAGTTAGGGGTGAGACTTCTAGTCACCTCAATAGATACTCCATCGATGATAAGTGTTGGTTGAGACGGGATGGAAGGCTACGCGTCCTATAATAAAGGGATTTAGTGAAGGCGGTTCTCGAAGAAGCACACCATTCTAAGCTGACCATACACCCAGGTGGAGACAAGATATATAAAGATATAAAAAGGGTTTTCTTTTGGAATAACATGAAGAAGGATGTAGCTGAGTTCGTCCTTAAGTGCTTGATATGCCAGCAAGTCAAAGCGGAGCAGAAGAAGCCCGGTGGTCTGCTTCATCCTCTAGAGGTCCCACAGTGGAAGTGGGATAGCATTTCGATGGACTTTGTTGATGGGTTGCCTAGGTCAAGAAAGGGCAATACCAATATTTGGGTAATAGTAGATAGACTCACTAAAAGCACTCACTTTATACCTGTTAAGAGTAGAAGGACTGCCTCGTCCCTAGCATCCATTTATCTTAAAGAGATAGTTCGACTCCATTGGATACCCTCCAGCATAGTGAGCGATGGAGATCCTATCTTTACGAGCGAGTTTTGGAAGAGTTTGCAAGAGGCTGTAGGCACACAATTATGCTTAAGCACGGCCTATCACCCCCAAACCGATGGTCAGACAGAAAGGGTGAATAGAGTATTGGAAGACCTCTTGAGATTGTGCATTCTTGATTTTGGAGGGACATGGGAGGATCATATTTCTTTGGTGGAATTCGCTTACAACAATAACTACCAAGCCACCATAGGCATGGCGCCCTTCGAAGCTTTATATGGAAGACCATGCCGATCACCAACTTGTTGGTGGGAGTCTACAGACAAGCTCGTACTTGGGCCAGACATGATTAGAGAAACCTCATAAAAGGTGGACTTGATAAGAAGACGGATAAAGGCTTCACAAGATAGACAGAAGTCCTACGCAGACAAAAGAAGGACCGACCTTGAGTTTGAGGTTGGAGATAGGGTGTTCCTTAAAGTATCTCATTTGAGGAATGTCATTCGCTTTAGGTCTGTTGGAAAGCTAGCACCAAGATTTGTAGGACCATTTCCTATCACTGAAAGGATTGGCACGATGGCTTACAAAGTAGAGCTACCGGAAAGACTGGCTGGAGTCCATAATGTTTTTCATGTTTCGCAACTACGAAAGTGCTTACATGAGTCTGCGGAAGTGGTGGAGCCAAGTATACTAGAGGAAGTAGAAGTGGAACGAGAAGCAACTATGAGAAGAGTTTCAACTCGTATCTTGGGTACGGAAGTCAAAAATCTACGCAACCGTGAAGTCAAGCTTGTTAAAGTTCAGTGGAGTGACGATGAGGAAGACGCGACTTGGGAAACTGAGAGAAAAATACGCGCAGCCTACCCTTTTCTTTTTGAGGGTACTTCCTTGATCTCTTTTTCCATAAGTTTATTCATGTTTATATCTATCTTTTAAGTATATCTCCTCGGTCCTATTCTTTATCCTTAGGTAGGAACCAATGGATGTAAACATGTATTTGAAACATGTTATGATTGATTGTTGTGAATGGTTGCAAGTGGTTGCTAGTGGATGCACATACACACATTAGGCACTAGATCGGCTCAATCACCTTCATATTGCATATAAATGTGTGTGCATATTTAAATTAATGGATGTATAGTGGTTGTGTTATCATATGGATGCTGCATTTTGATGAATGGTTGCGCACATATATAGAAGTAATATGTATCATTAGGATTCTTTTGCATGCATAATGGACGCATGGCACTATCATGATTTGCATTAAGGAGGTCAACTGAATCAGTGGACCGCCTGATTTTGCATTGGATAAGGAACATATACACACACTTTTTGCATATGTTCATACGACATTAGAAATCTTGTAAGGACAATGGATGCCAGTGTTTGATGGTTGAGTAGATGGATGATTGGATGTTAGGATATACATTATCCTTAACTTGGAGATTTCAGGGGCGAAATGCTTTAAGGATGGGAGAATGTGACACCCCGTAATTTTAAATATTAAAATTAACAATTTTAAGAATACTTAATTGTTAAAGTGAGAATGAAGGGAAATGGGTTACGCCATTGCGTTCGTCTCGAAATTCTGCATGGAATAGAGTCCAAGTTTTCGTAAATCAGACTTCGTATGAGGAAGTTATGGCCCTCAGAAGTTTCAATAATTTAGATAAATTAAGAAAAGCTCATATTGAAATTCGAAATTCAAATTCAAACAGGGAAGCGGGCTGGGCGAGATTTCTCCCACCCCAGGCCAGGTCGACCAGTGGGTCAACCTGGGGGTCGACCTACCCCTCTCCCCCCAGGCAGATCTGAACTATGACGACTCTGACTTGTTGCTGAGTCTTTCTTGACCTGTTGCAGAGTCACTAGGGCATAGGTGGAAATTCTGGATAACTCTATCTAGTTTGGACGATTGTGATTGCTCTTATGATAATCTAATGGCTTATGTTGATTTAAACTTCTATATAAGCACACATAGACTCAAGCCTTAAACCTAAATTAAATAAATCTCTTGGCTTCCATGTTGCTGCTAGAATAGTTTTTCTTCCTAAAGCTTAGGGATTTGCAAGTCAGAATTCTAATACAAACGACAAATGAATTATTCTCTTCTTTAATCCGTCTTTGTGAGTACAATTTCTTTCACAAAATAATTAATAAATTAATTATGATGAGTTATAATTTGGATTATGAGAACATGTCTGTTGAATCATGTGATGTTACTTAACTTTGTTATCGTCTATTGGTGAACATATGACAGTTTTGTTAACTCATGTTGGTAGATCTATTTCATATGTCCAATCACATATGTTTAACCTGATTCATTTTATGACATCGGTTTATATGCAAGTTTACAATGTAAATCATATGCAAGTTTGTATATGAATCTTATGCAAGTCTGTTTTTACATATGCTAATTTGTATGTGAATCTTATGCAAGTCTGTATGCGAATTATACACAAGCTCATATGTGAATCAAGTATATACATATGCTAGTTTATATGTAAAACATGTGATATTAGTTTGCATGTTTAAATTCATATGCAAGTTTGTAGGAATCCATATGCAAGTTTAGGTGAAAACTATATTCACATTTTTAGGTGAAAACTATATTCACATATGCAAGTTTAGGTGAAAACCATATTCCATATATGCAAGTTTAGGTGAAACCCATATTCATATATGCAAGTTCACAATTTCATGTTTTGATCTATATTTAGATCCATGGTATTTTATGCAAATTTATGTTTTATACGTCCATTGCCCATGCAGGTTATTGGCTATGCAAACTTATGTTATAATTCTTATTTGCAAGTTAGATCTATTTTATGTGTTATGCAAGTTGTGATGTTTCATTTCTTTTTATGTGTTAGACTATTTACGAGTCTAACATATTTCATATTAAAACGTACGAATAGCGTGGGGACAATGGGAAAATATTGATTATGCAAATTGTGAATTGGCATAAAATGGCTTTAATGGCATATAGTTAATTTGAGACACTAATTGGTATAATTTATATACCTGAAAAGTATGGACATAATTTAGGTGACAATTATGGACATAGATTAATTTGGAAATTATTGACAATTTGAATAGGGATAATTAATTCATATTGGGGTGAAATAATTATGTGTAATAATAAATGCCTAAGACACGAGGTTAGACTCGTTTGTGGTATAAGACTGCCCGGACCCGCCCAGCAAATCCAGCAACCACAAACGGTAGTCTAATGTGAGAGGTCAAAGGCATAAATTAAATGTGTAACAATTGTAAAGGCACGAGGTTAGACTCGTTTGTGGTATAAGACTGCCTGGACCCACCCGGCAAATCCAACAACCGCAAACGGTAGTCTAATGTGGGAGGTCTTACAAGGTTACAGTTATAATGAATTAAGTAACACTTAACCAATGTAACACCCCACCTCCGCCAATGCCACTCTTGCAAGTACACTGGCTTTGGAGGGGCATTAAACGAGGTAAACATGCATGCAGATATCGCAAGACCTAACATATAATTAAAAACAGAGTAAATAAAGCAGCGGGTAAAAACTAACATTTCAAAACCATAGTCAAATTACATCAAAGTACTTGGTCATTATTTTCCACAAAACAAAGTCTAGAAACATAAACTGAAAACTGGAAAGAAAATCATAAAGTAACTATCCCCAAAGTAGGATAAAGCCATAGCATGCTCAAGTCCAAACCGTACATGAGCTATCCAGAAAAGCAGCTAAAGATCCAAGCTAGGTACCAGTGTTCCCACCCTGCAAACCTTGGGGGGGAGGGAAACGGAAGAAAAGAGGCGAAAGAAAACGGGTCAGTCAAAAAGACTGGTAAGCCCTACCTACTATTAGTATAAAAACTAATAAAGTTAACTGGACATGTAAAGCAGAGATGAAACATAGGATGATAACTGGCATGGTGAAAAGTTAACAACATAGATCAAGTGTGGCATCGCGTATACAAGGTTAGGTTGCACCAAGTGTGTACTAGTATTCCAATCCATGTCAAGTATAAACAAGAAATTGTAACACCCCACACCCGCTATAGTCACTCACTAAGGGAATGCCATAGCATCGGTGGAGTATTTTTAGTGAGTATAGAACAGTAAAATTACAACACGACAGATATAATGTAATACTTGAAAATTTAAAACATCATCTCATAGCAGCGGAAAGTAAAACATGTTTGGTTACATCATAAAACCATAACAAGAGTCAAGTACAAAATATCCATCCTGAATAAAATAAGTACATAATCCCACTACTCATAACAAATAGCCATAACAGAAAAGATAAGATAAGCTGAGCTCTACATCTACGGTCCAAGCTCCAAGAGATAGATAAAGCAAACTGATCAAAGCCCACTAGCACTAGGCCCAACCTGAGGACCTGAAGGAAAAAGATAAAAACAACGGGGGTCATACATAAGCCTGAGTGAACCCTACCTCCTTAATAATACAATTATTAAAGTAATTAGGGTATGATATGAACTCGGTATGGTATCTTTGGGGATAATGACTACACTAAGTTTCCCACGAACACAGGACGAACTAAGATAACCGTAAAGACGCATCTACCCACCCAAGGATAATTACTAACTGCACCACACCAGTCACTCCTACTCAAAGGTTGATCCCACCCAAGGATATCAAAGATAGATATAACCAGTAGTTTCCTGTACCCTAGTTGACTACATAGGTGCCGTCTGCCCCTATCTCTACTAGGTGTACCCCACTACCCCAAGCGATCGGCTCCCTAACGTAGGTATCCGTGCTGGGCCCACAGTGGGGTGTATCATTCCCCAAAGTGGCAACCCAAAAGCAACACCGGTGCACGGGTTATACCTACACGATGCAACAACGTCTTACCTCCCAGTCCCGGGCCCACACACGCATATGAAACCCGATGGGCCTGCGTTGCCACCGCTAACCCCGTTTTGGCCACTTATAGACAAGCCCAGTATGCGTGTCCCGTCCTCGGCTTGGGCCGAGCTACAAAGATACATATGGGATACTGGTTGTAATGGGCCCTCCACAAGCTACCCACCAGAGCTTGTTATTAATCTAGTGTTCCCCACTTAACCCTTTAATCATGTTTAATTACATGTTTCACTTGGTTAAGTATTCTAATCGTATTTTCTATTGCCACCCAAGGCAACCCACTAGATTCCTCATGCCACCCAAGGCACCCACTTAACCCCTCATGTCCCACTACATGCTAATATGGTTAAGTGTTTCTTAATTAATTAAGACCGTGATTCCCCATAAAGACCTCCCACATTAGACTGGCTGTTATGACCGCCTGGTTAAGCCGGTAGGGTCCGGGCAGTCTTACGTCATAACAGAGTCTAACCTCGTGTCTTTACTTTAATCACGTATTTAATTTGTGCCTAAGACCTCTCACATTAGACTGGCTGTTATGACCGCCTGGTTAAGCCGGTAGGGTCCGGGCAGTCTTACGTCATAACAGAGCCTAACCTCGTGTCTTAGTCGATTAATTACACCTAATTAATCACCCCCATATTAATTATCCCTAATTAATATCAATTTATTCATAACATGGGTAGACCTAACTCAATAGGTAAATTCCCATGGGGTAGACCTAACTCAATAGGTAAATTCCCACTTATGTTAATTAATTTTTTATGGTATGCTTAATCATACCCATTTCAACATACTTTTATTTAACATATTAATTAACCCCATCATTCCCCACGTAAATCGTCATTATGACATAACATAATAAAGGGAATATTTACCACACATAACATGGGTTTAGCATATAACTTTATCATGGGTTAAGAGGATGTCAACTTGCATATATGAGCATGTATTAACCCAACTATATTCAACCCAAACTTGCATATTATCAAACATGTGTCTTACATAACATGTTGCATATGAACTTACATATCATCAAACATGTGATTTGCATAACATGTTGCATATGAACTTACATATCATCATACATGTGATTTGCATAACATGTAGAACTTGCATTTTAGCATATACTTAACTTGCATAAGCACTCACATACTTGCATAAGCATTCATATACTTGCATAAGCTTGCATATCATGTTAAACTTGCATTTCAACATATACATAACTTGCATAAACATTCACATACTTGTATAGGCTTGCATATTATGTTAAACTTGCATTTCAACATATACATAACTTGCATAAACATTCACATACTTGCATAGGCTTGCATATTATGTTAAACTTGCATTTCAACATATACATAACTTGCATAAACATTCACATACTTGCATAGGCTTGCATATTATGTTAAACTTGCATTTCAACATATACATAACTTGCATAAACATTCACATACTTGCATAGGCTTGCATATTATGTTAAACTTGCATTTCAACATATACATAACTTGCATAAACATTCACATACTTGCATAGGCTTGCATATTATGTTAAACTTGCATTTCAACATATACATAACTTGCATAAACATTCACATACTTGCATAGGCTTGCATATTATGTTAAACTTGCATTTCAACATATACATAACTTGCATAAACATTCACATACTTGCATAGGCTTGCATATTATGTTAAACTTGCATTTCAACATATACATAACTTGCATAAACATTCACATACTTGCATAGGCTTGCATATTATGTTAAACTTGCATTTCAACATATACATAACTTGCATAAACATTCATATACTTGCATAAGATGTTAAACATGCATATAAGCATATACATGACTTGCATAAGTACTCACATACTTGCATAACATGTTTGCATAATGGATCCATATTCACTTAGTGTTTTGCATCATAAACATCATGAAACAACTTGCATAAAAATATCATGATTACATATTATGAAACTTGCATGACATAAGGCATATAACTTGCAAAACACATAATATTCACTACATCAAGCTTGCATAAATATATGGATCCACAAACATAGCCATACTTTATCACATCTTATCATAATCAATTCAATAATTGATTATTAAGGGGATAGAAGCTCACCAAAACAAGATTAGCAAGTTAAATGAAGCAAATCCCAAAGATTAAGTAGAAGAAGATGTAGATTAGCTTGCAAACCCTCTTAGGATTTTTAGTGGAGGCTCTCCAATTTTCTAAGTGGTGGCATAATGACCTTAGATCTATTTTTGGTAAGGATAAGGGGGGTATTAGGGTGTATATATAGATTAGTTAGATGTTTTAGGACCATAGGATATACCCTAGAACCAATCCTAGCCTTTAAAGCATGTCTTGGGGAAGAAGTCAAGTGTAGGAACCATTTAGGGCCCAAAAAAACAGCCCAAAACTCATCCCGGGCCTCAAAACATGAGCAGTTTTTGATTTTTCGTGAAACTTTGACGGGCCATAACTTGGTCATACGGACTCCGATTTACGAAAACTCGGACTCTATTTCGCGTATTTTTCCGAGACGAACGCAATGGCACAGCCCGTTTCCCTTGATTCAGAATATTAAATTTAATTCTGCTCTGATTTATGTTATAACAAGTTATTTAACATACGGGGTGTTACATTCTCCCCTACTTAAAGGATTTCGTCCCCGAAATCTCTAAGTCAAGAAGAACATATCCTACCAACCAAACAACCATCTACTCAACCATCAAACACTGGCATCCATTGTCCTTAAAGTTTCTAATGTTGTATGAACATATGCAAAAAGTGTGTGTATATGTTCCCTATCTAATGCAAAATCAGGCGGTCTACTGATTCAGTTGACCTCCTTAATGCAAACCATGATAGTGCCATGCATCCAATATGTATGCGAAAGAACCCTATCGACACATACTATTTCTACATGCGTGCACAATCATTCACCGAATAAATGCATCATCCATATGATAGCACAACCATCATACATCCATTAATATAGCTACCTACACACATTTATATGCAATATGCAATATGAAGTGATTGAGCCGATCTAGTGCCTAAAGTGTGTGTATATGCATCCACGAGCAACCACTAGCAAACACTTGCATCCACTTGCATCCATCAATCATAACATGTCTCAAACACATGTTTCAACCATAGGTTTACCCTATCTAAAAGGTCAAAGGTGCTAACGAGAGGACATACTAAGGACAAGATAAGTACAAGATAGGCAATAAAGGAGAAGTTAAAGAACATACTCTCGAAAAGAAAAGGGTACAAAGAACGCATCTTCGCTTCCGTCTCCCAAGTAGCATTGCTCTCGTCATCTCCCCATTGCACTTTGACTAGCTGAACCTCTCTGTTTCTCAACTTCTTAATCTCTGACCCAAGGATGCGAGTAGGAGCTCGTCGAATCGTCGCATCACGCTCTACTTCCACTTCTCTAAGCAAGCTCGGCTCTACCACCTCTGCGGTCTCATGTAGGCACTTCCTCAAATGTGACACATGGAAAACATCATGTATACCACTAAGTCTGTCTGGCAACTCCACCCTATATGCCATCCGTCCAATTCTTTCCTTGACAGGAAACGGTCCTACAAACCTCGGTGCTAACTTCCCAGCGGATCCAAAGCGAACAACATTCCGTAATGGAGACACTTTGACAAAAACCATGTCCCCAACTTCAAACTCAAGATCAGTCCTCCTCTTATCTGCATAAGATTTCTGTCTGTCTTGCGCTGCTTTCATCCTTCTTCGAATCAAATCAACCTTCTCTGAAGTCTCTCTAACCATATCGGGCCCTAGCAAGATCTTATCCGTAGATTCCCACCAACATGTAGGTGATCGACAAGGCCTTCCATAAAGAGCTTCAAAAGGTGCCATGCCAATACTAGACTGGAAGCTGTTGTTATATGCAAACTCCACCAAAGGAAGATGCTCTTCCCATGTACCTCCAAAATCCAAGATACAAAGCCTCAAAAGGTCTTCCAAAACACGGTTCACCCTCTCGGTCTGGCCGTCTGTCTGAGGATGATATGCGGTGCTCAAACACAACTGAGTCCCCACCGCCTCCTGTAAACTCTTCCAAAACTCACTAGTGAAGATAGGATCTCGATCACTCACTATGCTGGAAGGTACCCCATGCAATCGAACTATCTCTCGAACATAGACTGAAGCAAGCCATGGAGCAGTCCTCTTACTCTTTACGGGTATGAAATGGGCGCTCTTAGTAAGTCTATCAACCACGACCCAAATTCCTGTATTACCCTTCCTTGATCTTGGTAACCTGTCAATAAAATCCTTCGAGATGCTATCCCACTTCTATTGCGGAACTTCCAATGGGTGAAGCAACCCACCTGGTTTCTTTTGCTCCGCCTTCACTTGTTGGCACACCAAGCATCGAGCGACATACTCGGCCACATCTTTCTTCATACCGGCCCAGAAGAAAACCCCCTTCATGTCTTGGTACATCTTGTCCCCACCGGGATGAATGGTCATCCTAGAACGGTGCGCATCATCAAAAATAACCTTCCTCAAACCCTCGTCTTGCGGTACACAAAGTCTACCGTCTCTACGCAAGCACCCCCTATCGTCTAGGGTGTACCTACTCAAATGGCTGGACGACTCCCCCCTTATGAGCTTCTCTACCAACTCAACCAACTGTGGGTCGTCTCGCTGTGCCTCGCCAACTCGTCCCAAAAGAGTAGGTCTAACCTCTAAGGATGCTAGCAAACCGGGTACCAAGTCAACAGAAGGTCTGAAGTCAAACATCGAGATAAACTCCAAGCTTCTCCGTTCCACAAACAACGGACTCAAGGACAACCTTTTTCTGCTTAAGGCATCTGCCACCACGTTACCCTTGCCAGGGGTATATGCTATCTCGAAATCATAGGATGCTAAGAACTCCATCCACCTTTGCTGTCTCAAGTTCAAATCCTTCTGAGAAAACAAGTACTTCAAAGATTTGTGATCGGTGAACAACTCAAATCTCTCACCAAGAAGATAATGGCGCCAGATCTTGAGCGCAAAAACGATAGCGGCCAACTCTAGGTCATGGACAGGGTAATTTTTCTCATGCGCCCTCAACTGCCTCCCACCATAGGCTATTACCCTTCCCTCTTGCATCAAGACTGCGCCTAGTCCTGTCCCACAAGCATCAGTATAAACAACGAACGGCTTACTCCCATCTGGCAGCACTAAAACTGGAGCAGTGGTTAAACCTCTCTTTAACCGTCGGAATGCATCCTCACAATCCACATCCCATGTGAAAACCTGATTCTTCTTTGTCAAGCGAGTTAATGGGGCTGATATCTTCGCGAAGTCCTTGATAAACTTCCTATAGTAGCCAGCCAACCCCAAGAAACTCCTCACCTCGGTAGCATTCTTCGGAGCCTTCCAATCTTGGATAGATACTACCTTTGCAGGATCCATAGCTATCCCTTCCTTAGAGACCACGTGCCCTAAGAATCGCACTTCCTTCCTCCAAAAGTGACATTTAGAAAATTTAGCCTTCAGGCTATGCGCTCGAAGAGTCTCCAACAATTCCCTAAGATGTAGGGCATGCTCTTCCTCACTCTTGGAGAAGACCAAGATGTCATCCACAAAGACCACCACGAACTTGTTAAGATACTCCCTGAACACCCTACTCATCAGATCAACGAAATATGCAGGGGCGTTCGTCAAACCAAATGGCATCACAAGCCACTCATAAAAACCATCCGGAGTCCTGAAGGCAGTCTTCTCTACACTATCCTCAGCCACTCTCAACTGATGAAACCCCGTGGCTAAGTCCAACTGCGAAAACACTGAAGCGCCAACTAACTGATCGAAGAGATCATCAATCCTCGGCAATGGGTGTTTATTCTTCTTTGTGAGCTTGTTGAGTTCTCTATAGTCAACACAAAGTCTGAGGGACCCATCTGCCTTCGTAGCAAAAACTACCGGAGCACCCTACTCCGGTATACTTCATCTTCTAAACCCCTTCTCAAGCAAATTGCCTACTTGCTTATGGAGTTCCCTCCTCTCACGAGGAGCCACGTGGCACACTGGCCAAGACACTGGTTTGGCATTGTCTACCAGATATATTTGGAAGTCAATCTCCCGCTCCGGAGGTAAGCCCTTCACCTCCTCAAACACATCCGAGTATTCCCGGACCACTCTAACAGATCGCAAACTCTCGACCGACGTGTCAAGCGATTCTAGATAACTTAGCATAACAGATTCCATGGGATTACAAGAGATCTCGAGAGTGTTACCCAAGCGGGTCATAAGCCTAACAACTCTCCCTTCAAAATCAAGAACGGCACCCCTACTGGATAACCAGTCCATGCCCAAAACTAACCCATAGCCCGTGAAGCCCAACAAGCATCACATCTAAACTCAACGCTAAGTATATAAACTTTCAAACCCAAACACATCATGGAGCCCCAATTGGGTTTGAAACAACTAAGGGATCATCTACCAAACTGGTGTCTAAGTGCAGTGACTCAACTAAAGATGATGAGATAAACGAACTCGATATATCAGAATCAAATAAAGTTTGAATCGGATAATAAAGAAATCCAAATTCCAACCTAGACGGTCTTATCCCCATCTGGTACCCTAGGCGTGAGGGAATACAACTACCCTCCAGAAGATTCCATACCTTGCCCTTGCTTCTTTGGACAATCCTAATAAGGTGTCCTATTCCTCCCAAAAGGATAACTACTAGCCTTCTTCTTCCCCATTCCCCACTCGTAACCTCCCACTACTGAGGTTTCGTCCTTCATTAAACATCAACTATTTGAGCCTTCCTCCCATCGTCTATCCAATAGGTACCTACAAGTCCTCCTCCTTCTTGAACCAACTTCTAGTCCGACTAATGTCCAAGTTCCTTGAAGTGGTTTTCCATTCTTATCTATCTTAGAAAGATCATCTATACGTGTAGGGGAAACTCAAAACGAGAGAGGAAGAGATTCAAAACGGAGAACTCGAAAGATATAGATATGGCTATTGGGGATTATGCTTTTCTTTCAAAATCTTTACTCTTAAAAGACATGTTTTTGAAAATACTTTCTTCTAAAATATTCTTAGAAAATAGTTTTTCTTAAAAATTTTATCTGTTCTGGTAACCTTAAGCTCTGATACCACGTGTAACACCCCACACCCGCTATAGTCACTCACTAAGGGAATGCCATAGCATCGGTGGAGTATTTTTAGTGAGTATAGAACAGTAAAATTACAACACGACAGATATAATGTAATACTTGAAAATTTAAAACATCATCTCATAGCAGCGGAAAGTAAAACATGTTTGGTTACATCATAAAACCATAACAAGAGTCAAGTACAAAATATCCATCCTGAATAAAATAAGTACATAATCCCACTACTCATAACAAATAGCCATAACAGAAAAGATAAGATAAGCTGAGCTCTACATCTACGGTCCAAGCTCCAAGAGATAGATAAAGCAAACTGATCAAAGCCCACTAGCACTAGGCCCAACCTGAGGACCTGAAGGAAAAAGATAAAAACAACGGGGGTCAGACATAAGCCTGAGTGAACCCTACCTCCTTAATAATACAATTATTAAAGTAATTAGGGTATGATATGAACTCGGTATGGTATCTTTGGGGATAATGACTACACTAAGTTTCCCACGAACACAGGACGAACTAAGATAACCGTAAAGACGCATCTACCCACCCAAGGATAATTACTAACTGCACCACACCAGTCACTCCTACTCAAAGGTTGATCCCACCCAAGGATATCAAAGATAGATATAACCAGTAGTTTCCTGTACCCTAGTTGACTACATAGGTGCCGTCTGCCCCTATCTCTACTAGGTGTACCCCACTACCCCAAGCGATCGGCTCCCTAACGTAGGTATCCGTGCTGGGCCCACAGTGGGGTGTATCATTCCCCAAAGTGGCAACCCAAAAGCAACACCGGTGCACGGGTTATACCTACACGATGCAACAACGTCTTACCTCCCAGTCCCGGGCCCACACACGCATATGAAACCCGATGGGCCTGCGTTGCCACCGCTAACCCCGTTTTGGCCACTTATAGACAAGCCCAGTATGCGTGTCCCGTCCTCGGCTTGGGCCGAGCTACAAAGATACATATGGGATACTGGTTGTAATGGGCCCTCCACAAGCTACCCACCAGAGCTTGTTATTAATCTAGTGTTCCCCACTTAACCCTTTAATCATGTTTAATTACATGTTTCACTTGGTTAAGTATTCTAATCGTATTTTCTATTGCCACCCAAGGCAACCCACTAGATTCCTCATGCCACCCAAGGCACCCACTTAACCCCTCATGTCCCACTACATGCTAATATGGTTAAGTGTTTCTTAATTAATTAAGACCGTGATTCCCCATAAAGACCTCCCACATTAGACTGGCTGTTATGACCGCCTGGTTAAGCCGGTAGGGTCCGGGCAGTCTTACGTCATAACAGAGTCTAACCTCGTGTCTTTACTTTAATCACGTATTTAATTTGTGCCTAAGACCTCTCACATTAGACTGGCTGTTATGACCGCCTGGTTAAGCCGGTAGGGTCCGGGCAGTCTTACGTCATAACAGAGCCTAACCTCGTGTCTTAGTCGATTAATTACACCTAATTAATCACCCCCATATTAATTATCCCTAATTAATATCAATTTATTCATAACATGGGTAGACCTAACTCAATAGGTAAATTCCCATGGGGTAGACCTAACTCAATAGGTAAATTCCCACTTATGTTAATTAATTTTTTATGGTATGCTTAATCATACCCATTTCAACATACTTTTAATTAACATATTAATTAACCCCATCATTCCCCACGTAAATCGTCATTATGACATAACATAATAAAGGGAATATTTACCACACATAACATGGGTTTAGCATATAACTTTATCATGGGTTAAGAGGATGTCAACTTGCATATATGAGCATGTATTAACCCAACTATATTCAACCCAAACTTGCATATTATCAAACATGTGTCTTACATAACATGTTGCATATGAACTTACATATCATCAAACATGTGATTTGCATAACATGTTGCATATGAACTTACATATCATCATACATGTGATTTGCATAACATGTAGAACTTGCATTTTAGCATATACTTAACTTGCATAAGCACTCACATACTTGCATAAGCATTCATATACTTGCATAAGCTTGCATATCATGTTAAACTTGCATTTCAACATATACATAACTTGCATAAACATTCACATACTTGCATAGGCTTGCATATTATGTTAAACTTGCATTTCAACATATACATAACTTGCATAAACATTCACATACTTGCATAGGCTTGCATATTATGTTAAACTTGCATTTCAACATATACATAACTTGCATAAACATTCACATACTTGCATAGGCTTGCATATTATGTTAAACTTGCATTTCAACATATACATAACTTGCATAAACATTCACATACTTGCATAGGCTTGCATATTATGTTAAACTTGCATTTCAACATATACATAACTTGCATAAACATTCACATACTTGCATAGGCTTGCATATTATGTTAAACTTGCATTTCAACATATACATAACTTGCATAAACATTCACATACTTGCATAGGCTTGCATATTATGTTAAACTTGCATTTCAACATATACATAACTTGCATAAACATTCACATACTTGCATAGGCTTGCATATTATGTTAAACTTGCATTTCAACATATACATAACTTGCATAAACATTCACATACTTGCATAGGCTTGCATATTATGTTAAACTTGCATTTCAACATATACATAACTTGCATAAACATTCATATACTTGCATAAGATGTTAAACATGCATATAAGCATATACATGACTTGCATAAGTACTCACATACTTGCATAACATGTTTGCATAATGGATCCATATTCACTTAGTGTTTTGCATCATAAACATCATGAAACAACTTGCATAAAAATATCATGATTACATATTATGAAACTTGCATGACATAAGGCATATAACTTGCAAAACACATAATATTCACTACATCAAGCTTGCATAAATATATGGATCCACAAACATAGCCATACTTTATCACATCTTATCATAATCAATTCAATAATTGATTATTAAGGGGATAGAAGCTCACCAAAACAAGATTAGCAAGTTAAATGAAGCAAATCCCAAAGATTAAGTAGAAGAAGATGTAGATTAGCTTGCAAACCCTCTTAGGATTTTTAGTGGAGGCTCTCCAATTTTCTAAGTGGTGGCATAATGACCTTAGATCTATTTTTGGTAAGGATAAGGGGGGTATTAGGGTGTATATATAGATTAGTTAGATGTTTTAGGACCATAGGATATACCCTAGAACCAATCCTAGCCTTTAAAGCATGTCTTGGGGAAGAAGTCAAGTGTAGGAACCATTTAGGGCCCAAAAAAACAGCCCAAAACTCATCCCGGGCCTCAAAACATGAGCAGTTTTTGATTTTTCGTGAAACTTTGACGGGCCATAACTTGGTCATACGGACTCCGATTTACGAAAACTCGGACTCTATTTCGCGTATTTTTCCGAGACGAACGCAATGGCACAGCCCGTTTCCCTTGATTCAGAATATTAAATTTAATTCTGCTCTGATTTATGTTATAACAAGTTATTTAACATACGGGGTGTTACAGAAATGATCCCTTGGCCCAAAGCTGGATCAATATCATGAGGTGACCTAAATCAAGGTATAACTACTCGGTCTAGTCGATCGGCTCCCTATAAGCCTAACTCGTCGTGTATCGGTGTCATACGGCTTAATCGTGGAATGTAGTTAACTGTGCAAGGTCCACCCCAGGGTGTATCCAGCCCTAAGGTGTAAACCATAGACACAATTCAAGCACGCACAGTCTAAACCTACTGGTGCCCATGTTCAACTCCGGACTTAATGTGCACGACCATGGTCCGCCTGAACAACCGGTGCACCCTTCAGCCGTCTCTTTTGGTCTCTTACAACCAGTCCAGTAATCGTGCCCCACCCTAGCCTAGTCCAGGGTACCCATGATACTTCCAAGTGGTTTACTGCTGAAAAGGACCACGTAACTAGGATTTCAAGCGGGTTAAGTGTGGTTAACCCTATCCTAACCATGTATTGAGTTGGTCAAGTGTATTCAAGCAGTTCATGACTTAACCCTACATCGGGTTTAATTGGTTAAGTATTCAAGTAATCCATGTCTTAACCCTACCAATCCATCGTGTTTAATTGTTTAAGTATATTCAAGTAGTCCATGACTTAATCCTACCAATCCATCATGTTTAATTGGTTAAGCATATTCAAGTAGTCCATGACTTAACCCTACCAATCCATCGTGTTTAATTGGTTAAGTATTCAAGTAGTCCATGACTTAACCCTACCAATCCATCGTGTTTAATTGGTTAAGTATTCAAGTAGTCCATGACTTAACCCTACCATGTGGCATTAATTAACTTAATGCACCCCAACCTCTCACATTAGACTTTGTTGTGGTTACTAGTTAAGCCGAGCGGGTCCGGGTAGCTTTACACCACAACCTAGTCTAACCTCGGGTTTTAAGTGCGATATGACCAACTACTCACATTGGGTCCTATTGTTTGTAGCCACTAGTTAAGCCGGTCGGTTCCGGGTAGATTTATGCTACAAACTCAACCCAACCTCGAGTTGGCCATTCTCATGTTTTCTAGAAGTCATGTCCAAGTTCATGTTTCAAGCATAATCACATGTCATATTTCATGTCATCTTTTCAAGTCATGTTTTTATGTCATTTTAGTTTACCCATAACGTAACCCCATCGCATGTAAGTTCGCATAAACACAAATAGATCTCAAAGGGGGAAACTTAGAAGCATGACATAATTAATAAGGTTTGGGCCACAAGTTAAACATGGTGGCATATGAGGCAAATGTGTTCATAAACTTGCATATTACATTATAGGCCTCAAAACATGCATGATATCAACTTTAGCATAATAGGTGAAACATGACCATAAATGACATGGGATGATAGCTAGTGATTCGCATATAACATCATATGCAAGATAACATAGGGTTTATGAGAGATCATAAACTTGCATATTACATTATAAGCCTCAAAACATGCATGATATCAAACTTTAGCAAATAGGTGAAACATGATCATAAATGACATAGGATGATAGTTAGTGATTCGCATATAACATCATATGCAAGATAACATAAGGTTTATGAGAGTTTCTATGTTGCTTTATGCAACATTCCTAATCAAAGCTCATAGCTTTCTATGCACAAATCAAGGTGATAGCTTTACAAACATGCATAGAATAAATCTATGCATAACATGATAGAATCAAAGCACAAATCATACTTAGGCCCAAACTCAAACTTGCACATGTCATATTTAACTTCATAGTTAGAATCTAAGAGTAGAATAGGGCTTACAATGCTATGAAGACCTATGAAATAAAATAAGATTGAGACGAAGCCACTAGCAACTCTAAAAACCCCAAATGAATACAAGCTCCAAGTTGTCTTGAGAAACAAGAAGCTCCTTTGATTTGTATGAAGAAAGATCCTTGTTTTGATGAAGAAAGGTGGCTCTTTTACTAGCTTAGGACACTCAAACTTTCATGAAAAGGATGGAGGCCATGATATGAAGATGGAGGCCATGATCAAGAAACATTTTGGCATAGTTTAGTTGTAGGAATGATTAATGAGGGTTTAGGCTAGGTCTTAGGGTCTTTTTATAGAAGATTAGGTAAGGTTAGGCCATAGGATTAACCCTAGTTTTGATCTGAGCCATCAATTCACGTCACTAGCCTCCAAACATGTCTTGAGAAACAAGTCAGATGCACCCAGGCCAAACTAGCCGACCACCCAAGTCGACAGGGGTGTCGACTGGGCAGTCGACAGCACCTGGGGTGTGTCGACTCCCAAGTCGACTTGGGGGTGGCGGGAATTTTTCCCACCTCTTCTGCTTGGCTGAATTTGAATTTTGAATTCAAATTTGAACTTGTTTTTGAACTTGAAATTTTCTGAAAACTTTGACGGGCCATAACTTGGTCATACGGACTCCGATTTTCGAAAACTCAGACTCTATTTCGCGTATTTTTCCGAGACGAACGCAATGGCACAACCCGTTTCCCTTGATTCAGATTTTATCATTTAATTCTGCCTTGATTTACATTATAACACGTTATTCAAAAATACGGGTTGTTACATTCTCCCAACCTTAAAGGATTTCGTCCCCGAAATCTTCAAGTTAGGAAGAACGTATCCTACCATCCATCATCCATCTACTCAAAACATCATCCACGAGCAGTCATCGTCCTTAAAATATTTCTAATGTTGTATGAACATATGCAAAAGTGTGTGTATATGCACCTATCTAATGCGAAGATTAGGCCGTTACTGATTCAGTAAACCTCCTTAATGCAAAGTATGTTAGTGAAATGACTCCATATGTATGCAAATTCCCAACATAATTTATAATCTCTATATGAGTGCACATAACATTCATCCATATGCAACATCCACGTGATAGCATAACAAGTTTTAGCCATGAATAAGTATAAACACTCATGCATATGCAATATGAAAGTGTGTGAGCCGATCTTAGTGCCTAATGTGTATCATGCATCCACGAGTATCCACCTGCAAACACTTGCAACCATTTGCAAACATCAAGCATAACATGTTTCATCCAAAGGGTTTCTACCTAAGGTTCTCATGACAAGGTTAACGAGATAACAAGATAAACATGGATAGTGAAAGAAAGATATGCTGGCTAGGAAAAGAGATCGAGAATATACCCTCAAAAAGAAATGGGTGAAGCGCGCGCATCTTCTCCTCGGTTTCCCAAGTTGCATCCTCTTCGGCTTCACTTTACTAACTTGACTTCTCGATTCCTCAGCTTCTTGATCTCCGTTCCCAAGATACGAATCAAAGCTCGCCTCAAGGTTGCCTCTTTCTATACCACCGTGTCTTCAAGAATACCTGGTTCAACTACCTTGACTGACTCATGTAGGCACTTTCGGAGATGCAAGACATGAAAAACATTGTGAACTCCGTCCAGCTTCTCGGGCAACTCCACCTTATAAGTCATCTTCCCAACTCTTTCTATAATAGGGAAGGGTCCTACGAACCTTGGTGTCAGCTTCCCAACTGCTCCAAAATGAACCACATCTCGCAAAGGAGAAATCTTCACAAAGACCATATCTCCAACTTTAAATTCTAAGTCTGTCCTTCTCTTGTCTGCATAGGATTTTTGTCTGTCTTGGGCCGTTTTCATCCGTCTTTGAATCAATTCAACCCTCTCGGATGTGTCCCTTATCATGTCGGGTCCAATTATAAGCTTATCCGTTGTCTCCCACCAACATGTTGGTGGCTTGCATGACCTCCCATACAAAGCTTTGAATGGTGTCATTCCTATGCTTGCTTGGTAGCTGTTATTATAAGCAAACTCTACAAGAGGAAGGTGGTCTTCCCAAGTACCACCAAAGTCAAGAACACAAAGTCTCAAAAGATCTTCTAGCACTCTATTCACCCTCTCGGTTTGGCCATCCGTCTGGGGGTGATAGGCTGTACTTAGATTCAATCGCGTACCCATCGCTTCTTGCAAACTATTCTAGAACTGGATGGTGAAGATTGGGTCATGACCGCTAACTATGCTAGAAGGAACTCCATGCAATCGCACTATCTCTCGACGATAAACAGATGTTAAACCTGATACAGTCCTCTTGTTCTTTACTGGAACGAAATGGGTGCTCTTCGTAAGTCTATCAACTATGACCCATATCCCATAAAGCCCAAATAGTTTCGTCATCTTAATGGACATCTTCACCCCAACTATAAATCACAAACAGGCGAGTCATACTCCTTATGGGGTTTGCAACAGAACTAAGATTGAGAATAGGACCGAGAGGATATACTTAAAAGATAGCATGCGAGTAAGCTCTACAGAATAATAGGGATCAAGGATATACTCTTAGAAAGAGATATAATGCGCGTATTTAGTCTTCAATCTTCTAAGCCGCATTTTCTTGTGCTTAATCCCATCGTGCCTTGATCGTCTTTTAACTTCACAATTTCGTAGCTCTTAATTCTTATTTCCAAAATATGAGTTAGAACTCAATTCACCGTTGCCTCTCGTTCCACTTCCACTTATTCTTTTCCTAAAATACTTGGCTTAAACATAACTGCGTGCTCATGGTTTCATGCAAGCTTTCCCGTTAGTGAATCCTGGATCTCGTTTACATACCATACAGTATTCCACGCAGAAGAACTATCTCTTGAAAACAAATGCCACTCCACGTTGCCAAATGTTCTTACTAGGGTGATTTCTATAACCCATGCTTAAGCGGAATGGACTATCCGCCTTAGTGGCGAACACAACTCGATTGGATTACAAATTTCCAAAAAGTGTCAAGGGATTCTAGATAACTAATCATGACGGAACCCTAAAGGTCACACGAGATTTCGAGGGTATTACCGAGGCGAGTCATGAGCCTCGCAACCCTATGTTCGAAGTCAAGAATGGCTCCATAACCGGATAACCAATCCACGCCCACAATCAACCCGTGTCCCATAAACCCGAGAACATAAGCATTACATATGAATTCTACGCTCAAGATAGAGATTTTCCAATCCATACAAGTCGCAGATAGATGGGCGGAACCCCCCAATCGGATTTGAAATACTAACGGGATTTTCAACTAGACTAGTACTTACGTGCAAACTTTCAACAAGATCAGAAATAAAACTATGCGATGCGCCAAAATCAAATACGGTATGAAAAGGGAAATCAGAAATGTAAACATGACTTTCTATAGAAACACTACCTCGATCAAAAGCTGGAAGAGCGAGGGGAGCCTGCAACTTCCCTCCAAAGGGTCCTGCTTGTTGAATTTGCCTTTTCCCTTGTCCTTGCTTTTTCAGACAATCCTTACTATAGTGTCCAGACTCTCCACAATGAAAGCATTTGTCCAACTTCCTCTTCTTCTTCCTACAGTCTTTGACTATGTGCCAAGTGATCCTATAGAAGTTGCACTTTCTTGTGTCTTTTGCCTTGTTGTTGTTGGTCTTGTTTCCCTTCTTGTTGTTCTTGTCTCCTTTCTCGGAATCTACCTTCTCACCTTGAGACTCATTTGCCTTGACCTCCTTCTTGCCACCGTTATCTTCCTCTTGAAGCAGGGCCATATTCACCAAACTCTCGAGAGTCGCCCCCATGGGTATATGAGACATGGCCAAACCGCGCAATGGCTCATTCAATCCTAGAGAAAAGCGTAGGGCCTTTTTCTGAGCTGTGTTAATCAAGTCTAGACCGAACCGAGCAAGTTGATTAAACGTATCCACGTATTCCCTAACTGTCATGTCCCCTTGCTTTAGAGATAGGAACCTCTCCATATGAAGGTTCTCTTCTGTCGATGATAGAAACCTCAGTCCAAACCTTCTCCTAAAGTCATCCCAAGTCTGAATTGGCCTAATAGTGGTGGTGACTACCCACCAATATGCAGCTTCCTCTTTCAATAACCATACCGCTAACAGAACTTTCCTACGGTCTTCTATATCAAAGATAGCAAAGAGGTCTTCAGTTTCCTTTAACCAGTTTCTCGCCTCAACAAAAGTCTCCGTCCCAACAAAGTTCTTTCTACCCATCGCCTTAAAGTCCTTGAAAATCTTTGCGAAATCCGCTTGTGGATGCGGAGGAGGAGGAGGAATGTCCGCGGGGCCAGCTTCATTCGCCCTTGCCTCCTTGTACCTTCTAAACCAAATAGGTACTGGTACGCCCTCCAGAATGGCAAAATTATCGGCCATACTGAAACGAAGAAAAAGATAGATTGAGAACGAGGAAACAAAGGATAGTGCTAATGGCTTTTGGGGAATAGCCTTTTAAAATAAACTAGACTTTTCTTGGAAAATACATAATTGGTTTTGAAAATAGTTTTTCAAAAGGTATGTTTCAAAAACCTTTTTGCCCAAATCTTGTAAACCTTATGCTCTGATACCAAATGTAACACCCCACCTCCGCCAATGCCACTCTTGCAAGTACACTGGCTTTGGAGGGGCGTTAAACGAGGTAAACATGCATGCAGATATCGCAAGACTGAACATATAAGTAAAAACAGAGTAAATAAAGTAGCGGGTAAAAACTAACATTTCAAAACCATAGTCAAGTTACATCAAAGTACTTGGTCATTATTTTCCACAAAACAAAGTCTAGAAACATAAATTGAAAACTGGAAAGAAAATCATAAAGTAACTATCCCCAAAGTAGGATAAAGCCATAGCATGCTCAAGTCCAAACTGTACATGAGCTATCCAGAAAAGCAGCTAAAGATCCAAGCTAGGTACCAGTGTTCCCACCCTGCAAACCTAGGGGGGGGAACGGAAGAAAAGAGGCGAAAGAAAACGGGTCAGTCAAAAAGACTGGTAAGCCCTACCTACTATTAGTATAAAAACTAATAAAGTTAACTGGACATGTAAAGCAGAGATGAAACATAGGATGATAACTGGCATGGTGAAAAGTTAACAAGATAGATCAAGTGTGGCATCGCGTATACAAGGTTAGGTTGCACCAAGTGTGTACTAGTATTCCAATCCATGTCAAGTATAAACAAGAAATGATCCCTTGGCCCAAAGCTGGCTCAATATCATGAGGGGACCTAAATCAAGGTCTAACTACTCGTTCTAGTCGATCGGCTCCCTATAAGCCTAACTCGTCGTGTATCGGTGTCATACGGCTTAATCGTGGAATGTAGTTAACTGTGCAAGGTCCACCCCAGGGTGTATCCAGCCCTAAGGCGTAAACCACAGACACAATTCAAGCACGCACAGTCTAAACCTACTGGTGCCCATGTTCAACTCCGGACTTAATGTGCACGACCATGGTCCGCCTGAACAACCGGTGCACCCTTCAGCCGTCTCTTTTGGTCTCTTACAATCAGTCCTATAATCGTGCCCCACCCTAGCCTAGTCCAGGGTACCCATGATACTTCCAAGTGGTTTACTGCTGAAAAGGACCACGTAACTAGAATTTCAAGCGGGTTAAGTGTGGTTAACCCTATCATAACCATGTATTGAGTTGGTCAAGTGTATTCAAGCAGTTCATGACTTAACCCTATCAATACATCGGGTTTAATTGGTTAAGTATTCAAGTAATCCATGTCTTAACCCTACCAATCCATCATGTTTAATTGGTTAAGTATATTCAAGTAGTCCATGACTTAACCCTACCAATCCATCGTGTTTAATTGGTTAAGTATATTCAAGTAGTCCATGACTTAACCCTACCAATCCATCGTGTTTAATTGGTTAAGTATTCAAGTAGTCCATGACTTAACCCTACCAATCCATCGTGTTTAATTGGTTAAGTATTCAAGTAGTCCATGACTTAACCCTACCATGTGGCATTAATTAACTTAATGCACCCCAACCTCTCACATTAGACTTTGTTGTGGTTACTAGTTAAGCCGGGCGGGTCCGGGTAGCTTTACACCACAACCTAATCTAACCTCGGGTTTTAAGTGCGATATGACCAACTACTCACATTGGGTCCTATTGTTTGTAGCCACTAGTTAAGCCGGTCGGTTCCGGGTAAATTTATGCTACAAACTCAACCCAACCTCGAGTTGGCCATTCTCATTTTTTCTAAAAGTCATGTCCAAGTTCATGTTTCAAGCATAATCACATGTCATATTTCATGTCATCTTTTCAAGTCATGTTTTTATGTCATTTTAGTTTACCCATAACGTAACCCCATCGCATGTAACTTCGCATAAACGCAAATAGATCTCAAAGGGGGAAACTTAGAAGCATGACATAATTAATAAGGTTTGGGCCACAAGTTAAACATGGTGGCATATGAGGCAAATGTGTTCATAAACTTGCATATTACATTATAGGCCTCAAAACATGCATGATATCAACTTTAGCATAATAGGTGAAATATGGCCATAAATGACATGGGATGATAGCTAGTGATTCACATATAACATCATATGCAAGATAACATAGGGTTTATGAGAGATCATAAACTTGCATATTACATTATAAGCCTCAAAACATGCATGATATCAAACTTTAGCAAATAGGTGAAACATGATCATAAATGACATAGGATGATAGCTAGTGATTTGCATATAACATCATATGCAAGATAACATAAGGTTTATGAGAGTTTCTATGTTGCTTTATGCAACATTCCTAATCAAAGCTCATAGCTTTCTATGCACAAAGTCAAGGTGATAGCTTTACAAACATGCATAGAATAAATCTATGCATAACATGATAGAATCAAAGCACAAATCATACTTAGGACCAAACTCAAACTTGCACATGTCATATTTAACTTCATAGTTAGAATCTAAGAGTAGAATAGGGCTTATAATGCTATGAAGACCTATGAAATAAAATAAGATTGAGACGAAGTCACTAGCAACTCTAAAAACCCAAATGAATACAAGCTCCAAGTTGTCTTGAGAAACAAGAAGCTCCTTTGATTTGTATGACGAAAGATCCTTGTTTTGATGAAGAAAGGTGGCTCTTTTACTAGCTTAGGACACTCAAACTTTCATGAAGAGGATGGAGGCCATGATATGAAGATGGAGGCCATAATCAAGAAACTTTTTGGCTTAGTTTAGTTGTAGGAATGATTAATGAGGGTTTAGGCTAGGTCTTTGGGTCTTTTTATAGAAGATTAGGTTAGTTTAGGCCATAGGATTAACCCTAGTTCAGATCTGAGCCATCAACTCACGTCACTAGCCTCCAAACATGTCTTGAGAAACAAATCAGATGCACCCAGGCCAAACTGGCCGACCACCCAAGTAGACAGGGGTGTCGACTGGGCAGTCGACACCACCTGGGGTGTGTCGACTCCTAAGTCGACTCCCCAGTCAACTTGGGGGTGGCGGGAATTTTTCCCGCCTCTTCTGCTTGGCTGAATTTGAATTCTGAATTCAAATTTGAACTTGTTTTTGTACTTGAAATTTTCTGAAAACTTTGACGGGCCATAACTTGGTCATACGGACTCCGATTTTCGAAAACTCGGACTCTATTTCGTGTATTTTTCCGAGACTAACGCAATGGCACAGCCCGTTTCCCTTGATTCAGATTTTATCATTTAATTCTGCCTTGATTTACATTATAACATGTTATTCAAAAATACGGGTTGTTACAACCAAGATAAACATGTGGTGGGACATGGAGGTTAGGTGGGTGGCATGAGTGACATGTGAAATACGATTAGAAACACTTAACCAAATTGAAACATGTAAGAAGACATGAATAAGAAGGGTTTAAGTGGGAAATCTTAGTGGGGACCAAGCATAGGTGGAAAGCTTGTGTCAAGTATGGGGGGCCCTTTTCAAACCAGTAACCCATTAAGTATCTTTGTGAGCTCGAGTTAGATTGAGGACGGGACACGCTTACTGGGTTTGATTGTAAGTGGTCAAAACGGGTTAATGGTGGCAACGCAAGTCCAACGAGGTCATGTGTGTGCGTGGGCCCGGGCTGGTAGGTAAGACGTTGTTGCACCGTGTAGATATAAGCCATGCATCTTTAGTGGTATCGGGTTTCCACTTTGGGGAGTGATATTGTTGACGTCAAAAGTTGGTCACTAGTGGCGATCAACCCCCAATCGCGTGATCTACACACGAATAAAGATAAAATACGCAATAAAAAGTAGAAGAACGGGGAGCACACATAGAATTTTTATAGTGGTTCGGCAAAGACAATGCCTACGTCCACTTTATATATTATTTCTCTCTTTTTTTATTACAAATACAATGCTTTTTCTGTTTGGAAAAAAGAAAAGAAATAAGTATTTTCCTTTCTTCCTTTTGAGAGATTAAGATTCCGGAGGAGAATAGAGATGAGAAGTTTTAAGAAAGCCGTCTGGCCAAGAGGAGTTTTTTCTTTCTCTTTAAGCTTGGAGGTATTTATATGTGGAAAATGCTGCTTGGGCTGTTGCGAAATGGTCCGGCCGTTTCGAGAAGCTCCAGACACGTGGAATCCATCCATTGGCTCGAATTACGGCCGGAAGACTGATTCCACTGCTCATAAATAGTATCCTCGAAAGTTGTGGCCAACGTGGCATCCATGGAGAGGTATATCAAAGGCAGAGCTTTGTCCGCATATGGTTTACTGCCTTTATCTCCTTGGAAGTCGGGATATTAAGTGGACTGGCTCTGTAGAAATCTTCCAGGCTGGCCCGAGATAACCGGTCGAAGAGTTCTTTCTGGAAGCGAGAAACTCGGTCGCCCTGGTGAGCGATTTTTCTGGTAATGCGCAGTTAATCTGACTGAGTTGGATTTGGACCGATATACCATTGCTTGGTGTAGCACCTCTGGTGGGTCTCTTGGAGCGCGATTTGTATTTGGTTGTGCGTTTGGGCTTTGGTTTTGGCCCGATGAGATTAGTGCCAAAAAGAGGGCTAACACTTTGCCCCTCAGAATATATCTTCATCGACAGAGGGGGTGTATTCTGAAATCTGAACTGAAGCACAAACGTTCGAGTTGTTATGGTCGCGCCGGACCATATTAAGGCTAGAAAACCAACGGTCCAATGTTGTACTAAGACCAGAAATCCGACGACCATGCCAGGTCGTATTAAGGCCAGAAGACCGACAATTATCGGAAACCGTATTAAGGCCGAGATGATGATTGCCATAAGAATTGGTTCCTGCAAATACAAAACAAACCATGGGTCGAGCATTTTATTCCACTTGGCTTTAGAGGGTGGCGAGCATAAACCATACTCGGCTTGGTGGCGAGCATAAACCATGCTCGGCTTGGTGGCGAGCTTAAACCATGCTCGGCTTAGTGGCGAGCATAAACCATGCTCGGCTTAGTGCAAGTGTTTCTTATGCTCAACTCATGCTGGGTTAGTTAGTTTAACGAGCTATGCACGCTCGTGGTGTAAAGAAAGAGAGTGTAATCCACACTTGTGTTTAAGAAAAAGCGACCTCTCTCACTTGAAAGGGTAGGTGTTTGAAGTAGTGGTAGACTTTCACAGTAACCACATAGAACAGGGGGTCGAGCATTAACCATGCTCGGCTTAATGGCGAACACTAATCTGGTTCGGCTTAGAAATTTTACAACAGTCGATCTACTTTTGCAAAAAGTGAAGTTCATAACTGCTAAGCAACTGTTACAAAGAAAGTCTACGGGGACAGCGATTGATTACATAGCATCAAGGCATCCCTATTATTGAAAGAAATACATCGAGAGAAAAGATAAAAAATCTAATTAATGATAATGGCGCGAGTGCTAGTCTTAGGATCCTTTCTATTTCTAGGAGCTTGCGGACCAGCCTGAGGAGCTCGGGCAGAAGGTCGCGGCGGCGTGGCCGGGGTGTGATTTTTGACATACTCAGCAAGTTTCCCTTTTTTGACTCGTCCTTCAATGAGATCGCGCAGATGTTGGCAATCATTTGTATTATGTCCAGATACGTTATGGAATATACAATGCTTGTCAGAGTTAAATTCCATCTGGGTCGGCTCTCGTTGAGGTGGCCTTGGATTGGGGAAGGACTCGCGCATATAGAGATAGATATCAAGCAAAGAGGAATTTAGCTCGGTGTACCGATTATATTTGTTTTCATTTCGAGGTCGGACATTGCGTTTATCCTTTTCCGGGGCCCTCCTCTTCCTTTATTCTAGCCATTGTCGTTGAGTGGACCTTGTTATTTGGCTACTAAGACTTCAAGGCTCTCCATCTCATGGCTGGCATCCTCGTGTCGGAGGAATCTTTCGGCCTTGGAATAGAAATCATCTATATCTTTGGGAGGATCCCTAGTTAAGGAGTTAGAGAATTCTGATCTCTTCTGGACTCCCGCGATGGCTGCCATCAACACCATCGATGGCTCAGGCCGATCGACAGATGCTACGGCTGCGTTGAACCTTTCGAGGAAGGATCTTAGCGTCTCTCCGGATCGCTGTTTGATGGTAGATAGAAACATGACACTTTTCGGTCGAGAGATATGCACTCGAAACTGCTCAATGAAGCCGGTGACCAGAGTATTCCAACTACTGATCGACTCCTTTGTTAGCTGCCGAAACCACATACCGGCTATATCTATGAGAAAGAGTGGAAAGCACTTAGCCATGAAGCTGGTCGATGCACCAATTACTTCCATATGTCGCATGTATCGCATAAGATGAATGGTCGGGTCAGTACGACCGTTGTATGGTTCGATGACAGGGAACCGGAAGTCCGAAGGGTTTCGAGAATTTCTGATTTCTCTAGTGAAGGGGCTGCGATTGACATTGTCTATGTCTTGCTGCGAAGAATTGCCCCAAGTGAAACGTCGGATGATGCTTGCAAGCTGACTCCCATCTCCAAGGAGTCGTTGCCATGAACTTAACTCTGTATCCTGAGGGGGTTCTGTGCGAGGATCCAGCAAAAGCATGCTCGGAAAGATGGTCGTTGACTAGGCTCGACCTCCGTGAGTTAAGTGAAGGTGTAAGGGAAGGTGAGATTTGGCGGGTTGTTTTGGATAGAATGGCCCCTCTGGAACCTGATGAGTTGTGGATCGAGCCACATTTGTAGCTAAAGATCTAGGTTGATCCAGCATAACATGTGATGTTCGGAGGCCAGGGTTTCCTCCGTTTGAAGCAAGGTTAGGAGGGTCTATGATAGTGTTTTCTTCCGCTACGGTGAGGACCGGCATGGTACGGTGGCTTCCCTCGTTCGAAGGGAACGCTACTCCAACTCTTCGTTGAAGAGGAAGAGTGGTTAGACTGGTCTGCAGCAAGATCCCGGGTTGAAATGGGAATGGCATAGATTCTGAGGGACCCGGGGGTAGCTCTACTGCTTCGGTAGGTCGAGATGTTCCAAATAGTGGAGGCATATTTGCCAGACGACCTAGATCTTGGTCGCCAGCTTCTTGAGGTTCTGTTGTTGCAGCCGCGCTGGTCGCTGGAAGCGATATTCTTGGTGGGGATCGATCGGTTGGTGGAGCCAAACCAGGATAAAATAAAGGTGTATCCCGATCAGTTGCCTGATTTCATGCAGACCGAAGATCGGTTATTGCCCCAGCTTCGGTCGATGGAGGAATTGATGTCGAAGCATTCAACCCTGTTTCCAGTCGACCGAGAAGGTGATCCATCAACTGCTGTTGTCGTTCGAGAACTTTACCCTGAGATGTCATATGGTCTTTGAGTTCGACCATGATTTTATCCATGTCATCCCGGGTAAGGAATCAGGACATGTTATCATGAGAGGAAACTTCGTGGCTTACTTCTGCAGCATCGGCATCAGCTGCATCGGCGTTTGTGGGACGAGAGGATGTTGCATCTTTCTTTCGTTTGTTCGCCATGACCTGGGATAAGCAGGAGCTCGATGGCGGTGTTGGTGCGCTTCCCCTACCTGGCGCGCCAAAGTGTTGACGTCAAAAGTTGGTCACTAGTGACGATCAACCCCCAATCGCGTGATCTACACACGAATAAAGATAAAATACGCAATAAAAAGTAAAAGAACGGGGAGCACACACAGAATTTTTATAGTGGTTCGGCAAAGACAATGCCTACGTCCACTTTATATATTATTTCTCTCTTTTTTGATTACAAATACAATGCTTTTTCTGTTTGGAGAAAAGAAAAGTAATAACTATTTTCCTTTCTTACTTTTGAGAGATTAAGATTCTGGAGGAGAGTAGAGATGAGAAGTTTTAAGAAAGCCGTCTGGCCAAGAGGAGTTTTTTCTTTCTCTTTCAGCTTGGAGGTATTTATAGGTGGAAAATGCTGCTTGGGCTGTTGCGAAATGGTCCGGCCATTTCGAGAAGCTCAAGACACGTGGAATCCATCCATTGGCTTGAATTGCAGCCGGAAGACTGATTCCACTGCTCATAAATAGTATCCTCAAAAGTTGTGGCCGATGTGGCATCCATGGAGAGGTATATCAAAAGCAGAGCTTTGTCCGCATAAGGTTGACCGCCTTTATCTACTTGGAAGTCGGGATATTAAGTGGACTGGCTCTATAGAAATCTTCCACGCTGGCCCGAGATAACCGGTCGACGAGTTCTTTCTGGAAGCGAGAAACTCGGTCGCCCTGGTGAGCGATTTTTCTGGTAGTGCCCACTTAATCTGACTTAGTTGGATTTGGACCGATATACCATTGCTTGGTGTAGCGCCTCTGATAGGTCTCCTGGAGCGCGATTTGTATTTGGTTATGCGTTTGGGCTTTGGTTTTGGCCCGATGAGATTAATGCCAAAAAGAGGGCTAACACTTTGCCCCTCAGAATATATCTACATTGACAGAGGGGGGTGTATTCTGAAATCTGAACTGAAGCACAAACGTTCGAGCTGCTATGGTCGCGCCGGACCATATTAAGGCCAGAAAACCAACGGTCCGATGTTGTATTAAGACCAGAAATCCGACGACCATGCCAGGTCGTATTAAGGCCAGAAGACCGACAACTATCATAAACCGTATTAAGGCTGAGATGATGATTGCCATAAGAATTGATTCCTGCAAATACAAAACAAACCATGGGTCGAGCATTTTATTCCACTTGGATTTAGAGGGTGGCGAGCATAAAACATACTCGGCTTGGTGGCGAGCATAAACCATGCTCGGCTTGGTGGCGAGCATAAACCATGCTCGGCTTAGTGGCGAGCATAAACCATGCTCGGTTTAGTGGCGAGCATAAACCATGCTCGGCTTAGTGGTGAGCATAAACCATGCTCGGCTAAGTGCAAGTGTTTCTTATGCTCAACTCATGCTGGGTAGGTTAGTTTAACAAGCTATGCACACTCGTGGTGTAAAGGAAGAGAGTGTAATCCACACTCGTGTTTAAGAAAAAGCGACCTCTCTCACTTGAAAGGGTAGGTGTTTGAAGTAGTGGTAGACTTTCACACTAACCACGTAGAACAGGGGGGCGAGCATTAACTATGCTCGGCTTAATGGCGAACACTAATCTGATTCGGCTTAGAAATTTTACAACCGTCGATCTACTTTTGCAAAAAGTAAAGTTCATAACTGCTAAGAAACTATTACAAAGAAAGTCTACGGGGACATCGATTAATTACATAGCATCAAGGCATCCCTATTATTGAAAGAAATACATCGAGAGAAAAGATAAAAAATCTAATTAATGATAATGGCGCGAGTGCTAGTCTCAGGGTCCTTTCCATTTCTAGGAGCTTGCGGACCAGCCTGAGGAGCTCGGGCAGAAGGTCGCGGCGGCGTGGACGGGGTGTGATTTTTGACATACTCAGCAAGTTCCCCTTTTCTGACTCGTCCTTCATTGAGATCGCGCAGATGTCGGCAATCATTTGTATATGTCCAGCTACATTGTGGAATATACAATGCTTTCCAGAGTCAAGTTCCATCTGGGTCGGCTCTCGTTGAGGTGGCCTTGGAGTGGGGAAGGACTCGCACATATCGAGATAGATATCGAGCAAAGAGGAATTGAGCTCGGTGTACCGATTATATTTGTTTTCATTTCGAGGTCGGACATTGCGTTTATCCCTTTCCGGGGCCGCTCCTCTTCCTTTATTCTGGCCATTTCCGTTGAGTGGACCTTGTTGTTTGGCTACTAAGACTTCAAGGCTCTCCATCTCAAGGCTGGCATCCTCTTGTCGGAGGAATCTTTTGGCCTCGGAATAGAAATCATCTATATCTTTGAGAGGATCCCTAGTTAAGGAGTTAGAGAATTCTGATCTCTTCTGGACTCCCGCGATGGCTGCCATCAACACCATCGATGGCTTAGGCCGATCGACAGATGCTACGGCTGCATTGAACCTTTCGAGGAAGGATCTTAGCGTCTCTCCGGATCGCTGTTTGATGGTAGATAGAAACATGACACTTTTTGGTCGAGAGATATGCACTCGAAACTGCTCGATGAAGCGGGTGACCAGAGTATTCCAACTACTGATCGACTCCATTGTTAGCTGCCGAAACCACATACCGGCTATATCTATGAGAAAGAGTGGAAAGCACTTAGCCATGAAGCTGGTCGATGCACCAAGTACTTCCATATGTCGCATGTATCGCATAAGATGAATGGTCGGGTCAGTACGGCCGTTGTATGGTTCGATGGCAGGGAACCTGAAGTCCGAAGGGTTTCGATAATTTCTGATTTCTCTAGTGAAGGGGCTGCGATTGACATTGTCTATGTCTTGCTGCAAAGAATTGCCCCGAGTGAAATGTCGGATGATGCTCGCAAGCTGACTCCCATCTCCAAGGAGTCGTTTCCATGAACTTAACTCTGTATCCTGAGGGGGTTCTTTACGAGGATCCGATAAAATCATGCTCGGAAGGGTGTTCGTTGGCTGGGCTCGACCTCCGAGAGTTGAGTGAAGGTGTGAGGGAAGGGGAGATCTGGCGGGTTGTTCTGGATAGAATGGCCCCTTTGGAACCTGATGAGTTGTGGATCGAGCCATATTTGTAGCTAAATATCTAGGTTGATCCAGCATAGCATGTGATGTTCGGAGGCCAGGGTTTCCTCCGTTTGAAGCGAGGTTAGGAGGGTCTATGGTAGCGTTTTCTTCCGCTACGGTGTGGACCGGCATGGTAGGGTAGCTTCCCTCGTTCGAAGGGAACGCTACTCCAACTCTTCGTTGAAGAGGAAGAGTGGTTAGACTGGTCTGCGGCAAGATCCCGGGTTGTAATGGGAATGGCATTGATTCTGAGGGACCCGGGGGTAGCTCGACTGATTCGGTAGGTCGAGATGTTGCAAAGAGTGGAGACATATTTGTCAGACGACCTAGATCTTGGTCGCCAGCTTCCGAGGTTCTGTTGTTGCAGCCGCGCTGGTCGCTGGAAGCGATAATCTCGGTGGGGATCGATCGGTTGGTGGAGCCAAACCAGGATAAAATAAAGGTGTATCCCAATCAGTGGCCTGATTTCGTGCAGACTGAAGATCAGTTATTGCCCCAGCTTCGGTTGATGGAGGAATTGATGTTGAAGCGTTCAACCCTGTTTCCAGTCGACCGAGAAGGTGATCCATCAACTGCTGTTGTCGTTCGAAGACTTTAACCTGAGATGTCATATGGTCTTTGAGTTCGACCATGATTTTATCCATGTCGTCCCGGGTAAGGAATCGGGACATGTTATCATGAGAGGAAACTTCGTGGCGTGCTTCTGCAGCATCGGCATCAGTTGCATCGGCGTTTGCGGGACGAGAGGATGTTGCTTCTTTCTTTCGTTTGTTCGCCATGACTTGGGATAAGCAGGAGCTCGATGGCGGTGTTGGTGCGCTTCCCCTACCTGGCGCGCCAAAGTGTTGACGTCAAAAGTTGGTCACTAGTAACGATCAACCCCCAATCGCGTGATCTACACACGAATAAAGATAAAATACGCAATAAAAAGTAAAAGAACGGGGAGCACACACATAATTTTTATAGTGGTTCGGCAAAGACAATGCCTACGTCCACTTTATATATTATTTCTCTCTTTTTTCATTATAAATACAATGCTTTTTCTGTTTGGAGAAAAGAAAAGAAATAACTATTTTCCTTTCTTCCTTTTGAGAGATTAAGATTCCGGAGGAGAGTAGAGATGAGAAGTTTTAACAAAGCCGTCTGGCCAAGAGGAGTTTTTTCTTTCTCTTTAAGCTTGGAGGTATTCATATGTGGAAAATGCTGCTTGGGCAGTTGCGAAATAGTCCGACCATTTCGAGAAGCTCCAGACACGTGGAATCCATCCATTGGCTCGAATTGCGGCCGGAAGACTGATTCCACTGCTCACAAATAGTATCCTCAAAAGTTGTGGCCGATGTGGCATCCATGGAGAGGTATATCAAAAGCAGAGCTTTGTCCGCATATGGTTGACCGCCTTTATCTCCTTGGAAGTCGGGATATTAAGTGGACTGTCTCTGTAGAAATCTTCCACGCTGGCCCGAGATAACCGGTCGACGAGTTCTTTCTAGAAGTGAGAAACTCGGTCGCCCTTGTGAGCGATTTTTAGGGTAATGCACAGTTAATCTGACTGAGTTGAATTTGGACCGATATACCATTGCTTGGTGTAGCGCCTCTGATAGGTCTCTTGGAGCGCGATTTGTATTTGGTTGTGCGTTTGGGCTTTGGTTTTGGCCCGATGAGATTAGTGCCAAAAAGAGGGCCAACACATTGCACCTCAGAATATATCTTCATCGACAGAGGGGGGTGTATTCTGAAATCTGAACTGAAGCACAAACGTTCGAGCTGCTATGGTCGCGCCAGACCATATTAAGGCCAGAAAACCAACGGTCTGATGTTGTATTAAGACCAGAAATTCGACGACCATGCCAGGTAGTATTAAGGCCAGAAGACCGACAACTATCGGAAACCGAATTAAGGCCGAGATGATGATTGCCATAAGAATTGGTTCCTGCAAATAGAAAACAAACCATGGGTCGAGCATTTTATTCCACTTGGATTTAGAGGGTGGCGAGCATGAACCATACTCGGCTTGGTGGCGAGCATAAACCATGCTCGGCTTGGTGGCGAGCATAAACCATGCTCGGCTTGGTGGCGAGCATAAACCATGCTCGACTTGGTGGCGAGCATAAACCATGCTCGGTTTGGTGGCGAGCATAAACCATGCTCGGCTTAGTGGCGAGCATAAACCATGCTTGGCTTAGTGCAAGTGTTTCTTATGCTCAACTCATGCTGGGTTAGTTAGTTTAACGAGATATGCACGCTCGTGGTGTAAAGAAAGAGAGTGTAATCCACACTCGTGTTTAAGAAAAAGTGACCTCTCTCACTTGAAAGGTTAGGTGTTTGAAGTAGTGGTAGACTTTCACACTAACCACATAGAACAGGGGGTCGAGCATTAACCATGCTCGACTTAATGGCGAACACTAATCTGGTTCGGCTTAGAAATTTTACAACAGTCGATCTACTTTTGCAAAAAGTAAAGTTCATAACTGCTAAGCAACTATTACAAAGAAAGTCTACGGGGACAGCGATTGATTACATAGCATCAAGGCATCCCTATTATTGAAAGACATACATCGAGAAAAAAAATAAAAAATCTAATTAATGATAATGGCGCGAGTGCTAGTCTCAGGGTTCTTTCCATTTCTAGGAGCTTGCGGACCAGCCTGAGAAGCTCGGGCAGAAGGTCGTGGCGGCGTGGCCGGGGTGTGATTTTTGACATACTCAGCAAGTTCCCCTTTTCTGACTCGTCCTTCAGTGAGATCGCGCAGATGTCGGCAATCATTTGTATATGTACAGCTACGTTGTGGAATATACAATGCTTGCCAGAGTCAAGTTCCATCTGGGTCGGCTCTCGTTGAGGTGGCCTTGGAGTGGGGAAGGACTCACGCATATCGAGATAGATATCGAGCAAAGAGGAATTGAGCTCGGTGTACCGATTATATTTGTTTTCATTTCGAGGTCGGACATTGCGTTTATCCTTTTCCGGGGCCATTCTTCTTCCTTTATTCTGGCCATTGTCGTTGAGTGGACCTTGTTGTTTGGCTACTAAGACTTCAAGGCTCTCCATCTCAAGGCTGGCATCCTCTTGTCGGAGGAATCTTTCGGCCTCGGAATAGAAATCATCTATATCTTTGGGAGGATCCCTAGTTAAGGAGTTAGAGAATTCTGATCTCTTTTGGACTCCCGCGATGGCTGCCAACAACACCATCGATGGCTCAGGCCGATCGACAGATGCTATGGCTGCGTTGAACCTTTCGAGGAAGGATCTTAGCGTCTCTCTGGATCGCTGTTTGATGGTAGATAGAAACATGACACTTTTCGGTCGAGAGATATGCACTCGAAACTGCTCGATGAAGCAGGTGACCAGAGTATTCCAACTACTGATCGACTCCGTTGTTAGCTGCCGAAACCACATACCGGCTATATCTGTGAGAAAGAGTGGAAAGCACTTAGCCATGAAGTTCGTCGATGCACCAAGTACTTATGCACTCGAAACTGCTCGATGAAGCAGGTGACCAGAATATTCCAACTACTGATCGACTCCGTTGTTAGGTGCCGAAACCACATACCGGCTATATTTATGAGAAAGAGTGGAAAGCACTTAGCCATGAAGTTGGTCGATGCACCAAGTACTTCCATATGTCGCATGTATCGCATAAGGTGAATGGTCGGGTCAGTACGACCGTTGTATGGTTCGATGGCAGGGAACCTGAAGTCCGGAGGGTTTCGAGAATTTCTGATTTCTCTAGTGAAGGGGCTGCGATTGACATTGTCTATGTCTTGCTGCGAAGAATTGCCCCGAGTGAAATGTCGGATGATGCTTGCAAGCTGACTCCCATCTCCAAGGAGTCGTTTCCATGAACTTAACTCTGTATCCTGAGGGGGTTCTGTACGAGGATCCGGCAAAAGCATGCTCGGAAGGGTGGTCGTTGGCTGGGCTCGACCTCCGAGAGTTGAGTGAAGGTGTGAGGGAAGGTGAGATCTGGTGGGTTGTTCTGGATAGAATGGCCCCTCTGGAACCTGATGAGTTGTGGATCGAGCCATACTTGTAGCTAAAGATCTAGGTTGATCCAGCATAGCATGTGATGTTCGGAGGCCAGGGTTTCCTCCGTTTGAAGCGAGGTTAGGAGGGTCTATGGTAGCGTTTTCTTCCGCTACGGTGAGGACTGACATAGTAGGGTGGCTTCCCTCGTTCGAAGGGAAGGCTACTCCAACTCTTCGTTGAAGAGGAAGAGTGGTTAGACTAGTCTACGGCAAGATCCCAGGTTGTAATGGGAATGACATTGATTCTGAGGGACCCGGGGGTAGCTCGACTGATTCGGTAGGTCGAGATGTTTCAAAGAGTGGAGGCATATTTGCCAGACGACCTAGATCTTGGTCGCCAGCTTCCTGAGGTTCTGTTGTTGCAGCCGCGCTGGTCGCTGGAAGCGATATTCTCGGCGAGGATCGATCGGTTGGTGGAGCCAAACCAGGATGAAATAAAGGTGTAGCCCGATCAGTGGCCTAATTTCGTGCAGACCGAAGATCGGTTATTGCCCCAGCTTCGGTCGATGGAGGAATTGATGTCGAAGCGTTCAACCCTGTTTCCAGTCGACCGAGAAGGTGACCCATCAACTGCTGTTGTCGTTCGAGGACTTTACCCTAAGATGTCATATTGTCTTTGAGTTCGACCATGACTTTATCCATGTCGTCCCGGGTAAGGAATCGGGACATGTTGTCATGAGAGGAAACTTCGTGGCTTGCTTCTGCAGCATCGGCATCAGCTGCATCGGCGTTTGCGGGACGAGAGGATGTTTCATCTTTCTTTCGTTTGTTCGCCATGACCTGGGATAAGTTGGAGCTCGATGGCAGTGTTGGTGCGCTTCCCCTACCTGGCGCGCCAAAGTGTTGACGTCAAAAGTTGGTCACTAGTGACGATCAACCCCCAATCACGTGATCTACACACGAATAAAGATAAAATACGCAATAAAAAGTAAAAGAACAGGGAGCACACACAGAATTTTTATAGTGGTTCGGCAAAGACAATGCCTACGTCCACTTTATATATTATTTCTCTCTTTTTTGATTACAAATACAATGCTTTTTCTGTTTGGAGAAAAGAAAAGAAATAACTATTTTCCTTTCTTCCTTTTGAGAGATTAAGATTTCGGAGGAGAGTAGAGATGAGAAGTTTTAAGAAAGCCGTATGGCCAAGAAGAGTTTTTTCTTTCTCTTTAAGCTTGGAGGTATTTATAGGTGGAAAATGCTGCTTGGGCTGTTGCGAAATGGTCCGGCAATTTCGAGAAGCTCCAGACACGTGGAATCCATCCATTGGCTCGAATTGCGGCTGGAAGACTGATTCCACTGCTCATAAATAGTATCCTCGAAAGTTGTGGTCGACGTGGCATCCATGGAGAGGTATATCAAAAGCAGAGCTTTGTCCGCATATGGTTGACCGCCTTTATCTCCTTGGAAGTCGGGATATTAAGTGGACTGGCTCTGTAGAAATCTTCCACGCTGGCCCGAGATAACCGGTCGACGAGTTCTTTTTGGAAGCGAGAAACTCGGTCGCCCTAGTGAGCGATTTTTCTGGTAATGCGCAGTTAATCTGACTGATTTGGATTTGGACCGGTATACCATTGCTTGGTGTAGCGCCTCTGATGGGTCTCTTGGAGCGCGATTTGTATTTGGTTGTGCGTTTGGGCTTTGTTTTTGGCCCGATGAGATTAGTGCCAAAAAGAGGGCTGACAGATAAACCCCACTGTGGGACCAGCACGGGTATCTACGAGTTAGGGAGCCGATTGCATAGGTGTAGTGGGTATAACTAGTGAAGATAGGGGCAGGCGGCACCTATGAAGATAGCTAAGGGTACATGAAACTACCATTATGATTATTATGTTCACTAGGCGGGATCAACTTTTAGAGTGACTAGTAATGGTGCAGTATGGTAATTATCCTATAGTATTGGAGGCGCAAATTAACATTACCTTATTCCTCTTGTTTACTTTGTCATGCCCACTTGTTTCACAGTCATTCCTTGTTTTACCAGTTTATACCTTATCCTAATTACTTTAATAATTATATTGTTGAAGTTATTGGACTCGCCAGACTTTATGTCTGACCCCCTTTGTTTTTGCCTCTTTCTTCCTTCCCCCCTCCTCTTAGGTTCTCAGGGTGGGACTAGTGCTAGCGGAGCTTGATTTGGATCTCTTTCTCTCTCTTTTGGAAGTGCTTGGATTGCTGAAAGAAAAGATCATCTTATCTCTTTTATGGATACTTATGTTGGGGTTATGCTTTTTACTTTATGTACTCAAAAAACAATTTGTCAAGATGGATACTAAGTGTACTTGGTTTTACTGTTGGTTTATGATGTTGTTGTAATCAAACTATTTCTCTGCTGCAATAAAAGTTGTTTTAAAATTTTCAAGTACCAATATATGTATCTGTCTTGTTACATTCTGTTCTATACACTAATAATACTCCATGAAAGTTAATGCATTCCCTTTGAGAGTGACATTAATGGACGTGGGGTGTTACAATTGTGATACAAATGAACCGTGATGAAAGTGCATTGTACAACATACCAGTGAAAATGTAACAAAGCTGAATAAAAGGTTGTAGTACAACAAACAAGAAACACTATCCTATGCAAATAACGCTAAGCGCAAATTCATCGCAGAATTGCAGATCAGTTATAAGGCCCCAAAGTTGGCAACATAAGCAGAAAATAGCAAGCGAGGACTGGCACTCGCATATACAACTGGTCTAAGATTCATTATTTTACTTTACCATCTCTAGTACACTACTTGGTGGTATCTTCCTAAACAACATGTTCATCAGTAGAATGAGCTTCAGTCGCATTTTTATTGGCATGAATAGCGGGAAGGCCCACAGGATAAGTCTGAGAGCTTGAGGCCTCAGCATTAGCAGGACAGGGAATGTGAACAACGACAACATCCAGAGCCATTTTCCCAAGGGATTGAGCTCGTTCGTCTGTTAGTATTTTTCTACTCTCGGCTAAAGCATCACGATCTTCCGCTTCTAGGAGGGTCTCTTGGGGAACACTATCTTCTTCTCCATTGGAATATTTAAATACTTATTCCCAAACGAGAGCCAATGTTCGAGGAAAATCCTTATTCAGAAAGCTCAGGCTTCCACAAATTATAACACTAAAAAGATAAAATTGGAACAGAGTTTCTTCAGTTTTAACCTTGGCTTGCTCAAGGTCGCTGGTTAGCCTTGTTTTATCCTCTTCTAGAGTTTTAAGAGCTTTGCTTTCAGAGATAATCTTCTCTTCAAGAACTATCATCTCCCGTTGGTAAGATGCTGAAGTCTGCTTTTCCAAGGCTAGTTGAGATTCAGTAGATTCTTAGCCAGATTAAGCCTCACGAACTTGCTTTTTGGCAGCCTCAATCTCTCCCTTAAGCTTTTCATTTTCAGTTTCTAAGCTTCTTATTCTACTGTCTTCGCCCTTTAAAGATGCAATTTCAGATCCTTGAGATTTAATCACATGGATCAGTCCGGCTTTGTCATTTTCAAGGGGCTCAACACGCTCAAGGTGTCGGGTGTTCAACCTCTGAAATTCAAAGCCAAATTTGTTCCATGACTCAAAATGGCTTCTAGTAATATCCGTAGCCTTGTCTAATTGTACTTCAAGTTGACTCTTGGCAACGTCGAGTTGGGCAGTCATATAGCTTTTTATAGTACTTAATTCTCCGATGGCATTTTGATTATCGTCTGGGTGCAAATCTAAGTCAAAGTCTATTCCTTTTAAATACCAACCTCCAAATTGATCCTTCAGCTTCGAATTTCCAGGAACAATTTCATAAGGTAGCCTATCAAGGATCACTTGGATCTGGCTAGAAGTGGGGACAATAGATTGGGAAGCTACAAAGGGTTGTTATGGAGAAACGAGAGGATCGGGGTTCAAGAGCTCGGTCGATTTATGAGATTACCAGGGCTCGTCCCCACCTTGCTCATCACTGTTTCTTTTCTTCTTAGCATTCTCCGGGTGTTGTTCCTTGTCCGTAACCCCTTTTTCAGATATCTTTAAATGATCATACTTCCTCTTCTTCTGCTGATTAGTCAACAAAGGTTCAGTAGCATGCTCGGATAGGGGATCTGAAGACAATTGGGTACGCTTCGAGCAGCGAGAAAGACGAGACTGTAGAAGAATTTGTGGACTAACAAAACCAACCTGTTAGAAAAAGCTGTCCGATAAAGATGGTTTCATTCCTGAATCTGGAAAAGAGAAAGGAAAAACTTTAGTGCCTATATTAGAAAATACTAGAACAAGATGAAAAGAGCTAAAGTTTCGGGAATATCTGGCATGAAAAAGGAAATGTGCTATGTATACATGGAGGTACTAAGGTAATCCCTTGCCTTGTGAGATATTTTCCTGGCCTAGAAATGGGAGCTTTGAGAATTCATGTATTTAAGATCTGGGATTTAAATATTTGAACGACAGTATCACTTTGAATAAAGTCTTTAGCTAAATCAAGGACACCAAGATCCTTAAAAGTTTCTGAACCACCGTCTTCTTGATTATCCCAAATGGGAAAATTTTCATCAATTCCACCGCATCCAAAGCACCCTTAGAAGTCACGCCAGCTTCATCAAACTGCTCATATTCCTTCACCGGATCCGAAGCAGTTTTTGAAGAAGTCTCACTTGCAACATCTTGGTCGGTTTGCCCTGTAGAACCAGAAGAAGTACCCTCCTTCCCAGTCTGAGTTGACAAAATCACGAGATTTTTACCCTTACGCCGCTTGGATACTACCTCTTTAGCAGAAACCGATTTGGATTTAGGAGCTACTTTACTACTCTTTGCGGGGCTGGAATGCTTCTCTTTTGGGGCTCTTTTTGCCGGAGACTTGCTAGCAGCACCTTTCTTATCAGCAGAATCCATCGCGAAAGTTTGCGAAGGAGGAAGCAAGTTATATTGATGTAGGAACTCTTCTATAATAAAAAATTCCCTATTCCAGTCACCTTCCGTAACACCCAGTAGAGAATTATAGAGATCTTGATTAAGAGCGATACTCTGATCAGGAAGCACTGTAATGTAACTGTAAACTTAAGTAATAGATAAAAAAAAAGGAGTAAAAAGGGTTCTAAGAAGTAAATATACTCACTGTGTTCCATCCACAAGCCAAAGAAAATGTTAGGCATCAGACAAAGAAATGCTGATTTGGAAATCCTCGAACACTTTCCACTATGCCAGTAATTATCCTAGAGCCTCGACTTTCAACAAAAATAATTGAGGGGCGTTGATTCCTTCCCTTAAAAGAATATAAGGAGCATATATCTTCAAATGAAGGAGCACGTTGTTTCACTGTCATGAAAAGGATATAAAGGCTTACTAAAACAGCATAACCGTTTGGGTGCAGTAAATATGGGGCAATAGCTAAGTTCCGGAGAATCATTTCTAGATAGGGGTTAAAAGGAGGAATTGCCCTGCTCATCAACATACCGTGATTAATATCAACATATCCAGTTGGAGGAACATCCACAAAATCATTCTTCCCGGGCAACTTGGCTTCTTCCTTTTCTGAAATTCCAAATTGGTTGCACAATTGTTGAAATGAGCTAAAAGAAAGTTATGTCACATGCCTCTCACAAGGTATATTGGAAAGTGCATTGGGCTTTGGGAAGTTTTGAATAGCATTAACCTCAAGGGCAAGATCCGATGTGGTTTCAGAACTTTGGTAAGAACTTCCAGCTTTGCCAGACATAGTTCGGTTCTTGAAATTCTGGTGTGATTGATGATGAGTTAGCCTTTCTACATGAATAAATATTATGTCACTAAAGAATTAGTGCTACAAAAAGGGAAGAAGTTGAACGAGTGCAAACAAAAATTAGTCCATGCATGACCGACCCTCACGGGTCAGGTAAAAGAAATCCGAAGCCAGATATCTGACCATTCACACAACCTTTGTCCAATCGTTCGCAAGGGGTTCTGACCCGCTCATACATGAATAACCAGATTCCAGATCTATACTCGCACTGACCTTGACCTCGTCGTGCATAATCAGATCGTGTCATCTACTCAAACTCGATTCAAGTCGGTCGCTCATACATAGTCACAATGGGCTCATTTGTGACCAACCTCATATAGAAGTTGGGCGAGAACGACCCTTGACAAATTAAATTTGAGCGACTATAGAGGTCAAACATGTGTATGAATGACAAGGAGAAAGGAAAATCTCCAAACTAAGTATAGGGTCAAAACAAATGCAGACAACGAACAACATGCACAAATTTCTCAACTTCACGGTGCAAATACAAAAAACAACTGCTACTAGTTCAAGTGACAGTCAACAAAATTGTACCAGCAACAACGTGATTATACAAGTATGCAACAAAGGGATATTAAAAGCATTTCAACAAGCAACTTACAGGCATGTTACTGAAAAAACAAAAATTCAAAAGGTTGTACTGTTAGGATCTTAAGGATACTCAAATACTAGAGATATAAACTATATCTATTCCAATTCAAATCAAAAGAAATAAGCAATAAAATAAAATGTAGTAAAGTAAATAACATCAAGATTTTTATATTGGTTCGGATTAACCAATTCTACATACAGTCCTGCACTCCATCGTGCATAATTTCACTAGAATCGCTTTCTTTCCATGGGTGGCAAGGACACCTTTACAATCTTGATTTCACGGGCTACAAGATACACCTTTTTCTTATCAACAACAACAAACAATGGAAAGTAGATGTATTTTCTATACAGATTTGGTACAATGATCCTCTAGACCTCCAATGGCAATATATCTTTGAATTCTTTGAGGAAATAGGATTAAATCAAAGAGAGAATGATAAGAATTCAAGCACAACTCTCTGATATTGTGTTGCTTGCAAATCAATGAAGAATGAGAGTGAAAGAGAGTGGATTTGCAAGAGTAATAGGATAGTTTTCACTGGAATTTAGTAGAGAATAATTGGAGAAGAAAGAGTAAAAAAAATGTGAAATTAATGTGTAAAAATTCATTACCAGAGGCCTTTGAATAGTGTATGAAAGGATGTGTCTTTTGGTGAAAGGGTGGAGGGAAATAACTATCCAAATTGAATTTGAAAATCTGACCTAGCCGTTATATGTCGACATACAAAAAAGGGTATGTCGACATACTTGTGTTGCAAATATGCCAGCAACACTTATAAGTGTCGCAAATTTCCTGCACTTCAAATTTCCTTATATTTGTGGATTTTGGTGATTCGGTTGAGGTCAATGGTTGACTATCTTCAAATATAATTGCCATGGGATCTTTAACAAGATATTCTAAGGTTCAACCAACTCATCACCTCAAACACCTCTGTTCTTTAGAAGTCCTCTCTAATAGGCTTTGGTCCTTCTTTGCTCTTCAATTGTTTAGATTATCATTCTTCTATAATTATTCTTTTGTACTCTTGTTTAAATATCTCCATAATATATCTAATGTAACTACACAACTCAAAGATATGTTAGTAGTAATGTTTATATGGTTGTTGTCATCAAAATCAATACCTAGGATACCTAAGGTATTGACAATCTCCCCCTTTTTGATGATGACAACCATATAAATATTTAAGATATAAAATATAATACTTTTTATATTTGACTCCCCCTAACTCTGTGCACTCCTCCTATCATTTTGTCCAGTATATTTATAATTTTTCTCCCCATTTGTCATCAACAAAAAGGGTAAAAAGAATTATCTAATTAACTTCTGGACAATATGTAGAGTTTGTATATAAATAAAACAAGTAGGGAAATCAAAACATGAAATAAATTAAATAATCACATGAGTTTTAGAGTTATCGAATTTGCTGATTCCAATAACTAATCCTTTTCATATTTATCCATTGTTCAATAGATTTCTCGTCCGATGCTTTGAGCATCGACTATTTGGTACCTGAAAAATTATAAAATATGCACACTGGTACCCTTTTTTATTTCAGGGTCCATGGGGTTAAGTTTTGGGATGCCAAACCCATGAAGAGTTTGAAAGCCCTTTCAAAATATAATCATTAGATAAATGAACCTTTTTAATAAAATTGTCAATATATTGTTCTTTTTCAGTATTATCTAACCATTTTAGAACCCATAAGTTAATGAACCTATTTGGAGGATTTTATTTTAGTTTCCTAGGCTTTGATTTGAACTTGGAGGCTTTAACAAACTTAGTACATTGAGTACTATCTTTCTTTGATTTAGCCTAAGGGGTATATCCAAGTCCATACTTATTCCTATTATTTTTAGATGTAGATAATAATTTCTCTAGATTATCCTTTCCTTTGATAAATTTATCAATATCAATTTTCATTTTATCAAAATCTTTACTATGGTTAAGAATAACATTGTCTAGAGATGTTATTTTCTTATTCAGATCAGTGATTTGTGACTTCATTGAAAATTTTTCTGATTTTAAAGATTCATTTTCACTATTCAGTTTTTCAAAACTTCCAAGTGTTAAATCCTTTCCATTTTTATGGCCATTAAATCTTTCAATTTCATCTTCAAGACATTGTTTTTCTTTACTCAACTTTTCATTAAATAGTTTTAATCTATTTATTTCTACCAAACTATTATTGTACTCTTTCCTAAGTATTTCATAGCTTTGATGCATATCATTTAAAATTTTAGTAATTTCTTTTCAAAATTCCATACCTGGTCATCCATTGCCATAAAGCATACATTGGCATTTTCTATTTTTGAATCACTATCGCTTGAGGATGAGTCATCCCATGTTGCATTGAATGTCTGCTTCCTCTCCCTGTTGAAAGTATTTAAAGTGTGCTTTGGTTTTCTCAAGTTGGGACAATCTCCTTTCTAATGACCGGGTTTATCACAATTGAAACATCTAACAACATTCCCATTTCTGGAATTATTATTATTATTAGTTTTTCGAAGTTTCTTTGTTATCCAGTACTTCAAGAATTTCTTGATCTTCTTGGTAATAAACTCAATATTATCATCAACGGTATCATTATCTGGTTCATCATTATCAATTATTGCGTTATATGCCAATGATTTCTTCTCATTTCCCTGATACTCTTTTCTATCCTGCAACTTCACTTCATAGGACAATAGATTACCAATTAATTCTTATATTGACATAGTACCAATATCATTGGCTTCTTCGATTGCCAGTCTTCTGATCCCATTCACTAGGAAGTGAATTCAAGATCTTTCTGACTTGGTCTTCTTTAGTAATTTCTTTCCTAATGATATTAAGGCATGTACAATATCTTGAAATCTTGAATACGTATTAGAAACTGATTCGGTTTCATTTAAAAAAGTTGAAACTGGTGAGTCAACATAGATATCTTTGTTTGTTTTACTTTATTTGTGCCTTCACGTATGACTTCCAATATTCTCCAAATTTCATATGCAGAATTACAAATAGACACTCGATTAAGTTCATTTCTATCTAACGAGCAAAATAAAATGTTCGTGGGTTTAGAATTATTAAGTGCTTGTGTCTTTTGGTCTGGTGTCCGTTTTGAATATTCAGTTTGAGGCTCTATGTATTCTACTTGTGTAATATTCCATATAGCTAAACCATTAGACTGCAAATGAAATTTCATCCTACAAGCCCAATAAGCATAATTACTTCCATCAAATAGAGGATTTCTAGTGGTAGATTGCCCTTAAAAGAGCTAGTTAAAGAACATGATAGGGGGTTCTCTCTCGGTTGTTTGGTGGAAGGCAGGAGACTCTTACTCCTGCATGTCCCAATGTGAAGATTGGGTTAGTTGAGTCGCGAGGCTAACCGTGAAATTAGTTCTGAGGTATCGTTTGTAGGCCACTATGGCAGGCTAGGGCACTGGTCATGGAGATGACCCCTAACTCGTATGTGTTCGACAGATAAAATGTTTACATGTATAACCCTGCAACGACCCAGTTAAAACCACAAAATCCTCAGAAAATCCGCAAGGGAAAATCTTAGTTAAGATTTAGGTCCTTCAAGCTATACCTAGGGTTATCAAATTCATACTTCATATTAAACCAAAGCAAGGTTAAGGGGAGGAATTTACCTGCAAATAAGCGGATAGTCTCAAATTTAAGTGGGCAAGTTGCTTCAATCAATCTTGAAGTTGTAGAGCTTCGGTGAAAATATCACGTATGATTGCAAGTCAAAACTTTGAAGGGCTAATACAGTTGAAAGTTTGGAAGTAATCAGAACATCGAGTAAGATTGTCTAGAACAATGCCACCATTAAAAGCTACTCCGAAGAAAAAGAAAAGAAATAGGAAACAGGAAAATAAGAAGGCAGTATATAAAGTAAGAGGAAGACTAAAAGGCCCAACAGGCCCTAAAAGCGCGTCAGCTCGCTCGCTCGACCATATTGTGTAAATGAACGGCCTTAAATTCAGCCAGTTATGTTTGCATATGAGCGACCATGAGCCCTTCGAACATGCATGTATGTAAGCCATGTGAAAGCACGACCGTCTCATGGAAAGTTTGACTTAATCCATCGAATGGTGCCACGTTTAATTATTTCGAAGCATGTAATTTTTACAAAATTACAAACTTCGAGGGGGCAAATGTTAACCCTTAAAAGTTTGTACACACATTTGATGATTAAGTCTAAGTTAAAAGTATGAGACAAACACTCGAGTTGGATGAACATCATAACAAGTTCATTTGCACACAAGTCAAAGGTCGAGCATGATGTGAGGGGTCGGTCAGTCATACCAAGAAAGGGGTCGTACATACAAACCAAGACCAGAGGATGATACAACTCAAGTACAATAAGAGGTCGCCTGTTCTTCTTCTTCCTAAGGGGGTGATCACTCAAACACTAGAGGACACAGATGCAGAATGACTCATATGCCCTTGGAAGACCGCTCGCACATAAAGATAGCTCGCTCTGCTTGTTAGTGAAGTCGATTGGTCGTCAGAACTAGGTTAAGTGCAATAGCTTAGTGAGATCATATAGAAAAGTCGTCCACGCAAAGAAAGGATAAACATTGCAACAGACAGCCCATCTCCCTTAGTCACTCATCCAAGTTACCTCGGTCGGTCATACATGTTCTTCTTGGCAAGTAACTCGAAGAGCGATGGATCGTACATACATCCTTTGCTCACCGATCGATTAGGCGATAACTCCTGAAAGACCACATTTACATTTACTCAACAAGCCTTGATCGATCGCCTAGCCAGCCCGCTCGCGCGCATGAAGCTCGCTCAAGACAGCAGGATACAGCTATCGCCAGTTGGCTATAGCTAAGCGGTGGATTTTTTGTAATTAATGGGACGAGCGAACTGTAGCCTGCATATATGAATCTCAGATCATTTCCTCATAGAGGTTAACCTATAAATAGGTCATAGCTTCCATCTTAAAGGGGATCGATGGCTAGCGACCATGAAGTGCTGTCGCATTCTTCCTCCTACCATTCCTTAGCATTTTAACCATCATCATCTCCACTTGAAGATCATTCATCCATTTGACCATGGCATCCATTAGGATCACCTAAGTGGAAAAGAGATTGAAGATTTTCCTCCATCCTCCTCTCAAACAAAGACATTCTCCTTTCTCCTTTTCCTCTGCGGACTTATCCTCCTTCTCCGCGGATCTTATCATTTCCCCATTGAATTCCACGAATCTAAGTGAGATTTGTATGTGAGAGAGAGGATATGTTGTGAAAGTGAGAAGATGTATGTACAAAGAGAGTTTATATGCCTTGTAATCATTGTCATGATAATGCAAGCTACCTTCATTGTGGACGTAGGCCTAGCTTAGGGCTGAACCACTCTAAAAATCTTGTCTCCATTTTACTTTCCTCGCAATTTTTACTTTTAACCTTTGTGGATTGTGGCTCCATTTACTTTCTAACCACATTGGTGAAGTACAGTTCACGTACCATTGGTGTTTGAGCCATTTTTGGTGAAAACATCAAACATCGACCAAAAGCAAGAATCATTAACCTCCTACTTCAACATACTCTCACTCCCCGCTCTGGAAATTTCAATAACCCTACCCTCAAGGTCCAAAGAGCTCTTTTTGCCATCTTTGGTAGTTATGATATTAATTGGGCCGATGTAATTTTGAAAGAGTTAAAACTCAAATAAACGTCCACCAAAGAAAACACTCTATGTCATGGAGTCTATCTTACTCGGATTTTATATATTTTGGAGTTTGATCTCAAAATAGAAGAATTTGTGTTAAGAAAGGTTTTTAACAAGGGAAATATAAACCTTATACAAAATCCAATCATTTTTAATCCCTATGAAACATTTGAGGAAAACAAGCTCGAATGCAACAACAAGAAAATCCAATGGAAATCGACGAAGAAGAAGAATCCTCTTTGGAAAGTGTAGAATGTCCAACAAATAGTAGGATCATAACTGTAACAACCCGTATTTTCAATAACCTGTAATAACATAAATCGAGGCAGAATTTAATTCTAAAATGGGAATCAAGGGAAACGGGCTATGCCATTGTGTTCGTCTCGGAAAAATACGCGAAATAGAGTCCGAGTTTTCGAAAATCGGAGTCCGTATGACCAAGATATGGCCTCGCGAAGTTTCACGAAAATTCCCAAATTAAAGTATACTTAATTAAGTGAAATGGGTTGTGTAGATATATATATATATATATATATATATATTGATATATATATATATATATATATATAATTGAAAATTTAATAAATAAATATGCAAAAATGCTCAAAACAGCGAATTGGGAGAGGGGAATAACCGAACCGGCCGATTTTTGAAGTCGACCCGAGCCCGCTGGGTCGACTAGGGGTTAATCCAGGGTGTTTGGCTGTCAACCCGTGGGCCGATTCGCTCAAGTGCAGATTTTGCATTTGAATGGTTCTCATGGTCCATCTTTAATCTAAAGGCCCTAGATGGTTCCTACACTTGACTTCTTCCCCAAGACATGCTTTGATGGCTTGGATTGAATCTAGGGTTAATCCTATGGCCTAAAACACTTGCCTAATCTATAAATAAGACCCTAACCTACCCTAATTCATTCATAATTAAACCTAGTGACTAAACTATGGCAAAATGCTAGCTCTCATGGCCTCCACTAATTTTATGAAGAGGGTTGCATACTAATCACTCTCTAATCAACTTCTAATCCCTTCTTAGCATCTTAATCTTCTTCATTTGGTGTTCAAAGTTGCTAGTTGTGAGTTTCTATCACTTTGATGATCTTTTGGTAAACTAATTAGATGAGATGTGATGAGATTTATGGTTTTGTATGTGGGTTAATGAGCTTTGAATCATATGATATGATGTTAGCATTAATCTTATGTTTATGCATGTTGAGTATGTAAGCTTATGCAAGTTTAATATGATGTATGTTATGTTTGCATGATGCTAAATATGCAAGTTGTGGGCTATGTAATCATATGCATGTTATGCAAGTTCATGGTAATATGCTATGCAAGTTACATGTTTGTTAATATGCAAGTTACATGTTTGTTAATATGCAAGTTACATGTATGTAAATATGCAAGTTACATGTTTGTTAATATGCAAGTTACATGTTTGTTAATATGCAAGTTACATGTATGTAAATATGCAAGTTACATGTTTCTTTATATGCAAGTTACATGTTTGTTAATATGCGAGTTACATGTATGTAAATATGCAAGTTACATGTTTATTAATATGCAAGTTCATGATGACACATTATGCAAGTCTATAAGCTAATATGCAAGTTTGTTATGCAAAATGAATATGTAAGTTATGTGACATATTATATGCAAGTTATGTGACATGTTATGCAAGTTCATATGCAAGTTATGTGTTTGTTAATATGCAAGATGGCACCTTTGAAACATGTTCATTCATATGCAAGTTGACACCTTTTATATGTGTTATATCATGAACGAAATTACGTGGGAACGATGGGGTAATTAAATGCATAAGTTAACAAGATTGTGTGAAATTAATATAATTATGCATAACACAAAATAAATAAACATAGTATGGGAATTTGCCTATTTGGTTAGGTGTACCCATACTATGTGTTGGGAATTTACCTATTGAGTTAGGTCTACCCCATGGGAATTTACCTATTAAGTTAGGTCTACCCATGTTAAGAAAACTTGATTAATTAGGGATAATTAATATAAAATTATGAGGGTGATTAATTAGGTGTAATTAATTGACTAAGACACGAGGTTGGACTCAGTTGTAGCGTAAAACTGCCCGGACCCAACCGGCTTAACCAGTTGCTACAAATGTTAGCCCAATGTGAGAGGTCTTAGGCACAAACTAAATACGTAATTAATGTAAAGACACGAGGTTAGACTCTGTTATGACATAAGGCTGCCCGGACCCAACCGGCTTAACCAGCGGTCATAAAAGACAGTCTAATGTGAGAGGTCTTTACAAAGGTTACGTTCTTAATTAATTAATTAAGAAACACTTAACCACATTAGCATGTAGAGGGACATGAGGGGTTAAGTGGGTGCCTCGGGTGGCATGAGAAAATCTAGTGGTTGCCTTGGGTGGCAATAGAAAATACGATTAGAATACTTAACCAAAATAGAACATGTAATTAAAACATGATTAAAGGGTTAAGTGGGATATACTAGAAAAAGGGACAAGCTTAGGTGGGTAGCTTGTGGAGGCCCATTTCAACCAGTAACCCATACGTATCTTTGTGGGCTCGACCCATGTCGAGGACGGGACACGCATACTGGGCTTGACTGTAAGAGGCAAACGGGTTAGCGGTGGCAACGCAAGTCCAACGGGCTTCATATGCGTGAGTGGGCCCGGGCTGGTAGGTAAGCCGTTGTTGCATCGAGTAGATATAAGCCGTGCACCTTTAGTTTCATCAGGTTGCCACATTGGGGAATGATACATCCCACGGTGGGGCCAGCACGGGTATCTACGTTAGGGAGCCGATCGAATGGGAAGTAGTGTGTACACCTAGTGGATTGTAGGGCCCCGTGGCGCCTACTTGGTCACCTAGGGGTACGCAGGTACTAATTAGTAAATTTTATAAGTCCTTGGGTGGGATCAACCTTTAAGTTAGGAACGACTGGTGTGGTGCAGTTTAGTAATTTACCTTAGGGAGGGTAGATGCGTCTTTATCCTTTATCTTCGTTTAGTTGACTGCTTAGGGTAGCCATTCATCCCTATATGTTACCGTATATCAGTTTATGTCTTCTCTGGTTACTTTAACGATTGTATTGTTAAAGTTATAGGACTCGCTCAGACTTATGTCTGACCCTGTTGTTTTTATCTTTTTCCCAACCCTCAGGTCCTACGGTGGATCCTAGCAGTAGTGGAGCTTGATCGGATTGCTGTTCCAGTCTTTAGGAGCTTGGATAGATGTACAGCTCCAGTTATCCAGTTATCTTTTCTTTTGTTTGGCTATTGTATGAGAGTGGGATTATGTACTTCTTTATTTTGATGGATATTGTACTTGACCTTTATTGTGGTTTTATGATGTAACCAGACATGTTTTACTTCCGCTGTTATGAGATGATGTTTTAAAATTTCAAGTACTATTTATATCTGTCTTGTTGTAATTTTTCTGTTCTATATTCACTAAAATACTCCACCGATGCTATGGCATTCCCTTAGTGAGTGATCATAGCGGGAGTGGGGTGTTACACGTGGTATCAGAGCTTAAGGTTACCAGAACAGATAAAATTTTTGAGAAAAACTACTTTCTAAGAGTATTTTCGAAGAAAGTATTTTTAAAAGCATGTCTTCTAAGAGAAAAAGTTTTTGAAAAAGAAAAGCATAATCCCCAATAGCCATATCTTTATCTTTCGGAATCTCCTTTTTGAATCTTTCCTCTTTCGTTTCAGCATGGCTGAAGATCTTAACATCCCGGAGGGTTTAGTTATACCACTATGGTATAGGAGGTTGCAAGAGGCTAGGGCCGCGGCTGCGGGTCCGGCCAATGCTACTACACCAGAGACAACCGCTCCTCCTCCTCAGCCTAGAGTGGATAATTTTGCTAAGGTTTGCAAGGAGTTCAAGGCTATAGGAGGAAAACCTTTTCTTGGTTCAGAGACTTTCGTAGAGGCTAGAGATTGGCTTAAGGAAGTGGAAGAGTTGCTAGATATCTTTGAAGTGGAAGAGGGAAAGAAAGTCAAGTTGGCGGCTTGGTTAATGAAGGGAGAGGCCTCATTCTGGTGGGAGGTCACTAATGGAGAACGCCCTGTTGACTCTTGGGCAGATTTTAAGCAAAGGTTTGGGGCTAAGTTTCTCTCAAGGGCGGAAGAGAATCTGTTTATGGAGAAGTTCTTGAATTTGAAGCAAGGGAATCTCACGGTGAAAGAATATGTCAACAAATTCAATCAATTAGCAAGGTTTGGCATAGAGTTGGTGAATACACCGGAGAAGAAGGCTTTGAGGTTCGTTAGAGGCTTGAACGAACCATTGCAAGGAATAGCTATGACTCACATTCCTATGGGGGCCACTTTTGAGAAGCTCGTCTACATGGCACTTATGCATGAGGATGATAAGAATTCTAAGGCACCAGAGAAAAAGGGGGATCAGAAGAAACCGCAACAGCAACAACAAGGCAAGGGCGGAAAAGGCAATGGTGACAAAAAGAAGACGAAGAAGAAGTGCTTCAATTGTGGAACACCAGGACACCTCAGTAAGGATTGTCGCAAAAAGAAGAAGACCGGTTGCTTTCATTGTGGTGAAGCAGGGCATCTTGTGAAAAACTGCCCAAAGAAGGGGCAGAAGACGGGGTCTACCTCAGGAGGCCAGGTGCAAGCTCTTATAGCACCACCTCAGTCAGGGGGGCAAGTTCAGGTTCTCTCAGTTCCACCGATTCAGCAGAGAGGTAGAACTATTTCCGTTGAAAGTCTGGTTTTTCTGTTTGATCATCCAGTTCGTACTTTGTTTGACTCTGGCGCATCGCATTCTTTTATCTCATCATCGTTAGTTGAGTCACTGCACTTAGACACCAGTCTAGTTGATGATCCCTTGGTTGTCTCAAACCCAATTGGGGGCTCCATATATCTGTCTATGATATGTTTGGGTTTGAAGATTTCTATACTTAGCGTTGAGTTTAGATGTGATGCTTTTGTATTGGGCTTCACGGGCTATGGGTTGATCTTGGGCATGGACTGGTTATCCAGTAATGGTGCCGTTCTTGATTGCGAAAGGAGAGTTGTCAGGCTCATGACCCGCTTGGGTAACACTCTCGAGATCTCTTGCAATCCCATGGAATCTGTTTTGCTAAGTTATCTTGAATCGCTCGATGCTTCGGTCGAAAGTTTGTGTTCTGTCAGAGTAGTCCGGGAATATCCGGATGTGTTTGAAGAAGTAAAGGGTTTGCCTCCGAAGCGGGAGATAGATTTCCGAATTTATTTGGTGGATAATGCCAAACCAGTGTCTTTGCCAGTACGCCACATGGCTCCTCGTGAGAGAAGAGAACTTCATAAGCAAGTAGGGGAGTTGCTTGAGAAGGGGTTCATAAGGCGAAGTATATCGGAGTGGGGAGCTCCAGTAGTGTTTGCCACGAAGGCGGATGGGTCCCTCAGACTTTGTGTGGATTATAGAGAACTTAATAAGCTCACGAAGAAGAATAGACACCCATTACCGAGGATAGATGATCTCTTTGATCAGTTGGTTGGCGCGTCAGTATTTTCGCAGATGGACTTAGCTACAGGGTTTCATCAGTTAAGAGTGGCGGAGGACAGTATAGAGAAGACTGCTTTCCGGACTCCGGATGGTTTTTATGAGTGGCTAGTGATGCCATTTGGGTTGACAAATGCCCCCGCATACTTTGTTGATCTCATGAGTAGAGTGTTCAGAGAGTATCTGAATAAGTTTGTAGTAGTTTTTGTGGATGACATCTTGGTCTTTTCCAAGAATGAAGAAGAGCATGCCTTACATCTCAAGGAAGTTTTGGAGACTCTTCGAGCGCATAGTCTTAAAGCTAAATTCTCTAAATGCCATTTTTGGAGAAGAGAAGTGCGATTCTTAGGGCATGTGGTCTCTAAGGAAGGGATAGCTGTGGATCCCGCAAAGATAGTATCTATCCAGGATTGGAAAGTTCCTAGAAATGCTACCGAGGTAAGAAGTTTCTTGGGGTTGGCAGGATATTATAGGAAGTTCATCAAAGACTTCGCGAAGATATCAGCCCCATTAACCCGCTTGACGAAAAAGAATCTGGTTTTCTCGTGGGATGTAGATTGTGATGATGCTTTCCGACGGTTAAAGAGAGCTTTGACCACCGCTCCAGTTTTAGTGCTCCCGGATGGGAGTAAGCCGTTTGTTGTTTATACCGATGCTTGTGGAACAGGATTAGGCGCAGTCTTGATGCAGGAGGGAAGGGTAATAGCCTATGGAGGGAGGCAATTGAGAGTGCATGAGAAGAATTACCCTACCCATGATCTAGAGTTGGCCGCGATTGTTTTCGCACTTAAGTCTTGGCGCCATTATCTTCTTGGTGAGAGATTCGAGTTGTTCACCGACCATAAATCATTGAAGTACTTATTCTCTCAGAAGGATTTAAACTTAAGACAGCAAAGGTGGATGGAGTTCTTAGCATCCTATGATTTCGAGATAGCGTATACCCCTGGTAAGGGTAACGTGGTGGCAGACGCCTTAAGTAGAAAAAGGCTATCTTTGAGTCCATTGTTCGTGGAACGACGAAGCTTGGAGTTTCTTTCTTTGTTTGACTTCAGACCTTCTGTTGATTTTGTACCTGGTTTGTTGGCATCCTTGGAGGTTAGACCTACTCTTTTGAGACGGATTGGCGAGGCTCAGCGAGACGACCCACAGTTGGTTGTGTTGGTAGAGAAGCTTATAAGAGGGGAGTCGTCCAGCCATTTGGGTAGATACACCATAGATGATAAGGGATGGTTGCATAGAGACGGTAGACTTTGTGTACCGCAAGATGAGGGTTTGAAGAAGGCTATTTTGGATGATGCACATCGTTCAAGAATGACTATTCATCCCGGTGGAGACAAAATGTACCAAGACATGAAGAGAGTTTTCTTCTGGGCCGGTATGAAGAAAGATGTGGCCGAGTATGTGGCTAGATGCTTAGTGTGCCAACAAGTTAAAGTGGAGCAAAGGAAACCCGGTGGGTTGCTACACCCATTGGAAGTTCCACAGTGGAAGTGGGATAGTGTCTCGATGGATTTCATCGACGGGTTACCGAGATCGAGGAAGGGCAATACGGGAATTTGGGTTGTGGTAGACAGACTTACCAAGAGTGCCCATTTTATACCCGTAAAGAGTAAGAGGACCGCTCCATGGCTTGCTTCAGTCTATGTTAGGGAGATTGTTAGATTGCATGGCGTACCATCCAGCATTGTGAGTGATCGAGATCCTATCTTCACTAGTGAGTTTTGGAGAAGTTTGCAAGAGGCGGTAGGGACTCAGTTGTGTTTGAGCACCGCATATCATCCTCAGACGGACGGTCAGACCGAGAGGGTGAACCGTATCTTAGAAGATCTTTTGAGGCTTTGTATCTTGGATTTTGGAGGTACATGGGAAGAACATCTTCCTTTGGTGGAGTTCGCATATAATAACAGCTTTCAGTCCAGTATTGGTATGGCTCCTTTCGAAGCTCTTTATGGAAGGCCTTGTCGATCTCCTACATGTTGGTGGGAATCTACGGATAAGATCTTGCTTGGGCCGGATATGGTTAGAGAGACTTCAGAGAAGATTGATTTAATTCGAAAAAGGATGAAAGCAGCGCAAGATAGACAGAAATCTTATGCGGATGGGAGAAGGACGGATCTTGAGTTTGAGGTTGGGGACATGGTTTTTGTCAAAGTATCTCCATTGAGAAATGTTGTTCGCTTTGGGTCCGTAGGGAAGTTAGCACCGAGATTTGTTGGGCCGTTTCCTATTAAGGAAAGGATTGGACGGATGGCATATAGGGTGGAGTTGCCCGACAGACTTAGTGGTGTTCATGATGTATTCCATGTATCACATTTGAGGAAGTGCTTACATGAGACCGCGGAGGTGGTAGAGCCGAGCTTGCTTAGAGATGTAGAGGTAGAGCGTGATGCGACGATTCGACGAGCTCCTACTCGCATCCTTGGGTCAGAAACTAGGAAGTTGAGGAACAGAGAAGTTCAGCTAGTTAAAGTGCAATGGGGAGATGACGAAAGCAATGCTACTTGGGAGACGGAAGCAAAGATGCGTTCTTTGTATCCATTTCTTTTTGAGAGTATGTCTTTTAACTTCTCCTTTATTGCTTGTCTAGTACTTATCTTATCTTTAGTATATCCTCTCGCTAATACCTATGACCTTTAGATAGGGTAAAACCTATGGTTGAAACATGTGTTTGAAACATGTTATGGTTGATGGATGCATATGGATGCAATTGTTTGCTAGTGGTTGCTCGTGGATGCATATACACACACATTAGGCACTAGATCGGCTCAGTCACTTCATGTTGCATATTGCATAAATGGATGTGGTAGTTAGATTGATGGATGTATCATGGCTGTGTTATCATATGGATGATGCATTTTTGTGTATGGTTGTGCACGCATGTAGAAATTTGTATGTGTCAATAGGGTTTCGCATACATATTGGATGCATGGCACTATCATGGTTTGCATTAAGGAGGTTTACTGTATCAGTAACCGCCTGATTTTCGCATTAGGTAAGTACATATACACACACTTTTGCATATATCCATCCAGCATTTAGAATCTTGTAAGGACAATGATTGCTCGTGGATGATGCTTTGAGTAGATGGATGATTGGATGGTAGGATACGTTCTTCCTAACTTGAAGATTTCGGGGACGAAATCCTTTAAGGAGGGGAGAATGTAACAACCCGTATTTTCAATAACCTGTAATAACATAAATCGAGGCAGAATTTAATTCTAAAATGGGAATCAAGGGAAACGGGCTATGCCATTGTGTTCGTCTCGGAAAAATACGCGAAATAGAGTCCGAGTTTTCGAAAATCGGAGTCCGTATGACCAAGATATGGCCTCGCGAAGTTTCACGAAAATTCCCAAATTAAAGTATACTTAATTAAGTGAAATGGGTTGTGTAGATATATATATATATATATTGATATATATATATATATATAATTGAAAATTTAATAAATAAATATGCAAAAATGCTCAAAACAGCGAATTGGGAGAGGGGAATAACCGAACCGGCCGATTTTTGAAGTCGACCCGAGCCCGCTGGGTCGACTAGGGGTTAATCCAGGGTGTTTGGCTGTCAACCCGTGGGCCGATTCGCTCAAGTGCAGATTTTGCATTTGAATGGTTCTCATGGTCCATCTTTAATCTAAAGGCCCTAGATGGTTCCTACACTTGACTTCTTCCCCAAGACATGCTTTGATGGCTTGGATTGAATCTAGGGTTAATCCTATGGCCTAAAACACTTGCCTAATCTATAAATAAGACCCTAACCTACCCTAATTCATTCATAATTAAACCTAGTGACTAAACTATGGCAAAATGCTAGCTCTCATGGCCTCCACTAATTTTATGAAGAGGGTTGCATACTAATCACTCTCTAATCAACTTCTAATCCCTTCTTAGCATCTTAATCTTCTTCATTTGGTGTTCAAAGTTGCTAGTTGTGAGTTTCTATCACTTTGATGATCTTTTGGTAAACTAATTAGATGAGATGTGATGAGATTTATGGTTTTGTATGTGGGTTAATGAGCTTTGAATCATATGATATGATGTTAGCATTAATCTTATGTTTATGCATGTTGAGTATGTAAGCTTATGCAAGTTTAATATGATGCATGTTATGTTTGCATGATGCTAAATATGCAAGTTGTGGGCTATGTAATCATATGCATGTTATGCAAGTTCATGGTAATATGCTATGCAAGTTACATGTTTGTTAATATGCAAGTTACATGTTTGTTAATATGCAAGTTACATGTATGTAAATATGCAAGTTACATGTTTGTTAATATGCAAGTTACATGTTTGTTAATATGCAAGTTACATGTATGTAAATATGCAAGTTACATGTTTCTTTATATGCAAGTTACATGTTTGTTAATATGCGAGTTACATGTATGTAAATATGCAAGTTACATGTTTATTAATATGCAAGTTCATGATGACACATTATGCAAGTCTATAAGCTAATATGCAAGTTTGTTATGCAAAATGAATATGTAAGTTATGTGACATATTATATGCAAGTTATGTGACATGTTATGCAAGTTCATATGCAAGTTATGTGTTTGTTAATATGCAAGATGGCACCTTTGAAACATGTTCATTCATATGCAAGTTGACACCTTTTATATGTGTTATATCATGAACGAAATTACGTGGGAACGATGGGGTAATTAAATGCATAAGTTAACAAGATTGTGTGAAATTAATATAATTATGCATAACACAAAATAAATAAACATAGTATGGGAATTTGCCTATTTGGTTAGGTGTACCCATACTATGTGTTGGGAATTTACCTATTGAGTTAGGTCTACCCCATGGGAATTTACCTATTAAGTTAGGTCTACCCATGTTAAGAAAACTTGATTAATTAGGGATAATTAATATAAAATTATGAGGGTGATTAATTAGGTGTAATTAATTGACTAAGACACGAGGTTGGACTCAGTTGTAGCGTAAAACTGCCCGGACCCAACCGGCTTAACCAGTTGCTACAAATGTTAGCCCAATGTGAGAGGTCTTAGGCACAAACTAAATACGTAATTAATGTAAAGACACGAGGTTAGACTCTGTTATGACATAAGGCTGCCCGGACCCAACCGGCTTAACCAGCGGTCATAAAAGACAGTCTAATGTGAGAGGTCTTTACAAAGGTTACGTTCTTAATTAATTAATTAAGAAACACTTAACCACATTAGCATGTAGAGGGACATGAGGGGTTAAGTGGGTGCCTCGGGTGGCATGAGAAAATCTAGTGGTTGCCTTGGGTGGCAATAGAAAATACGATTAGAATACTTAACCAAAATAGAACATGTAATTAAAACATGATTAAAGGGTTAAGTGGGATATACTAGAAAAAGGGACAAGCTTAGGTGGGTAGCTTGTGGAGGCCCATTTCAACCAGTAACCCATACGTATCTTTGTGGGCTCGACCCATGTCGAGGACGGGACACGCATACTGGGCTTGACTGTAAGAGGCAAACGGGTTAGCGGTGGCAACGCAAGTCCAACGGGCTTCATATGCGTGAGTGGGCCCGGGCTGGTAGGTAAGCCGTTGTTGCATCGAGTAGATATAAGCCGTGCACCTTTAGTTTCATCAGGTTGCCACATTGGGGAATGATACATCCCACGGTGGGGCCAGCACGGGTATCTACGTTAGGGAGCCGATCGAATGGGAAGTAGTGTGTACACCTAGTGGATTGTAGGGCCCCGTGGCGCCTACTTGGTCACCTAGGGGTACGCAGGTACTAATTAGTAAATTTTATAAGTCCTTGGGTGGGATCAACCTTTAAGTTAGGAACGACTGGTGTGGTGCAGTTTAGTAATTTACCTTAGGGAGGGTAGATGCGTCTTTATCCTTTATCTTCGTTTAGTTGACTGCTTAGGGTAGCCATTCATCCCTATATGTTACCGTATATCAGTTTATGTCTTCTCTGGTTACTTTAACGATTGTATTGTTAAAGTTATAGGACTCGCTCAGACTTATGTCTGACCCTGTTGTTTTTATCTTTTTCCCAACCCTCAGGTCCTACGGTGGATCCTAGCAGTAGTGGAGCTTGATCGGATTGCTGTTCCAGTCTTTAGGAGCTTGGATAGATGTAAAGCTCCAGTTATCCAGTTATCTTTTCTTTTGTTTGGCTATTGTATGAGAGTGGGATTATGTACTTCTTTATTTTGATGGATATTGTACTTGACCTTTATTGTGGTTTTATGATGTAACCAGACATGTTTTACTTCCGCTGTTATGAGATGATGTTTTAAAATTTCAAGTACTATTTATATCTGTCTTGTTGTAATTTTTCTGTTCTATATTCACTAAAATACTCCACCGATGCTATGGCATTCCCTTAGTGAGTGATCATAGCGGGAGTGGGGTGTTACAATAACCAAAGAAACACTTGTCAAAAACCAAGCCAAGTTAGCTAAGAACCAAAAGAAAATCAAGAAGACTCTTACCCAAATGCCTTCTAAAATGATCAAGTTCTTTGGCAAAGTAGGAAGAAAACTTGGATCATCATCTCCCTATTTTTCATATGCCGAAGTCTAAGTTTATTAGTTTAGGTTATCCTTTCATATTTTCTTGTATTTCCATTTCGAATTTCGTATTTAGTAGCTTGTATCGTTTGAATGTATTTACTTTCTAGTAGTAATACATGATATTTATTTCAGTCAAATCAATCCTTAATTTATTGTAAAAACACATTAAAGCTAAATAAATTAATATAATATAATAATAAATAACTTTAAAATGTGAGAAAAATCAAAATACCCAAATATCAAAGGGGTATGTCGACATATAACTGTCAGGAAATTAAAATTGTTTCAAATTTGAATTTTTAAAATAACTACCTTATGTCTCTTAATTTTAAATGAATTCCTGCCTTTGTAAATACCCTTTTCTTCCAGAAAAATTTAATTTAAACTCTCTCCTTCGTTTCTAATCATTCCTATCTATATACTCAAATAATGGCCAATCCTATTCACAATTTGAGTGAGAATCTCGAAGAAACACTTAAGTCATTTAAGAATATCCTTTCTATAGTCTTCGCAATCAATGTCATCTAGAGTTAAGTCAGATAAAGGTGGTTGAACGTCAAGAGAAACACTTTGATGCCATTATTGGCTAATCTCTTCTCTTTTCAGAGATGAAGACAACAACCTTGCTAAAGCACCACTCTCCAAGAAGATAAGACTGGGAAGTCATCAAAAAGGACAATCTTTAGAGGATATGGATGGGTGAAAGTCCCAAGAGACGCTTGAATTTGTTGAATTGATTGGTATGCTTTGTTTGAAATTGGTTGATTTTTTTTTGAATTTATTTGATAAACTTGTATATATTGGTTGGTTTGAAATGCTTAGATTGATTGATTGTAAATATTAAACAAATTATTTGTATACTTTATTGATTTTCTTGGATATACTCTTGTTTGTTTAGTATTGTCATAGAGTTAGGGGGAGTTATTTATAGGAATATTTATAGCATAGATTTAGCGGAAGTATAATTTTGGTTAAGTCTAGTTTAGTCTAATATAATATAGTTTAAAACAGGGTAATTTTTGATAATGACAAAGGGGGAGAAATTATAAAATATGATATAGTTAAGATAGGCACAGTTTAAGGGGGAGTCAGAAGAAATTCATGGCGAAAAGGTGAGTAATCAAGGAATCAAATCAGTAGGTAATATCAGGCATGAATATTTTATAAACCAAGGTTGTCATCATCAAAAAGGGGGAGATTGTTGGAGAATGGAATTTTGATGACAACAACCATGTTTCAATTAATAACACTATTAATTATAAAATATGTACTAACATCTTTGTCCATAATATATATATACACACACATGTAGGATATATATGTTGGATATAAATATTGGAGACTATACAGTATTAGAGATTCAAGATATCAAGGAATTCAAGACTCATGAGTATCAAGAATCGAGATTTCAAGAGCTCAAGATTATCAAGTAATAGAGTTTAGTTTATATGTAAAACTTCGGTTAGCATTTTCAAATTTTGTTTTCAAATTCCTTTTCAAGTTGATTTCAAAATAATTTCAAACTCCTATTCTAAAATGATTTCAAATTATTAAGATTTTTTATGATTTCAAATATATATGTTTATAGTTTATAAATTTTTATAATATATATGGTTATACTATATATGTTTTATAGTTTTATATTATAGAATTTTATAAATATGTTTATATCATATATCATTATGTTTTTATATTTTAAATACTTCATTTGAAACATTAGTTTAGATTCAAGAATTTCCAGAATATATATTGATTTAAACATTTGAAAAACGATTTTAAAAATAAAAACACTACGTATATGTCAACATACATAATTGAACATGTCAACATATAACTGTCATATTTTCAATTTTCAAATGAAGTGCCTTTTTATATTTTGAAACGTTTCAGAAACGTTGCAACCTTTCAAACACTATAAATAAGGGTTAAATTCAAATTTTTATCACTTCTTCTCCATCTTCATCCTATCTCTAACCACCATTAATATACATTAATTTCTTGATTTCTACACTTATACTTTGCTCATTTCTACTCAAATTATATCAAACTTCTTCTCTTCCTAATCTTTATCAGATACACTTTAATTGGAAGTGCTATTGAAAAGTTCTAGGGTTGTTGTAATCATTTAGGAATTGTTTGGAAAAGGGTGTGTTCCTTGTAGCCCGAAAATCAAGGAAAGAGAGCAGTGTGAACCTTGTAGCCATGAAACCAAGGGTGGTGGAATAGGTGTTAACCTTGTAGATGTGAAATCAAGGGTGTTGTAAGATTGATACTAGTATTAATAAAACTCCATGAAATCCAGCCTTGCGTGGGACTAGATGTAGGAGTAATCTGAACCAGTATAAAATCCAGTGTGTTCTTTCCTTTTCTGCATTTTGTATTTACTTATATTTGTGTTTGTGATTATTTCTGTGTTTGTGATCATTTCTGATATGATAATCATTGTGTGATTCATATAATAATTCAAGTTAGTTAAAGATTTATATAAATTTCTTTTAAATACTATTCACCCCCTCTAGTGTTAATTCTAACTTAAGCTCCTTAATCCGCATCCTTAATAGGATGTACACAAATTAGTTGTGTAGTATAGGATAATTAGGTGCCAGCACCGTGACTTAGTCATTGGTAAAATTTTAGAGCGAAATTTCATTAAGGAGGGAAAAATGTAACACCCTATAATTTGGATTTAATTAAATTAGCTATTTAGCTAGATTCTTACAAACAATGCAATTTGACAACGAAATTTGCACTGTTGCATTCATAGTGGAATTCTAGTCAACTTTCATGTTTGAAACTTTGCAAACGGAGTCTGAATGAAAAAGTTACGAACAAAATACGAAAATGAACTGAAAATAATTAAATAGAATATTATTAATTAGGCAACTAATGTTGCCATTTATTACCCAACTTCTCGCAGAAGACAGGTCGATCTAGGGGTCAACCACCCTTGCGACCTGCAGGTCGCTACTATTATGGCGGCTAGGTTTATATATATATATATATATATATATATTGAAACAACCCGAACTTCCCCGTGAAGGGAAGCACAGATTGAGTTAAGAAAAAGCCACATCAAAACAAAAACAGAAGAACATTTCATTGTTTATTACAACAATTCCATCAGAATACAAGAATATACAGAGTTTGAATAAACAAAATACATTCGACAAATATCAGAGATTACAATAAATTACATAGCAGCGGAAAAACAATACAAAACACAACTGAAAGTAATACATGGATACAGAGCTTTCCGAGCATCGTTCCAGTTGTAAATCAGAATTCTGTGAATATAAATCTGCAAAACCAAAACTACTAGCTGCCCGTGTGGAAAATAGGGGCACCCAGAGTTTAGGTTAAAACAATAAACTCCAAGTCAATCATGTGACTGGTGTGAGAACTAAAACAGTTATTCAAACTTTACTTTAAAAGAGAGTAATTCAAGGGACCATGTCGTATAACACGGAACGAGTTTCCTCCCAAGAACACTAGTGCATATAACAAAACAACGCAATGATTTTTGGAAAAATAAAGCTATTATAAGACCCAGGTCCCATCACATAATGCAACGCAAGCCCAGGATAGGGAAAATAGTCAAACATGCTTGGTATGTTTAAAACAAATCATTTTATACTATTATAAGTGTATAGTGTCAAAACAATTTCAATCATAAATATCAATCATAGACGACATGGGTACCATATATCATGTCGCCATACTAGGCTCTACAAACAAAAACCGAAATATCTCGTATTGGAAATTGTATTTCTGTCATGAGTCGAGGCAAGCGGCAAGCTCCTCTCCGCTTCGAGAAACTCTAGCAAATGCCTCGGGACTACACACTCTGGGTAACCCCTGGAATCGGCTGGGCCAGTCCTCTTTTACGTTTGAGGATTAGTTATTCCTGAACACACGTATCCCGGTCCTTACAGACCTATAATCGAGGCGCCTTGCAATCCAACATCCACATAGGTATAATAATCGACGATGTCAGGGCTAGTAAAACGCTGACACCACCCATAACTAGAAAGAAACGTCATGTTCTCCCAGCAGTCCGTATCCCGTTTTTAACTCATACCGAGGTGTGAGGCTCGCGAATTCACGCTATACACAAACCTATGCCATGTAGGCCGTGCTTTGATCATCAAGCGCAAGAATTTTCTTTTCAACAAAATCCTTGATCATCTGCCACTTAGGCATGCCACACACGCAATTCATGTCATGCGACTGATATCTATCGATATATAACCTATGAGCTCGTACGTCTCAGAGAAGGGCGTTAAGCAAGAGAATAAATTCTCCGCCGCCAAACAGATATATATATTTAATAGAAATCAATCAACACAGAATAAAATCCAATGTCAGACACTCAATCCATTTTTGTAATGACCTGGGTTTTTGTCGACTTTTCTTATCGCCATAAACTCAATGATGACTAACCAAACGTCAAAAAATACCAGATGATTAATGAAAGAAATTAAAGGGTGAGAATAGATAAGATAGAAACTTAGAATAGAAGAAGAAGAAGAACACAACATCAGAGTAACACGAACCTCACAGCGGAACGAATAACATATAATAGATAACATATCCTTGAAATAAAATCAGTATATGTATATAATAACATTATCAGAGTACAACACTTACAACAATGCGGAAATAAACTATAGCTATATGATCCTGAAGCCTCCTGCTCCAGCTCTTCAACTATCTATAAATCCCGACTACTTGACTGCCCGTACAAAATTGGGCACTCAAGAGTTTAGGGAAAACAAAACAAAATAAACTCCGGGTCAGTCATGGGACTGGTATGAGTAAAACAGTTTAAAAACAGTTCAAGCAGGTAAATGATATCTCATAAGACCACGCCGTATAACGGAACGGATTTTTCCCTTATGAGAATCCAAATTATCTTTATATCAAAAAAACCTTTTGATATTATAATAATGTCTATCAACCACAATATAATAACCATCTAGCAGAAACGCTTTTATCTCATGTTCTACATATATAGTATACAATCAAAACCGCAAGCACGTATTGGGTAATGGATTTCCAACTATGACAAGGTATGGAACCACCTTTCGCTAGTGTACCTCTAGAAAGGAATACACTGGATTCAACAAGAACATCTTGCAACCCGGCCACACATGACCGACCACTCATTTCGCTTGAGTGTATCGAATGTATATCACCAACAGTTGGGATCAACAACCGTTTCCCGAATGGGACAGTATCGACAATAGATTTTTAGAAATAAATGAAACTCTAGATCAGGTGATTATACACCCTACTTCGGAGCGACCGACTTAGCCATGCTGCCTGCCCGATTTTTGTCATTTACCGGTTGATGAGGCTTGAGGTTACGCTTTATCATCACACTAGATTCACTTCGAATGTCACATCATCAAATCCATCAAATCACCGATTGACGTCCTCAACAATACATTATGTGTTAGCTAAAAGAAGTTTCCTTCTCTGCTTCCACTCTTGGTACGGTTGGAGAAAACAATATACGTGATCGTCTGGAAATACCCTGTCAGACATCCGTCCATACAAGTCATCCAGGAACAGGATGAACCGAAGGCACTATTCAGTATATCCATCTTAGGCACTATTATCTAATACTTATACAATAGCCCTTGCACTTTACTCTGTCTTCAATTATCTTTGGCATATATGATTCGCAACGCTTATGCCAATACAGAGTGGTTCTTTGGATAATAATCCAACCGGTCTCTCCATATTAACAGCGTAAATTGGTCAAAACTTCGATAGTCTGTGATTTAACTATCGAAGGAAAATACGTGTGTAAACAACGATATCATTTCCAGAAGGAAATTCTGTCGATCAATCATCAATCACTACCATTCCACAACTATCAGACTCTAACTGTAAACTAATAAGAGAACAACTTCCCAAGTATAAAACTCGAAGGCCGAAACCAACATCAGATCGATACTCAGAAAACTATTCTACTTACAAATCTCTAGTTAGTTTCTAATCTTGTTTAACTCTATTTCTTTAACTCTATTTGATTTACCTAACTGGTTTACTCTAACTGATTAACTCTAACTTGTTTACTCTAACTGGTTTACTCTAACTGATTAACTCTTCTAACTCTATTCGAATAAACAATATCCGAATAACTCCTTTTAACTCTATTTATTTCACAAATAAATATTTCCTTTTATTCTATTCTATTTATTCTAACAAATAAATATTTCCTTTTATTCTATTCTATTTATTCTAACAAATAAATATTTCCTTTTATATTCTATTTATTCTAACAAATAAATATTTCCTTTTATTCTATTCTATTTATTCTAACAAATAAATATTTCCTTTTCTATTCTGTTTATTCTAACAAATAAATATTTCCTTTTATTCTATTCTATTTATTTCCTAAATCAATAACCTTTATAATCCTATTTATTTATTTCTAAATAAATATCTCCTTTATTAAATTCCTTCGATTATATAAATTCTATTTCCTTTATAAAACCCTTTTTCCTTTCCTATATAAAATCCATCGATTTCATATAAATAATTCATTTTCAAAATACACTTTGAAAATCACCTTTCCCACATCCAGTATTTCTTATGGTATTTAACATACCATATAACAACGATAAATATCGTCCAAACACACATAATCAACAACAGATTTTATATCACATCATATATCACAATATATGAATCACAGTAAAATAAATGTTGAGGAATCCAGTTAGATTCCTCCAACCTGTTTCCCTGCATCACAGATGTTAAACAATATAGATAACATCACTTTCAGTTCCATATGATATATTCTGTTAAACAGAATCAATATAGAAATTCAACTAACTGACTAGCAGTTCAATCAAACAGTCAACACACAGTCAATCAGACAATTTTTAACAGTTCTAAAAATACAACATGAAAATAAAAACTGTTCAGAATTAGTGAGATTTACTCACATTACGCGTTAACCGTTATATAACGATTTGCGTTAGTTGATTCTGATCAGACAATTTATTTCGCCACAAATTGTAACGAGCTCCAATGGACTTCCAGTCAGTCTCATTTGGTAGTCGTCGTCCATACGATCCCGACGGATCTCGTTTCGCTGAATTCCGATGATGTATGACCAAGATATTCAGTTTCGAAGTTATGAACAAATTTAAATAAAAACTAAATTTCCTTTTTTTCTAATTGGGCTTTCACCTTAACTCTTGGCCTATTAACACCTTTCCAGACCCAACCCGCTACATCCCTTCTTCCTCGTTGACCTGCACCCGTCGCTCATTTCAATTTCAGTAAAACCCAATCGTCTTTCATTCCCAATCGCACCTCCCTCTTCTCATAAATCCACAAACAAACTTCACCACAGTACATCCCATACCAAACCGCACCTTCGCCTCCCCATTACCTGAAACTCGAACGCCAGATTCGAAGTGCGACGCCCACCATTCTTCCGTACTTCCACTGCCAGGTGCGAAACTTTTACACCTTAAATCCCACTAAACTTTACCTACACTTTCCAATTGATCTCCTTTACACCCATACAAGCTTTAAAACTTCAACTGAGCTCCAAATTTCCGTCGTGATGGAACCCTAATCCACGCACCAGAATTTCCATCAAGCCAGAGATGCATCACACTCTTTCAAACCCCTATAGAAATGATGAGAATTACAAGGGGATTCCACTCATGTATATACTTTTATTTATAATAATTTATATGATTTGTTTGGGAATTTTATTCCTAACGAGAATTGGTTTCTGGACAAATGAACATGACGTAGATTTTTGAGGAATGAAGTTAGGGTTTAGAGAGATTAAGTTATTATATAGGATATTTTAATAATTTAATATTCGATTATAATATTAAATTATAAGCAAACGTTGTTCTTCTGTGTCCTCTAAAATTCCTCTGTTCACCTATGATACCCAAAAATCACGAAACTGGACATGCAGCTACAGTTCGACATTACGGTCCCAACAAAACTAGTTTCGTCGAATTCCGACTCCGTATGCTCACACAACATATTTTTAATCGTCAAAATACTGACTGTTTTCACTCTAAAAATCCGTACGACCACACAGTGACTCTAAAAATCACGAAACTGGAAATCTAACAACTATTTGACATTGCGGATCCAACAAAATTAGTTTCGTCGAATTTCGACTTCGTTTGCAAAAGCGGCTATTTAAATATATAAATATATTTAAATATAATTAAATTTAATATAAAAATTAAATATTATCGTATATATTCACAGTGGAATACCATACAGCTCTTGAATATTCCTATATGAATTTCCATCTCGATATTTCAAATCTGGGTCAACCCGATATTCGATTTATATTGAAATTCCTTTTTAAAATATAAATAATTCCTTTATAAATTATAAAGGAATTCCACAGCGACTTTTCTGAAATTTGATTTGGACGTGAATCAAAATCTACCCAATGAAATCCCAATTTTTCTCTTCAACTAGAAAGATATACTCCACCAGCTCCACACGTTTCTTGTTTCACTGAAATCCGGCTTAAAATGAATCATGTACATTCAGTTGAAGTTCAAATCGCCAAATCGCGAACTGCAGCGCTATTTCAAGCTCGATTTAAATTATAATATAATTATATGTTCAAACTATCGTTATTTAAATATATTCATTATTCTAATTCAATTATAAACTGAATTAAATATCACATATGATCCAGTTCACACCATATCGCCATTTCAGCCAATTCTGATTATTTCAGAATTAAATATATTATTTAATTTATTATTTTAATTAAATATTCATTATTATTTAATTAAACCACCATTTAGTTCCTTTTAATCACCATTTATATAATTAAATAAATTAATTATAATACCTCTGGCAATGCGGGTCATTACATTCTTCCCTACTTAAAATAATTTCGTCCTCGAAATTGCTAAGTTAGAAGACGACTCTATCGACTGGTTAGAACATATTTGTTCACTTCTTAACTTCAGTTTCAACTGAACCAGTTTAATTTCAATTAAATATTAATTTATTCTTATCAACGAAAATTTTCAAAAATCCTGAAAATTTTCTAACGCCTTAACCTTTCGAAAAATTTCGCCAGCACCTCCTTTGTACTGGTCAATATGTCAAACCACCACTCGCCTCTCTGGGCCATCTCCATCCAAAAAGAAAATCAAATAGCCAAGCAGCTTGCCAATTCGGCTCATAAATCTTATACCCAATAGAAATATAAACTTGTACCTTTTGTCGGCATATCATTATATCCTTTCACCTGTTATTAATTCAACATATACCAGGGTTATCCCAATCAAACTCCAAACTATTTTTATCCACAATACAACCATTCGCTTATATCCGAGCCAAATATCATTTCAACTCGAATTTCTTCTCGATTCCCAACTCTTAACTTGATTATCACATTACACTTCAAATTTGAATCTCACAATCCAATTTGACTTGATATCATTCTAATTCAATCTCAGTTACCCATTAACTGGCTTTACTTTAATTCAAATTTGCTTTCACAAATTTCTGCTAAATTTGTTTTTAATCCAAGCAGTCTTTCACTGGGAGTTTTTAAATAGTTTACTCTTTTCAAAAATCAAATTTTCCTTTTTAAAACTCAACATAACTTGTCTTTCCCAAAACACATTCAAAACAGTATCTCTGGTAGTAATTCGTCACTTACAACTCGAAAATGAATACTGATGATGCAGCTGTCATCATTAGAATCTATTTTCTAGCGATCGAAGTGAGTTCAATAATATAAAACCTTTTCTAAACATTTCCATTTTGAAATTCATTTTAAAATATAATTCACACTGCTTGTAAAACAATTTAAAATCTCCTAGGATCTTAAATTTTCCTTATTTTTAATCCAAATCCATTCACAAACACTTATCCAATTTCCAGGGTTTTAATTCAATTTCTGGTTTAAATTCAGATTTAATTCATTTTGATTTCATATATTCACTTATATGAATTCTGATCGATTATTTACATAACCATTAAATTTATAATCTTACTCGATCATAATCACAACCAATATATCAATATATTATAATCACCCCAATATAAATCCTTTATATCAAAATATAATTTGGGTAAAATTATTTCGTTTACCCTCTTTTCAAAACATACCATGACGGTTCATCGTATTTGAGTGTTTACAAAATCCCTACCGATACAGTGGATCTAACTGATCGACCAGAACTCACAATGACTCAACCAATAAATCTCCACAATATAAAACCATTTTTTTATATCAAATAACAAATACGTTCACTCGTATATATACACTCAACTCAATTTAGGGTATTACTAACCCCATCTCTACTGAGTCACGCCACAGAGCCAAGGTAATTCACTTAACTTAAGCTCTGATACCAACTGTAATGACCCGGGCTTTTGTCGACTTTTCTTATCGCCATAAACTCAATGATGACTAACCAAACGTCGAAAAATACCGGATGATTAATGAAAGAAATTAGAGGGTGAGAATATATAAGATAGAAAATTAGAATAGAAGAAGAAGAACACAACATCAGAGTAACACGAACCTCACAGCAGAACGAATAACATATAATAGATAACATATCCTTGAAATAAAATCAATATATGTATACAATAACATTATCAGACTACAACACTTACAACACATCAGAAATAAACTATAGCTATATGATCCTGAAGCCTCCTGCTCCAGCTCTTCAACTATCTGTAAATCCCGACTACTTGACTGCCCGTACAAAATTGGGCACCCAAGAGTTTAGGGAAAACAAAACAAAATAAACTCTGGGTCAGTCATGGGATTGGTATGAGTAAAACAGTTTAAAAACAGTTTAAGTAGGTAAATGATATCTCATAAGACCACGCCGTATAACGGGACGGGTTTTTCCCTTATGAGAATCCAAACTATCTTTATATCAAAAAAATCTTTTGATATTATAATAATGTCTATCAACCACAATATAATAACCATCTAGCAGAAATGCTTTCATCTCACGTTCTACATATATAGTATACAATCAAAACCGCAAGCACGTATTGGGTAATGGATTTCCAACTATGACAAGGTATGGAACCACTTAGATTACACGGTCCATTTCATAGTATCCCACTTAGTTGTATCATAGTACCCTAGAACTAGGCAGTGTGGGGCACGATTACAGGGCTGATTGTAAGCGACCAGAACGACAGCTGAGTTGGTGCGCCAGTGTAGGTTCAGGCGGACTATGGTCGTGCACGTAGTCCGGAGTTGAAAAAGCAGGCATTGGGCATCAGTAGGTTTACAGTGCTTGATTCGTGTCAGTGGTTGGCACCTTAGGGCTTGATACACCCTATGGTGGACCTGGCACAGGTGACTACATTCGTGATAGGGTCGTATGACACAAACACACGACGAGCTAGAACTTGTAGGGAGCCGATCGATTAATGGATCGTCCCGTAGGACCCCGAAATGGGCCATTTCATGATATTGGGCCAAGGGATCATTTCATGGTTAATATATGAAATGGGTTTGGGATACTAGTACAGTTGGTGCAGCGAATCTTGAACATGCGATGCTATACTTGATTTATACTTGAATTATCATGCTATCTTAGTCTATCTTGCCCATCTTGACAACATCCTTATGTTTACTTTCAATTTATACATGTCATGTTACCTTTACCTGTTTTTATGCAGAAAGTCACTAGGACTTACCAGTCTTTATGACTGACTCGTTTTCTTTTGCTTCTTTTTCTTTCGTTCCCCCCCCCCCCTCAGGTTCTCTGGGAGGAAACTCTAGCACTTAGCTTGGATTTCTCTTGCTTTCAGCTCAGCTCATGTATGGTTTGATCTTGAGCTCTGCTATAGCTGCATTTCTGCTATCTTGGGGAATTATGCTATTTTTGTTGTTTAAGCTTTTATGCTTCTTTATTTATGCAAGACAAAATTTGTTGTAATGGAAAATGATGACTTTGGCTATTTGGTACTTTGGACGAAAAAGGCTTTGACTATTTTGAAAATAATGAAATTTATCTTTTGACTCTTCCGCTGTTTTATTTATGTATGTCTTGTAATATTTCTGTGATTGTTTACCTCGATAACGCTCCTCCAAAACTAGTGCATTCCCTTTGTGAGTGACCCTAGCGGAGGTGGGGTGTTACACTTGGTATCAGACCAGAAGGTTACCAGACTGGGCAAAAGTTTTTAAAACCTTCTAAAACTATTTTCAAAACCGTTTACAAAGAAGCATTTTTCAAGAAAAGTTTTGTTTTATTTAAAGGCTATTCCCCAAAAGCCATTAGCACTATCCTTTGTTTCCTCGTTTTGAATCTCTTCCTTTTCATTTCAGCATGTCTGGGAATCTTAACCTTCCAGAGGGTGTGCCAATAGCTGGCTAGTTCAGGAGGTACTTAGAGGCTAGGGCCAACGATGCAGGCCCAGCGGATATTCCTCCTCCAGCTGCAGTGGCTCCTCCTCTACCTCCTCCTCCTCGTGCAAATTCTTTCTCAAAGATCTGTAGAGATTTCAGGGCCATGGGTGTAAAGGATTTTAAGGGAACTGAATCATTCGTAGAAGCGAGGAACTGACTCAAAGAAACTGAGGATCTGTTCATTATCTTCGAGGTGGACGCTAGGAAGAAGGTACAGTTGGCGGTATGGTTGCTCAAAGATGAAGCTTCCTATTGGTGGGAAGGCACTAACGCTGAAAGACCTGTTGACACATGGATGTATTTCAGGATAAGGTTTGAGATGAAATTCCTCTCACAAGCTGAACGAAGTCTACAGCTGGAAAAGTTCTTATCTCTTAAGCAAGGAACTATGACGGTCAAGGAGTACATCAATCAATTCAATCAGCTGGCCTGATTTGGAGTGGACTTAGTGAATACTCCTCATAAGAAGGCTCTTCGTTTTGTCAAGGGATTGAATGAGCTACTTCACAGCTTGGCTATGACCCACATACCTATGGGGGCTACTTACGAAAGGTTAGTAGACATGGCACTCTTAAATGAGGAAGACAAGGGCAAGAATGAGGCAAAAGCAGAAGTGCCTCAAGATAAGAAGGGGGAAGGGTCACAGAACAAGAAGGCTGATCCAACGAAAGGCGGGAAGAACAACAAACCCCGTGAAAAGAGAAAGTGTAATTTTTATGGCATTCTTGGACATCTGGTTAAAGACTGCAGGAAGAAGAAAAGGAAGATGGGTGGTTGTTTCCACTGTGGTGAGACAGGACACATGGCTAAGGCCTGCCTAAGGAAGCAAGGGCAGGGAGTTGGACCTTCTTCTGGAGGACAAGTCCACACTCTCACGGCAACTCCGCAAGAACAAGGTAGAAATATTTCTGTCGAAAGTTTAGTCTATCTTTTTGATCATCCTATTCGAACCTTGTTTGATTCTGGCGCATTGCATACTTTTATTTCTTCTAATATTTTTGAAACTCTGCACCTAAGTACAAGTCTAGTTGAGGATCCCGTTATTGTTTCAAATCCAATTAGTGGATCCGCTCATTTATCTATGATTTCTGCGGATTTGAGGATTTCTATCTTAAGCGTAGAATTCTCGTGTAATGCTTATGTTCTCGGATTTATGGGATACGGTTTGATTCTAGGCATGGATTGGCTATCCAATAATGGAGCCATTCTCGATTGTGATCGAAGGGTAGTTAGACTCGTAACTCGACTTGGTAATACCCTTGAAATTTCTTATAACCCTATGGGTCCTGTCATGTTATCTAGAATATCTTGACTCATCTATCGATGATTTGCAATCAGTAAGGGTAGTCCGAGAATATCCCGATGTCTTTGATGAGGTTAAGGGGTTACCCCCTAAATGCGAGATAGATTTCCGTATATATCTTGTTGATAATGCTAAGCCAGTTGCATTGCCCGTTAAACACATGGCCCCGAGAGAGAGAAAAGAGCTTAGTAAGCAAGTTAAGGAGTTGCTTGAGAAAAATTTCATTAGGCGAAGCATTTATGAATGGGGTGCTCCGGTGGTATTCGCTACTAAGGCGGAAGGTTCACTTCATCTATGCGTAGATTATCGTGAGTTAAACAAGCTGATTAAGAAGAATAGGCACCCACTACCAAGACTCGACGACTTGTTCGACCAGCTTGTAGGAGCGCCTATTTTCTCTCAACTCAATCCAGCGACAGGATTCCATCAACTTAGAGTGGCTGAGGATAGCATTGACAAGACTGCGTTTAGGACTCCGGATGGTTTCTTCGAATGGCTCGTCATGTCGTTTGGTTTGACAAATGCACCTGCGTACTTCATTGACCTGATGAGTAGGGTGTTTAGGGAGTTCCTTAACAAGTTTGTGGTGGTCTTCATGGATGATATTTTGATCTTCTCAAAGGATGAGGAAGAACATGCTAGACATCTCAAGGAAGTCATGGATACGCTTAGAGCACACGAGTTAAAGGCTAAGTTCTCCAAGTGTCATTTTTGGAGAAAAGAAGTTCGGTTTCTTGGACATGTAGTTTCTAAGCAAGGTATAGATGTGGACCCCGCAAAGGTAGTTGTGGTGCAAGACTAGAAAGTTCCTAAGAATGCAACGGAAGTGACAAGCTTTCTCGGTTTGGAGGGATACTATAGGAAATTCATTAAGGACTTCCCTAAGATTTCAGCCCCTCTTACTAGGTTAATGAAGAAGAACCTAGCTTTTGCATAGGACATAAAGTGTGACGTTGCTTTTCAAAGGCTTAAGAGAGCCCTTACCACAGCTCCAGTTTTGGCATTACCCGACAGAGCTAAGATGTTTGCGGTGTACACAGATGCGTGTGGCAAGGGATTAGGCACTGTCCTAATGCAAGAAGGGAAAGTGATATGCTACGGGGGCAGACAACTTAAAGTTCATTAGAGAAACTATCCCACACATGACTTGGAATTGGCCGCGATTGTTTTTGCGCTTAAGTCTTGGCGCCACTATCTTCTAGGTGAGAAGTTCGAGTTGTATACCGATCATAAATCGCTTAAGTACCTCTTTTCGCAAAAAGATTTGAATCTAAGGCAACAGAGGTGGATGGAATTCTTGACATCGTATGACTTCGATATAGCTTATACCCCTGGAAAGGGTAATGTGGTGGCGGATGCGCTAAGTTGGAAAAGGTTGACTTTGAGTCCTTTGTTTGTTGAAAGTAAAAGTCTAGAGTTTATAGAAACCTTTGATTTCACACCTGTTGTTGAGTCGTTGGCTAGCACGTTAGCATCTCTTGAGTTAAGGCCTACGCTTCTAGACCAAGTAGGGACTTCACAGAAGGAAGACCCACAGATAGTAGAGATCATGGACAAGTTGATTAGAGGTGAGATGTCAAGTCACCTCAGTAGTTATGCCATAGATAAAAAGGGATGGCTAAGGCGTGACGGTAGACTATGTGTCCCATAAGTGGGAGACTTAGTAAAGAGAGTTCTCGAAGAGGCGCATCACTCGAAGATGACTATACATCCCGGAGAGGATAAAATATACAAGGATATGAAGTGCATTTTCTTCTGGAACGGGATGAAAAAGGACGTGGCGGAATTTGTTTCTAAGTGCATGGTGTGCCAACAAGTAAAGGCCGAGTCGAAAAATCCCGGTGGGGTATTGCATCCTTTGGAGGTTCCGCAGTGGAAATGGGAGAGTGTCTCGATGGATTTCGTGGATGGATTGCCCAGGCCAAGGAAGGGCAATACTAGCATATGGGTTATAGTTGATAGACTCACGATGAGCGCTCACTTCATTTCTGTGAAAAGCAAGAGGACCGCATCATGGCTAGCGTCTATATACCTTCGAGAAATAGTACGGTTGCACAGAGTTCCTTCTAGTATAGTTAGCGATCGTGACCCTATTTTCACTAGCGAATTTTGGAATAGTTTACAAGAAGCAATGGATACATGACTAAGTTTAAGCACGGCCTATCACCCACAGACGGATGGAAAAACCGAAACGGTAAATAGGATACTAGAGGATCTTTTGAGATTATGCATTCTTGACTTTGGTGGTACTTAGGAAGATCACCTACCTCTCATTGAGTTCGCGTATAATAATAGTTACCAAGCTAGCATAGGAATGGCACCATTCGAAGCTTTATACGGAAGACCGTGCAAGTCACCAACTTGTTGGTGGGAGTCGACAGACAAGCTCATACTTGGACCTGACATGATAAGGGACACTTCCGAGAAGGTTGAGTTGATACGAAGACGTATGAAAATGGCCCAAGATGGTTAGAAATCCTACGCGGACAAGAGAAGGACAAACCTAAAGTTCAAAGTCAGAGATATGGTCTTTATAAAAGTTTATCCTTTACGCAATGTGGTTCGATTTGGAGCGGTTGGAAAGTTAGCACCGAGGTTCGTAGGACCGTTCCCTATCATCGAGAGGATTGGACAGATGGCCTATAAGGTAGAGTTACCCGAGAGGTTGGCCGGAGTACACAATGTCTTTCACGTTTCGCATCTCCAAAAGTGCTTACATGAGTCTACCGAAGTGGTTGAGCCAAGCATCCTTGAAGGCGTAGAAGTGGAAAAAGAAGCAACGTTGAGGCGAGTTCCGATTCGTATCTTAGGAACGCAGATTAAGAAGCTAAGGAATCGAGAAGTCAAGCTAGTTAAAGTACAGTGGAGTGAAGCCCAAGAAGACGCAACTGGGGAAACCGAAGAGAAGATACGCGCGCTATACCCAATTCTTTTTTAGGGTACATTCTCGATCTCTTTTTCCTATAAGTTTACATACCTTCGTATCATGTACATGCTTTTGCTATCCATGTTTGTCTTGTTATCTTCTCGATCCTATCTTGAGAACCTTAGGTAGAACCCTTTTGGATGCAAACATGTGATTGAAACATGTTATGGTTGATGATTGCAAGTGGTTGCAAGTGGTTGCTAGTGGTTGCTCGTGGTTGTATAACACACATTAGGCACTAGATCGGCTCAGTCACATATCTCATATTGCATATGCATGGGTGCTTATACTTGTATATCGATGGAAACTTGATATGCTATCATTTGGATGTTGCATATGAATGAATGTTTGTGCACTCATGTAGAGATTATAAAGTATGTTAGGAATTTTCATACATGTTGGACTCATTACACTAACATATTTTGCATTACGGAGGTCTACTGAATCAGTAACCGCCTGATCATTTGCATTAGATAAGTACATATACACACACTCTTGCATAAGTTCATACAGCATTAGAAATCTTTTAAGGACAATGGTTGCTTGTGGATGATGGTTGAGTAGATGGATGATAGGATGCATTCTTCTTAACATGAAGATTTCGGGGACGAAATCCTTTAAGGAGGGGAGAATGTAACAACCCGTATTTTAACAACATGTTAAAACCATAAATCAACGCAGAATTAATTTTTAAAATAAGAATCAAGGGGAATGGGTTGTGCCATTGCGTTCGTCTCGAAATTCTGCTTGGAAACGAGTCCGAGTTTTCGAAAAACGGATTCCGTATGAGGGATATATGACCCTCCGAAGTTTCAGGAATTTTCTGAATCGAAAACAGATCGAAATTCGAATTCAAACCCCAGCGCAGACTGGGCGGGAATTTTCCCGCCCAGGACCAAGTCGACCTGGGGGTCGACACTATGGTTGACCTCCCACGGGCCAGGTCGACCCTATGGTCGGCCTGGGGGTCGACCTGGTGCCAAAGCAAAGTTTTGAGCCTGGGTTCATTCTGATGTTTTTGGTCTCATTTTCAGTCTAGATTCGTTCGCCTAACCCTATATAAACAGCCCCCTAACCCCATTCTTCTCTAACCTTATGCTGCACAAATTCTTGATGGACATGGCTTCTTCTTCTTCTTCAAAATTAAATTAAAAATAAATTAAAAATAAATTAAAATAAAACAAAAAGACTATTTCTTTAAGACTACGGCAAGGAATTGCATATTGGGGATTTTCTTTTACAATCAAATCGAGATTCAATGATTCAACAATTCGACGACTAGTTTCTAGATTCAACTTCTGCATCTCAATTTCTTAGTCCACGAACTGTAAGTTCTAGTTACTTTGAGATATAAACTTGTTAATTGTAATTTGGACATGAGATAAAGTGAAATTGGACTTAAGTATGATAATCGATTCACATCTATTCTAGTTTCCATCTTGGATCTTGACATTTGGGAATATTGTTATGAAATCAGTTTGGACCTATTCATGTTGTAAATCAAACTCTTTCATGTCCTTAACATTATCATGCCAGTGATGTTGAATCAGTCTATTATTTACAAGTTTGGGACTATCACCTTATGCCATGACTATCAACTTATTATGCTAGATTTGAAATCGTATTATTTTCTATATGCCAGTGATGTTGTAACCAATTATCTCAAGTTATGTCATGCTAGTCTTGTAATCCCTTTTATCACTTTATGCTCGTCCTTTTTGCCTATCATAGTTTTGAGGTTATTCCCTTTAATTCTGGATTTGGATTTACTTGTAATTTAGATCGATTCACGTTTACATGCGATGGGAATACGATTTGGGTAGATTAGGCAAAACATGAATTGGTTATGAACATGAATCATGAACTTGATAATAGGCATAAGTTAAAACATGAAACTTGCCATTAAACTTGACACGAACTTGACATGAAATTTGTACACGGACATGACACTAGAATGAACTTGAAAATGGCCAACTCGAGGTTGGGTTGAATTTGTAGTGTAATTCTGCCCGGAACCGCCTGGCAAATCCAGTTACTGCAAACAATAGGATCCAATGTAGGTAGTTGGTCATATCGCGCTTGAAACTCGAGGTCAGACTGAGTTATGGTGTAAATCTGCCTGGAACCGCCTGACATATCCAGTGACCACAACAATAGGTCTGATGTGAGAGGTTGGGGTGCATTAATGGCACATGATAGGGTTAAGTCATGAACATGAAAGACAACACTTAACCAACTTGACACATGATTAGTGGGGTTAAGTCATGAAATTGAAAGACAACACTTAACCAACTTGACATGCTAGACCGATAAGGGTTAAGTCACGAATTTAAATGACAACACTTAACCTGTTGGACGAAAACCCTAGTTACGCTGTCCATTTCAGCAGTAACCCACTAAGATGTATCATGGTACCCTGGAACTAGGTAGGGTGGGGAACGATTACCGGGATGATTGTAAGCGACCAGAACGACGGCTGAGTTGGTGCGCCAGTGTAGGTTCAGACGGACTATGGTCGAGCACGTAGTCCGGAGTTGAAAAACTAGGCATTGGGCATCAATAGGTTTACACTATGCGTGCTTGATTCGTGTCGTTGGTTGGCACCCTAGGGCTTGATACACCCTATGGTGGACCTAGCACAGGTGACTACATTCGTGATAGGGCCGTATGACACAGACACACGGCGAGCTAGAACTTGTAGGGAGCCGATCGATTAATGGATCGTTCCGTAGGACCCCGAAATGGGTCATTTCATGATATTGGGCTAAGGGATCATTTCATGGTTAATATATGACATGGGTTTAGTATACTAGTACAGTTGGTGCAGCGAATCTTGAACATGTGATGTTATACTTGATTTATACTTGAATTATCATGTTATCTTAGTCTATCTTGCCCATCTTGATAGCATCCTTATGTTTACTTTCAGTTTATACGTGTCATGTTACCTTTACCTGTTTTAATGCTGAAAGTCACTAGGACTTACCAGTCTGTATGACTGACCCGTTTTCTTTTGCCTCTTTTTCTTTCGTTCTCTCCCCCCCCCCAGGTTCTCAGGGAGGAAACTCTAACACTTAGCTTGGATTTCTCTTGCTTTAGGTTCAGCTCATGTATGGTTTGATCTTGAACTCTACTATGGCTGCATTTCTGCTATCTTGGGGAATTATGCTATTTTTGTTGTTTAAGCTTTTATGCTTCTTTATTTATGCAAGACAGAATTTGTTGTAATGGAAAATGATGACTTTGGCTATTTGGTACTTTGGATGAAAAAGGCTTTGACTATTTTGAAAATAATGAAATTTATATTTTGACTCTTCCGTTGTTTTATTTATGTCTGTCTTGTAATATTTCTATGATTGTTTACCTCAATAACGCTTCTCTAAAACTAGTTCATTCCCTTTGTGAGTGACCCTAGCGGAGGTGGGGTGTTACACATGTGATTCCAAAAATCATTCAACCATTCATTACATCCATAAGTTAACATAGATTTTGGTAAAAAAAAAGTAGTCAACAATTCATGACTTTCCAAATACATTTTCTAATTTCTCGTTATCTTCAAAAGCGGATTGGTAAACGGTAGGAAACTCAATGTCATCCACAGTTGTAGTCAATCGTTTTGGTGTATGCAAAACCACATACCATCCCTTATTTTTTAAATCTTGAGTAGAACACTTGTCTTGCTTCTGATGCAAGAATAAATGGCTCATCAGTCATGTTGTCTTTGTTCTTTAATTTTCCTAAATTGACCATGATTAAGCTTGAAACGGAATCTATTTTGCAACCATTGATCTTATCCTCGACCTTTACCCTATCACAATTTGTTTTAAGTTAGTGTAATCCAGCTCAAATATCTGCTGAGTGACTCCGTAATACGTTGTTTCTGCTTCCTTATAATTTTTATCTTTACCGCTCGCTCTAAATTTTGTAATTGCTTTCATGCATACACCGCTAGCCTGTGTGACCATACGGTCTCCATACATTTTCATGGAAAATAAAAACCCATTCACTTGGTACTTCCTATAACTAAGCGCCATGAACTGCGGTCCATGTGCTAACCACCAAAGAGTTGGATCAACATCGCTGCAATTCACCAACTACATAAAACACAAAAAATAAATAAAATCATGGTCTGTATTGCCAACTTATAAACACGTGAAATACTTATGATGATGTAATACCTCATTACGTAACCATAGAGTAAAATCTTGATAGACTTCGACAGTTGTACCTCTTCCTCGTGGTTTAAATCTAGTGCTTTTCGCATAGGAGTTATACCTATGGAAAACACATATCGAAATGAATATATAAATTGAATTAAAAAATGAAAATTTGAAACAAATTCATGAACTTACTTCTTCCATTCATCCAATCCATCATACTTTTTAAGGATCCATCTACGCACTTGTTCAAACTACACTTGGGTTAACGTTATATTTTTACCATTATCTAAAGGTATCTCACCAGCAAACTCATCATCCTCATCTAAAAATGCTTCGTGGGTATGTTTATGATTGCCATAACCTACGTTTGGCATATATTCCTTGCATTAAAGTCTAGCTTCTTGTACGATATATCCTTTTGCAATACACCCTTCAATCTATCTTTTGTTGCATACATATCCTTTATATGTTTTCATCAGTCTGTGAATGTTATCAATTATATATTATACACGAGAGCTATTTACTCCAAATAATAATGTACATAACTGAAATTAGTTATTTACTGTTCAAAAGGATACATCCATCTATATCTGACAGGGCCACCAATCAATGTCTGATCGGCTAAATGAATCATAAGATGGATACTAATATCAAAAAATGCAGGTGGAAAATGTTTTTCAAAAACACACATTGCTTCTATCAAACTAGCCTTTACTTTTATAAGGTATTCCCTATTGATCACCTTTGATCACAAAATGTTAAAGAATAAACTAATACGATGAACAGCGTTTTGCAGATCCTTATGTTGTGCATAAGATTATATAAGCAATACCGGAAGCAAATGTTGCATTATGAGATGGTAATCATGTGACTTCATATTTCTTAGTTCGGGAGGATTGATGCTCACATTATTGCGGAAGTTAGAAGAGAATTTATTAGGTACTTTCAGGCTTTTCTATACAGTGAAAAACTGTATTTTTCTTCTTTGCTCAAAGTAAAAGTTGCCTTCAGTATGATTATTTTATTTGTTTCAGGATCTACCATCACCCACAACTTTTTTTTATACCCATGGTTTTCAAATCCTTGCGTGCATTGATGCCATCTTTTGACTTATCTTTATGGTCTATAATGGTGCTTATGAGATGCTCTGTGAGATTCTTCTCCGTATACATAACATCAATATTACGTCGAATCATATTTGCTCTCCAATATGGTAAATCAAAAAAGATAGACCTCCTATACCATCCAAAAACATTGTTAATTTCTTCAATGGCTGATTTTTTTCATTTTCGACCAATTTCTTCTTTCTGTTTACCGCTTTCTTTTTGATATTTTCCACTTTCTTCTCAACTTCAAAACCAGTCAATGGTCGTTTAGGACGACGAAGTTCTTGTTCGTTATTGAAATTTGTCTTGTCGTATCGAAACTTGTGTTTGTTAGGAAGAAACATTCGATATCCCATAAAACACATCTTTTTACTTTCAGGGAGATGATAAGAACAAGTGTTTACCCACAAATGGGACACGCAAAGTAACCGTGAGTTATACATCCCGATAAAGCCCCAAGAGCAGGGTGATCATGGATTGCCCACAACACTCTAGCTCTCATTGTAAACTCAGATTTATTTAATGAATCATATGTAACGACTCCTTCCCATAACTGTTTTAACTCATCTATCAACGGTTGTAAATAAATATCAATATCCTTCCCTGGTTGTTTTGGCCCAGAAATCAACAATGTTAACATTGAAAACTCCTATTTCATGCACATAGACGGGGGAAGATTATATGGTACTACAATTACTGGCCAACAGCTGTAAGGGTTAGACAGAGAAACATGTGGTTCCATCTGTTGCTATTCCAAGTGTGACAATTCGTGGCTCGACGGAAAACGTTTGATCAAAAGAATCCATGGATTTCCATTGAGAAGTGCCACAAGGATGACACATTACTTCTAGATTAGACTTGGCACGACCATACCGGGTCATTGCATCTGCTATCCATGGTATAGTATTGTAACGACCCAGAAAATCTGAACCAATTAAAAATTTTTAAATTGGCTAAAATAATGGATTTTTAATATTTAAAATAAATATTTTAAATAATGGCAATGAAAAGCGAGTTTGAATCGACAATTGAAAACAAATATAATTAATTTTAATTAAAAACAAGGCCTGAAAAGGCGCAGTAGTTTCAAAAATTGAATTCAAACTTTGTCAGACTGTACCGGGTGCAAAACAAAACGAATTTCAGCGAAACCAAAAATATTTAAATCTGTTAGTGAATACCTTTCTAACGAATCTGAAAAATCGAATTTTCATAGCGGAAAGCAAAAGTTATGGCCGAATGAATTTTCAGAACGGTCGCTTTGGAATTTATATAGCCCGTGAAATTGGCCATTTTGCATACGACCTCGGAATTCGACGAAACCACTTATGTTGGATCCGGGATGAGAAGTTATTGCTAGGTTTCAAATTTCATAATTTTTGAAGCTAGTATGTGAGCATGGCAAAGGAAAATATGTTTTGGTCAATTACAATTAAATTGGATCGACCAAAAATGGGCCTTTTTGCAAACGGTCTCAGAATTCGACGAAACTAGTTTGGTTGGGACCGTATCGTCAAAACATAGCCAGATTTATTTTTCTGGAATTTTTCGAATTAGTTTGTGGCCCTGGCAAATTGAAATGCACGTTCAAATCAAATATTGAATGTTTTATATTTTAATTTGAAGGGAAACTGACTGAAATAGTCGAATGGGCCTACGAAACATATCCCATTGTGTTCAGAATGGTGGTAAAATGCTGGGGGCGACAGTCATTGGGATTGATTTGATGATCGAATGGATAAACAAGTATATTCGGAAATTAATAAATTAAAATATTAATTTAACTTTACTATAAAGCCCTTTTTTTCCTTTTTACGTAAAAACTCTAGCTCCTTTTGATTAACGCGCCGCCACATCGATTTGAAGGGCCCAAATTTTTCGAAAATTAATCCATCAATTTCTCCTAATCTAACACGAATTTGATGCTCCTCCTAAAGTAAAAATCGGAGTGCTCTTCACGAGCTTTCTATTCATATAAAGATGATCGAAGTTGTTTAGGTATTTCGCTCGAAACCTGGGCTTAAAACCCTTGTCGTCGCCTGCCGTTTCTGAGGAGGTGGAGGCGCCGAGTTGGCCAGAACTCCGGCGGATGGTGGCGCGTCCCTAGGCGCTCCATGTGAGTTGTTCTGATCTGGCCCCGGCGCGCTTAAATTCGTGCAACGAAGAACCCTAGTAGTCGAGCGTGGGTTTCGGCCAGAACTGGAAGTCGTGGAAGAAGATAGAAGGGGTGATAATTTTATATTTAATTAATTTAATTATCTCGTTAATTACCCAATTCATTAATCACCATAACTTATTCATATGTGGTCGAAATTCAGTGAAACAAGAGATAGTGGACTCGTGTGGATGCCTTCTACACTTTAGAAGAGACCGCATATTTTTCTGAGCCTTCTGCTATTTTTGGTGGAGTGGAACCCAAGGTGAGATTTCTAATTTATAAACAATATGGAAAATGACGATGTATAAATTATATAGTCGATGTATGAGTTATATAAGCGTTGTACACCTCTTGTATAAGCGTTGTATAAGTTGTACGTTCGATGTATAAGTTGTATATGCGTTGTAAAAATTATATATGTGTTGAAATAGAAGTGAATTGCTATATATAAATATATATATATATACGCCCCTCGTCCACAAACCATGGACGATATTTATTGATTGTGATTGGTGTGAAAATTGATTGATAGCGAATGGTTGTTTGGGATTGTTTGTGGTTGATATTGATTGATTGTGGTTGAAAAATACCCATTTGTGGTTGAGAAATATTTGGTTGAAACCACATAGGATTAGTTTGTGGAAATGAAATAAATATATCCATGCTGCCTGCGTGCGAACTAGATGCATGATCCCCATTGTCAAAAACCGCGAGGTTTTAAGGTAGAGCGAGGAGCCGTACTAGGGACGGTCCCGGTTTTAACTACCTTGCCGTTATGCTGCCGAAATTTTGAATAATATTCATGTGTTTGAATTATTTTCATTTGCCAAAACTATATTTATTCGTTGAATAGAAAACCTTCATGTGTTGAATCGATATTCATTCGTTGACTAGAAATTCATGTGTTGAAAGTCATTCGTGTTTTAAATATAAAAAATCACATTTTTATCTATATATAGAAACTATAGAAAACCTTCATGTGTTGAATCGATATTCATTCGTTGATTAGAAATTCATGTGTTGAATGGTATTCATATTTTGAAATAAATTGTTTCATAATAAAAGAATCACCTTTTTATCAACTATATGTACTATGTAAAATAATCTCGTTTTAAAAGAAATTGTTTTATAATAAAAATCCTATTTTTATCACCTATGTAAACTATATAAAATAATAGTGTTCTGAAATGAATTGTTTTACAATAAAAATCACATTTTTATCATATACATGAATTGTTGAAATGTGAAGTGTTAAAAATAGCCACTCGTTCAAATAAGCATACATGAGTTGAAATATTCATTAATTAGCTAATGATATGATTTTTGCCTGTACATACAACATTAGAATGAATGGTATTTTTAAACCAAATGGAATCAAATATGAAGTTGAATAGAAAATGATAAATGATAAGAAGTGTGTATATGTACATGCATATTTATTGAACAGGTTATAGCAAAGGGGCTAGAGAAGAGGAATAAAATTTTGTGCCTGACAAATAGGTACACATTACCTGTTTTGTTTGGGTGATGATTTTATGAGCCTGTTGGCTAGCCGCTTGGCTTTTTCTTTTTCTTTTTGACATGAAACGCCCGTGTGGCTATTTGGGAATTATCCCAGCCCCTCCCGTAAAAAGGAGGTTATGGCGAAATTTTCCAAAATTTTAAGGCGTTAGTGAAATATTTGAAGTGAAAACGATATTGAATTTGTTGAATGAACTATATTTATATAAATATATAAATATAAATAAAATCAAAACGAAACGTGACCGTGCAGTTCGTGATTTGAAATCGTGATTTCAAACGACCATACCAGGAGATCCGACCATCGGATTTTCCTGAAATCGCAACTGTTGGGTTCGCCTTGGAAAAATCTTTCCAACGGCACCAACTTTGTAAAAATCCAACGGTTGGATTGTCTGGAATGTTTAATTCAAATCTGAAGAAAAACAGCGCCAGAAACGATTATATTTATATATATATATAAATATAATTATATTTAATCGAATAATGACGCTGCAGTTCGTATTTTGAAATCGAAACTTCAAACGATTGTCCCGGGAGATCCGACCGTCGGATTTTCCCGAAACTAGAACCGTTGGATTCGTTTTGAAAAGACCTTTCTAATGATGTAAATTTTATGAAGATCCAACGGTTAGATTTTCAGATATGTGTAAATTAATTCTGAAGAAAAACAGCGCCACGGCCGCGCTATGGCCCGAAGCGTCGTTTTGAATAAATTAGCTATTTTAAAATAAATAAAAATAGCGATAAATCGTTATAAAGTTTTATAAACGTTATGGAATGGAAATAAACTGAATTTGCTCGATTTATGTGGTGTTTGATGGTCGAATGTGTTTGGTGTGAAAATTACATTAAAGAACAAAATTGGTGTTGTCGGATGATTTAACCATTGAAATAAAATTGATTTGAAATTCTAAATATACGTGAATTATTTGAAAAGGCCGAGTTAATTCTCATTTCAAATAATGGACCGACGATTGAAAGTCGAAGATGAAGACGGTGGTCGAAGTCCGGAGATCTTCACCTCGTTTGGATGGTAACCGAGGTCCTGATTGGGAGGCATCCCGAAATATGGATAATGAGTGGTGATCGTCCAGACGTACGTGGTGATCGATGGGTTTGCGAGGTATTTAGTGCCTCCGGTTTCGTTCAGACCCAGAACGGACTTGTAAATGGAATGTGTGTCTGACATTGGATTTTATTATGTGTTGATTGATCTCTATTAAATATACATCTGTTTGGCAGCGGCGAATTTATTCTTTTGCTTAACGCCCTTCTCTGAGACGCACGGGCTCAGAGGTTGTATATCGATGGACATCAGTCGCATGGCATGAATTGCCTGTGTGGCATACTAAGATGCAGTGATCAGGGCTTCTGTTGAAAAGCAAAGTCTTGTGGTAATGATCAAAGCACCGCCTGTGTGGCGTAGCTTTGTGTATAACGTGAATTCGCGAGCCTCACACCCCGGTATGAACCAGAAACGGGAGAAGGACCTCAGGGAGGGCATGCGTTTCTTTCTAGCTAGGGTGGTGTCAGTGACCTACCAGCCCTGACATTTATATGCTTTTCACCTGTGTGGTTGTTGCTGTTGCAAGGCGCCTCGGTTTGATCGGATGATCCAGGTCCGATGGAGTCATTCGTTGGCTCGTTTACGCCCCAAAGGGCTGGGAAACGTAGTGTTCAGGCATTTTAATCCACATCGGTGGACCGGCCCTGTCGCTTCAAGGGTCGATGCGTTCTGATCCTGAGACACGGGCTAGAGCGTCTCGAATTCGGTAAGGATTATCTTTTGCCTTGGTTCATGACGGAAATCCAATTTCCAAATACGACATCGCGCGGTTTTGATTGTATATATATATGGCGACATGATAATGGTACCCATGCCGCCTATGATTGATAGTTATGATTTGAAATTGTTTTCAAAACATATAAACACTAGCAATAATTTCAAATGCCTTGGTTTTATTCGTATCAAGCATATTTTGGCCATTATAAGGTAAAACTCTATCCTCCGGTTTGCGTTGCATTGTGTGATGGGAACTGAGTCTTATAATGGCTTCATTCTTATAAAAAGCATAGCGATGTTTAAAAGAAAGATTTGTTTTAAAGCACTGGCAATCCAATGGAGTAAACCCGTTCCACGAAAGTGGCGTGATCCTGTGATTAGCCATATTATATATGTGTTGAGTAGACTTCTCATACCAGTCCCATGACTGACTCGTAGTTTGTTTCACTTTCAAACTCGGGTGCACCTTTTTCTACACGGGCAGCCTTGTATTCAGGTTTAGCTGGTTCTTTCTGGATAGCTGGAGCTGAAGATGGATTCTACCATTTATCTCTTTTTATGCTGTTCAGCTCCTATTGTACATATTTTGTTTATTTCCGCTGTAGACATTTATGTATAGCTGAACTGTATTTGTACTAAGTAAGATCTAGTATACTGTGTAACTCTGATGATTACTTTTATCCAGTATATTCTATTGTTCATTATCTGGTGTATTTATTAAATTCTGTTCTGCTATTATCTGTTTCTGTGTTATATTCCACGGATTACCCTTGCCGCCGTCAGTACGGGGTTTGGGGTCGTCTCAAGTATATAATCTCTTCAATCTAGAAATTAAAGGAAAATGTCATAATGTCTTTCGAGGTACTTTGGTGCCTTTTCTCTCTTCGTCAAATGATGTCATATATCTTGATTCATTGCAAATTCTATAAGAAACTTTGTTCGCATCATCTTTCCAGTACAATATGCAATCATTGATGCATGCATCATAATTTTTGTAATTCATTCCAGCTTGCTTAATGAACTTCTTCACGTCGGAGTATTTTTTCGGCAGTGTGTACCTTCGAGGAGTAACTCCTTTATTAGTTCGAGAAGTGCAATCAAACCATTATCTGAAAAGCTGTATTGGGTATTCAAGCTATTCAGTTTCAAAATGGCATACAGATTCGTTATCCCTTTTGAACATGAAGGATACAATAGCTCTTTTGCGCTATCAAAAAGTGGTTTATACTTCTTACTTTCATTGGTCTGCCAACTGCCATCATCCGTAGACTGCTGTCCAACATTAGCATGATCATACAATGGATTTTCAGGTTGAAAAACATGAAATCTATCCGCATCATTGACTAGATCTTCTATCCTAATATGTTCAACCTCGTCAGTACTTGTGGCATAACTAACTCGTTGTTTTTCCGTATCCACCATTTTTTCCCCATGTAAATACCATACGTTATATGATTGGATAAAACCCCATCTAAGTAAATGAAAATGAATAACCTCTAATTTTATCGTCTTCATATTTTGGCATTTAACGCAAGGGCATAAATACACTCCTTTCTTACCACCGTTTTATTCAACAAAACTAATAAACTTCTTCACCCCATCTATATAGTATGTAATTCTCCGATCAGATTCATATATCCACTTTTTGTCTAAAATGTGGGACATGTTGCCTTCCTATATCCTATATAATATAACATGAGATGTAAATGTCATAACTCCAGAGATAAATCTTTAAACTAACAAATATTTATTTCAACACACGACTATTTTTAACCCTTCATATACATGTTAAAAATAATAGTTTTAACTAACAAATATTTATTTTAACACATGGTTATTTTTAACACTTCATATACATGTTAAAAATAATATTTTCAATGAATAAACATTTATTTCACTACACGAGTATTTTATATAGTTCGTTAACACATTAAAAATGATGTTTTTAATGTTCAAATATTTATTTCAACCAATGACTATTTTTAGTGGTTCATACATACAATAAAAATGTTATTTTTATTGTTCAAACAGTTTATTTCAAACACAACAACTATTTTGTACAGTTCATTTCAGAAAATTTCGACATAACAACGGCAGGGTATTTAGCACCGGCACCGTGTCTGAGCATGGCTCCTCTTCTAACCTAGGCCTTGCAGCATTACAATAATTTCGTTTCCATAATTTCCACAATACCATTCATTTTCACAACACAACCAGTAGTACCCCAAATACCATTCATTTTCAAAACTGCAGTAACACAATACCATTCATTTCCATAATACCATTAATTTCCACAGTACCATTCATTTTCAAAACTGCAGTACCATAAATTATTGTAAAATAAATTCTTAAGTACTGCAGTACCACAAAATCAAAACCAATAGCCAAGCTGCAGTACCACAAATTCTTAAGTACTGCAGTACCACAAAATCAAAACCAATAGCCAAGCTGCAGTACCACAAATTCTTAAGTATTGCAGTATCACAAAATCAAAACCAATAGCCAAGCTGATATTGCAATATGTATTCAAAACCAATATGTATTCACTGATTGGCATGGTAATATACTAGTTTATAAGTCATTGAGAATGAGAAACATAATATTTCTAATAGAAATTTAACACAATAAATTTCACACTTTATTATGGGGTTAAGTACAAATGTAGTCAAGGACCTTAAACTCAAATAGTCTGGGATATGTCACTTTGGCCGAGGTCAGGTCACGGATTCAAGCCATTGAGACATAAAAAAGAGCAATCTGCTTGAATAAAGCATCACTCACGTTGTAAAAAAAACTATTAATGCATAAGCATCAATTTTGTTCAATGTCTTTTACATTCTTATTTTTTTTCAAAAGGTTGATGTTAAAAAAATATTTTGAAAATTTATTTTCTTTAACTATTATGTTAAATTTTAGTCCATCTAAACTTTTTTTTCTTTGTAAATTCACATTGTTATTTTTGGTTAATATAGGTTTCTGCAAATTTTCTATTATTTTAATAATAGTTGATGAATCATTCATAATCAAACCATATTTATGATTATTGTCAAAGCCCTTGTGATCCTATGTAATAATGATATTTTTTTTGAACTTTATATAGTTTGGTAGTTTATATAAATAGTTATAATAATAAATTAGATGTACATTTATTAACAGTGGTTATATCATATGCATACTATTTCAACTAGAAAGGATCATATCATATATTTTATCGCATAATAAATGTATGCAGTTGATTGATTTCTATAAGTATTCTGTTATCCTAGGTTGAAACATGTGAAAACTTTCATTTTAGCATATCTTCCTCATATCTTTCTTTTATTAGTTAAGAAAAAAACTGAATTTCAAACTGGAACCAGTTCTTACAGTGATTATTTGTTCAAACTGGATTATTTGTTCAAACATGTCAATTAACAACAAATCAACTTGCATAGTTACATGGTAACCAAAATTGAATTTATATAGCAATAGCTTTCATTATTCAGAAAATAGAAATGGGAAAAACCATCATAAAAATGTCAAAATTGCTTTACCCAGATCGATTTTATTAATAATCATCTCTAATTAGAGAGTTTTGAATCTTGTCCAAGTTCTGGCTTTTAAATTTTAGCAAGAAAACATATTCATATCTTGTGCGAAGCTCATTTCGTCTGGAGATATTGTCGACAACAACCAAAATTCGAATCAAAATTACAATCCGAGATTGTAATATCAATTACATAACCTTTTTGTTTTTGATCCAAAAGAAAATATTCTACCAATAATTATCTAGTAATTCCCATAATCCTGCTTACATTTTGTGTATGTAAATCGCAACAAATGACTTCCTGTTATTTTCTTCTTCTGTTAATGGTTTAATAAGGATTCTTCTTTAATCATCAAATACATCAAGCTACTACTATTTTTTATCTCTTTCCATTTCATCAACTAGCAAATCAAGTATGTTATCAATAATTCTTACTTCCTTTCTTTTCTTAAGAATAGCAGTCATTAAGAAGCATCAAATTTAGACTCATAACTTATTACGACATAGTCCAAATACGAAAACGTAAGAACTCAGATGTCAATCTTAGATATATATCCGAAATACACTCATCTCCTTGGGTATCTCACTCATTACGTGGTAACATTAGCGAAAAGTTCCAAAACAAGAAACAAACAAAATGTGAGATTTGGAGCACTGTAAAACTATGTGTTATTATATATTGTGCCACTTAAACCTCTAATCAAGATTATACATAAATTAGAGATAATGCAGAACAATTTTAACAATGCAACACATGTCCATCGGATCAAACTAAGCAAAAATGTGTATTGTTGTTTTGAAGTTAGTAACTAAATATCAAAGGGATTCATTACCATGACCTATGAATTTACAATCCAGAGCTTTACCTCTAAAGCTAGTGGTCCTTAATAAGCAACTATGTGGATTGTTTGTTAAAAGCTGGACATAACTAAATCAAAGTAATATAATCAATCTATAATTTACAATTATCTATGTTAATTAAGTTTTAAGTGTTAAGGGTATGTTTTTAGAATGAATGAGTTCATATATTAACCGGAATGATTGTTAGCTTGCTTTGTGACCAGACTATCCAAAGCCGAAGAACTCTATCAGGAAGGCCACTCAGGGCTTGAGTATGAACTGCCAGAGATCGACATCTGCTTGGACGAAGTAACGAAGGATGGGAAAACTCGTATTTCTGTGCACATAAACTTCGGGTTGGATTCCACCATTTCGGATCAAACTAGAGCGAATATTTCTGACCAACCAAACCGGGTCGGGTAAACCGGATCGGGTCATCCGGATCGGGTAAACCGGATCGGGTTATCCGGATCAGGCCAACCGGATCGGGTCTCTACCCCTAACCGAATTTTGGGCAGTTAAAGACCATTTCCCTATGTTCTCCGCTACTTCCGAGATTTACTCTAAAGCTGCCACGTGGCCACTCAACCCTAACCGAATTTCTACCTATAAATACACATACAACACATCATTTAAGGGGACTTTTTGGCCTTAAGGAAGCTCTATCTATTTCGGCCATGGCCACCAACGAAAAACCTTCATCCTCTTTAATAAAATCAATGAATTCGGAGAGTATTATTCATTGTAATTGAGTGCTTGAGCGTCTATACTCATTGTATTTGTAATTTCTGAATGAATTGAGAAGCTATGAAGTGGATGTAGGCTTGTTAACGCCGAACCACTATAAATTCCGTGTGTTGATTGATTTTTCTTGCTTTTTGCTCATGATTCCTCATTATTATCTACAAAACATTATCAATTGGGTGTTAGGACCATTTTTTGGTCTAACATTTTGGTGCTTTTCACTGAGAAATGAATATTCTCAGCTTTTCGGATTATTTGTCTACTGTTTGGATCTCCAAGTCTGAAGAGATAATCCGTATTCTCATCACTTTCGAAGCTTTCGACGATTTCAGTAATTCTACCCAAATCATAGATGTCTCTGGAATGAAGTCATGGGTTCGAAAAGATTCACCCAGCACAGCAGCAACGTCCAGCATGGACCTCAACTTCGGATCGGATCAGATGTGTTTCTAGTTCAAACGAAGCGACCGGGTCGGATGCTAATGAAGCTCTTGGATCGGATGTAGATGAAGTGCAGACTAATATCCATAAGGGGGTCGGATCTGGTCCGACCCGACCTGAAAAACAACCTCTGACCCGAACTAGAGAGGGGGATCCGAACCGGCCGCTTGCTGATGACGTAACCCCGACCCGATCCAATGACATAGCCGATCCAATCCGACCCGAAGACATCTAACCCGGAGTGGCACAACGAACCGACCCGGGGACAATGCTTCGACCCGACCCGTTGAGCAGGACTCGAATCCGGCTGCTGTTGATACTCCGATCCGACCTGGCGATGCATCTCCGAACCGAAGAGGGTGCCACGACCCGAACCGCAGGAAAGTGGAGATGCAGGGTAGGGAAGACCGATCCGAACAGGAGGAGGAGATCCGAACCGGCTCTTTCATATATACCGAACCGACTAGCTAATGACGTCTCCGATCCGGCTCGGAGGAACTAGTCCGATCCGACCCGACCTGAAGACAATCTCCGAACCACAAATTTGAAGGCATGATCCGATCCGACCCGAAACAGCTATTTTTGAAAAAAAATACATTTTTAAGATCATTTCAGAAAAGGCTCCATCTTCCAAAATCGAAAAAATCGTGCGGTGCCCACATTTTCGACCTAACCGGCACCGGGACTGCGGGGCCCCGGACCCCCGCCGGCGCTGCGCCCGGACCCGCTGACGGCCTCGCCTTCGGCTCGGAGCACGGCTCGCCTTCGGCTCGACGTATATTTTGACCAACAGTAGTCATCAAAGTTTGTTAATGAAGATAAGGTGGATAATCTAAGAATATGATAGCAAGATGGCAACGACTGGGATTCTTCCCAGAGCCATGACATTTACTTGCATCAGTAAGCCAATGTGAGGAGGTGTCGATCAAATTCAGCTTGCTATCAATGATAGTATACAAGACAATGCTTGTCCTATAGCAGCTTCCTCTTCCATAGCACTGATGGTGTATAAATTTCACTGATGCAACTACTGTTTCCCTAACGACCAGTGATTACCTTATTTATGTGACTTAAACCTATCCAATCGGCGGAGTACCGAATGATGGTTATATAGAACAGTCCGAGCACTACTCCAAAGATGATTCATATGATCTTAGTGACCATGATTGTCAATAATGGGATGCCAGAAAGTAGTTAAGGATCCCAACATCCCCAAGCTACAATTTAATTGAAAGATGTGATGAATGAAATATTTCCCGTGGTTCACCTCCCGAAAAACTCGGCTAACCTTTGCAATGGCTATTTGCGGTCGACCACATCGATGAAGACTGATTTCCATCAAAGAAGGGTTAGGTCAACATACTTTAGTGCCCAGAGTTAGGTACTAGTTGAACCACCATACGCCATGATTGGACCTATGGACCTTTCTAGGATTATAGCAACTGGACCGCCTTCCAGCCACCATACAACCTTGGTCAAGTGATGAGAGCTCGAGATTAAAGCAGATACGAATCGACCATTAGCTTTCTATTTATCATTTCCATTGTAACATAATGCATGAATATTACTTCAAGTCTCGCAAGCTATGCTGTCATACTCAAGCTTATCTGATCAAGGTCTAGACTGACTAGCTTCAGCATAATTCAGAGCTTACATTGCACCCTAGTGTCTACTGCTTAGTCCCTACCGAAGCTGGAGCAGGAATGATCCGTGAAGACCAAGTCACTGGAAGAGCCTTCTACTTGGCTGGATAGAATATGCTATGCAACAGAGATGTCATGAAACCCAAAAATGCTTCCCCTCATGATGAGATCGAGTGTGAAATAGGCATGGGTTTAGCAAGCAAAGAAGACATCGCAGAAAGAGTTGCCCGATGATCTGCCCGAAGACATAGACCCTAGAAAAGATGAAGATTCGGGATGCAAGAGGGCAACGTCTAACGAAGGAACCTTCCAAAGATTGAAAAGCTCGTTTACAGCTTGTTGATTGCTTCGGGAAAACTCCGACCATTGATCAGATGGAACTTGATCTAGTGTTGGAGACTAAACACAACAGAGAATAATTGACAACCCCCGTAAGAAACTTCCTACAACACGGAATGCTTCCGGCAGGGAGAATAAATGGCATACCGTCGTTCTTTATGCCTCAAGATATGACATGCAAGGTGACATTGCTTATTTCCTTTGAAAGGTTACCCCGAGATAGATATTAATGAGTCTCATTGCTCAATTCACTGCCCTGAATGATTCGACAAAATCACTAATTAGCCTCCCACTAGTTGGGAGATGAACGCCAATGAAACTTTTGACGGATGACGTTTTGGAGTTAAAAAGTGAAGATGCACAATCTCACTCCCTTCATCGAGTATTAGTCAAGTAACTCGTACCCCAGATGCTGGGGGCAACTGGAGATTCGAATGTCGATTGCTCGTGACTATATCATCTAATTCAAAGCTGATACATCACGGGCTTGCATGATCGACTACCTCAGCCTTGCCCAAAGTAAAAGTTTAGAGCACTTAAGCCAGGATACTGATTGATTATCTATACATTAGATCTTATTCCCGTCGTGGGATTGAAGGCATATTTACGGATGGGTGAGATATGACTATCCCCATAGCAGCCATTTCCTATTTCCCAGCATGGAAAGTGCAAAAGTTCTTATAAGCATAGGTCCATTATTATCCTGCCAATTATTGTCCTGGAACCAATGTGATGATATGATACCATTATCAATACATACATGACTCCATGACATTCAACCCTTGCCCTTAGCATGGGTGCAAAAAGGCGATTTAAAGGAGACACGACCTCGTCACTCGCTTATAGTATTTACCTAGTTGCCTTTGTCACTCCAAGTCCTCAATCAAGGTCTGTTCATTCTTAGGACCGCCACCCCACAACGGTTTGAAAAGACGTTCATCTCCAGCTAAAGATTTTGACATCCATCCCCTGACAGAGATGTAGTGAGGAAAAATGGACCTGCAAAGAGCGTGCAATGCCATCTTCGCACAGAATGATATTCATTCCTTTAACAGGATTACTTTTTAACCATGACTCTTATATTTCCATGCTTTATGAGTTTGATGTAACTAACTCAGATGAATTTATATGTGGATGATGTAGGTACCCCGAATCTGGTACCGATCAAACTTTGAGCACCCACAGGAAGAATTATGGAGCATTGTCGTAACGAGCCCGATTGAACTGCTCATTTACAGAGCCACGTCCTTCGCCTGAGAGAAGTTGTATACCTTAAGATGGATTCGAGGTGACCATCCACTCCTTGGCTCACACGTGGCAGATCTCAAGATAATTGTGCATCGATCATTGCATTTCAGAGTTGAGATCCGACTCCAGATGGACGCGGTTCGACCGTCCATACAATCAGATCCTGCAGTCGATGCCATCGAATTACATAAATCCAAATAAAGGAGGCAGCACCGCCTATCAACATACTTATTTTCCAATCATGCATTTTTCCTTTACATACTTATTGAGTTATTGACATGATTAACTCATGCAAATTCGTATATGAATGTGGCAGGTACCCGAGGTTTGGTACCGACAACTCCTGCCATAGTTTGATCGGAGGAATGTAAAGCTTTGGCGAACGTGATTCGACCCTTCACCCGCTTACTATTGGCCTAACGACAACATTTTAAAGCAAAAGAAGTTCGACCATTCATTCACCGACTTTTTGCCCTTGACGTGGGGGCAAGAGAGTAAATGCACACGAGTTCGACCTGTGTTATCCATATATGGACATACTAATGAGGCTTCCTCATCATCTATCCATTGATTCGCCACGCAAGACATAGAAATGTATTCGAGTGTGACATAATCACTCGGTAGATCGACGACTCTATCCCTTGATCTGATGGGAAGAGTGCAACAGTGATGGGTACAATACCATGAACGAGATAACTTTTACCTTCGAAGTGGGGGCAAAAGAGATATGTTAAGACGAGGATGAGTATGACTCGACCGCTCTCTAACGACGTATCTAACTCTTTCCCATGCTTCGGAAGGGAGGAGTATAAACTCAATAGGGGTGAGAACCGATCATCCCCAATGGCGACCTTTGCCCTTGACATGGGAGCAAAGGGACGATGCCAAGGCAAATGTGACCCGACTGTTTGCCCGACTAACTCTAGTCCTTAGAGCTTGGATATGAGTATAAACTTAGGACGAGTGTGACAGGCGTGCCAAGATTTAAGACCACTCGATCCACAACTCTAACCCAAATTGACTTTGGGAGAGTATAAAGGACGAACCGCGACGTCCATAACTCTAACTCTCACGACTTGAGAGAGAGTATAAATCAGTTGGGTTAGTGTGAATGGTGCACCATGACTTAAGACCACTAAACCCATAACTCTAACTCTCACGACTTGGGAGAGAGTATAAAGGACAATGCTGCGACGTGCATGCAATCTTCATTGCCCTCCGATTGAGGACAGGATTATAAAGGACTTACGGATCAGACATCCGAATGACTTAATCCGGTTCCCATCAACGCTGGGGGCACGGACATAGATTTCTGAATTAACTTCAAACACGCTTCGGACGCGACCCGTGTTTCAAAGTTAAATGGAGGCTACAGACACTATACCTCCAAACTACAGCACCTTACACTTTGACATTTAATAATTCTATGCTAGATAGATTAGCACTCAACATGTTTTCATTTCGAGCTACAATTGCTTGTGACTTAAAGATTGACTTAGTAGCTTGCAAGATTAAGCGAACTATTCTTTGTCGAATTGCAGGATTATGTACAGACACAAAGCAAAGACATGAGGGCCACACTCACATACACCAACGAAGGTTCATGGTTGAAGGGATGACTTCGACTCCTAATTCTAAACTTCCCACACGACTCAACGCAATGGCCAAAATGAGGCCTTGAGAGTGGGAGGTTCATTAACACATCACATAACCTAAGGCAACGACCGAGAGGCGGCCTTAAGAGCGATATCTGGAATCGATACACATATCCATATGTGACTGGCTATAGCCCAAGTGCAACGACGAGTTTCACATTGCAAGTACACTGCATGAAATATACAATGACTCGAGCACTTGGATAACACAAACACTTAAACTTTGAAAGCCACGTCTTTTTTATACATACATGTCTAAATTTGAAATGGGTGTGGTCTAACCACCTGTCTTTTGCCATTACCCCCGAACTGGGGGCATAATTATTGAAAGTATTTACAAACGGAATAACTTATTTGCATGTACATGACTTATGATTTGATCCTGACAGGCCACATGTGGACCACGAAAGGGGTGCAGAGTGACCACCCATTGGCTAACCTCAATCTACTTCCCAATGGGAAGGGGAAGAATGAGAGCATTCAAAGTGACTACTATCTGACCTCTCGCAGCCCCATTTCTATCCTCAAAGCTTGGATGGAAGAGCAGAAACCAGTATGGGTTGAGTACCAACAAATTATTTTGCATCCAACTCTAACTCACAGCTCGATGAGGGAGTATGAATTCAGAGAATACGTGGATTTGATGACCACCGTTTAGTAAAATCCCCATGGATGGGGAGTACAGGATAAGAGCTTCGAACATCATCATCTGACTATCTGCCAGCTTTAGGCACATTTACGATTATCTGAGCTTCACAATAACCCAGACTATAAGCAGAAGAATGGCTCCTCAAGAGCAACCTGCATACATCCAAGTAGCGGATCACCATCCAGAATTAAAAAACAGAAGCCTGATTGACTGCTATTACATATTCACAACCAAGAAGCCAGAAACCGGCTTCCACCCAATTTAAGACTTCATACCGGGGGCACTAGCGCTAAATTAGGTAATTAGCGACAACTTCTCAAAGATGAGGGCCAAATTGGCAACATTAATTGATGCTTCAACAGAGATCAGGCGAGACCCTGCATGCATTCCTTGAAAGATTCAACGCCACAGTGGCATCGGTAAATCGACCTAGACCATATATAGCGTTGATTGCTGTAGTATCCGGTATTCTGGATATCTCAAACTTCAAAATCTCTTTGCATCGAGACCCACCAAGAGGACTTGACGGATTCACCTCTGAAACAAACCTCGGTATCTCTCTACCATGAGATTCTCCTAGAAACGTTGGAAAATCCTATCCTGAGACAGACAGATTCGTGCAATAAGAGTGTGCTAATGTTGAAATGGATGATCTCAATGTCTTCACGACAGAATGGAGCACCATCTGACTCTTGAAATAATAAAGGAAAAAGAAAAGCCCCAGGAAAGAATAACAGGAATTTACAATTCTGGAAATGACCAATGTCATTAATCGGGCCCGCGGTCTTGATTGTCAAGCTTAATGGAGCCAAGCATGGGAGATAGACTCAACAAGACTATGGTGGCTATTTCGGATTATGCCAAAGCGTGAACGAAGGAGCTCGAATAACTCACTAACGACATTCGCTCGCTTGCAAGATTGACGAGCTTACTCAACTCTGCAGCTGATGCGAGGAGAGTATCTAAGTTTGCTGATATACTCAATAAGGCGATCACTGCTTTCTGGCTAAACAGATGGATTGACCCCAACGCGAATGTGATTCGACCATTCGCATATACAACTCCAACCCTTGATGACTTGGGAATGTGCACATAATGACACAGGGTGACTAAGATTGTTGAACCTACATATCTAACCCGATGCGGTAGATAAAAGTATAAAGGCTAAAAGATTGGATGTCCGATTGACCTGTCATAACCCCCAACAATGCTGGGGGCATAAGCACTGACTTCGCTCGTCCTCCACTAATGCTAGGAACATCAACTTCAATCGACAGATTGACTTTAAACATGACCCTGACTCAATGCATGATTCAGAACATATACATTATATCTTTAGAATATGACGTGATTCATCCCGACCATCCAAGTGAGCGAAATTACGAATCAAGCAAGAATTCAAAGACTTGATCTGCAACTGCATCAAATGGAGAGTATGATGAACTCCTCTGCTGCCTTACAATTGTGATAATCCTACCAGCTATTGGCTTGCATGTTTTCGACAACATCTCGTACTGACTTGTATGTGATCACGGGACTATAAAACAATCTGAAGTGATCATGGCTTTCGGATGCACTATTATTACGATTAGATGCAATCATGGAGTCCTAGATTAATATTCTGATATCGAGATAGTCCAAATCCAAGCAAAAATGACAAATTCATATGCCGACTCTGATGCACTCTATCTGAACGGTCCAGATGCTAGCTCAAGATATGAAGATTCTGACACCATACTATGACTTGGACGGCTATTGTATACATTGACTTATACATTAAAGAAATCTTAGCTTAGTAATGCACTTGACTTGTTTAGGAAGATGGCGTCGTTTGGCATCAACTTTTACATGTACGATCTCACACGGGAGCCAAACATACCACATGACCTATGATGAAGGAATTCTACCTCTTGATTCGACGAAGTCTAAACGATTACTTGATCATCTTGACCACTCTAGCCATGAAATTTGACCCGATAAGCATCAACGGAAGCAATGCGGCATATGACAAGCCATTTATACAGGAAAAAATCCAAAAAGATTCATCTCGACTTATTCAAAGCACATCTTATTTGCAACAAGATGTACTTTGGGGGGCAAAATGTTAGCCTGCTTTGTGACCAGACTATCCAAAGCCGAAGAACTCTATCAGGAAGGCCACTCAGGGCTTGAGTATGAACTGCCAGAGATCGACATCTGCTTGGACGAAGTAACGAAGGATGGGAAAACTCGTATTTCTGTGCACATAAACTTCGGGTTGGATTCCACCATTTCGGATCAAGCTAAAGCGAATATTTCTGACCAACCAAACCGGATCGGGTAAACCGGATCGGGTCATCTGGATCGGGTAAACCGGATCGGGTCATCCGGATCGGGTTATCCGGATCGGGCCAAACGGATCGGGTCTCTACCCCTAACCGAATTCTGGGCAGTTAAAGACCATTTTCCCATGTTCTCCGCTACTTTCGAGATTTACTCTAAAGCTGCCACGTGGCCACTCAACCCTAACCGAATTTCTACCTATAAATACACATACAACACATCATTTAAGGGGACTTTTTGGCCTTAAGGAAGCTCTATCTATTTCGGCCATGGCCACCAACGAAAAACCTTCATCCTCTTTAATAAAATCAATGAATTCGGAGAGTATTATTCATTGTAATTGAGTGCTTGAGCGTCTATACTCATTGTATTTGTAATTTCTGAATGAATTGAGAAGCTATGAAGTGGATGTAGGCTTGTTAACGCCGAACCACTATAAATTCCGTGTGTTGATTGATTTTTCTTGCTTTTTGTTCATGATTCCTCATTATTCTCTACAAAACATTATCAATTGGGTGTTAGGACCATTTTTTGGTCTAACAATGATTAACTTGTTAAGTACTATGGCGTGCAAGGATTTCTGCGTGAGGGAGTGAGAGAGACCAAGTAAACATGATTTGGAATATTGTGAAAAGAAAAGAAAAAAAATTATGGCCACTGAAATAATCATATTTTCTTTCAATCGAGAGACTATGCAAACATGCTTTGAAACATGGGGGGGATATCCACTCTAATAATCATACTTTCTTTTGATCGAGAGAGACCATGTAAAAATGATTTGAAACATTGTGAAAAAATATATCCACTTAAATAATCATATCTTCTTTCAACAAATTGGCATGGTAGCCATAACACAATATAAACAAAAGCTTTGTGATTCCTCGTTTCATATCCTCAATGGTGAAAGATACGGTTTAATATCCTCAATGGTGAAAGATACGGTTTTTGAAGTGATGGAATCGAAGGTTGGTTGAAGGCTTTTGATCTATGGAATTTTGTCAGCTAAAAGCATGATTAGCTCAAAGCTTTAGATGATTTATCCAATGCAAAAACTATGTTGTAATTATGCTTAAGCATGATTTTTGATGGTTTGTACTCTTGCCACACCTTGCTTCACGCCCAAATAAAAAAAAGCAGAAAGCCTTGTACAAAATAATAGAAGCCTGACGATGTTGGAAGAAAAAAGTCGTAGAAATTACAGAAGGAAGCCACTACATTACCCGAAATTTGTTAGGCAAAATATGCGGATTATGTTTTCGATGGTGGAAACCATGGGATCTCATCAAATCTAACCATTATTATTTTTTTCGCACAAAATGACTAATAGAACTTCAGTCATAACAGCATTTTCGATTAAGGATATGCCACATTTCACTGATACGCACGCACGTGCGGAGCAATTACAAAAGGATGTTCCACATTTCACTCACATGCACGCGCACATAAGCCCAAATGCACGCATGCGCTTGGCGCAAAAAATGAAAAGAAAAAAGGAATCGAGCAAATAAAACAAATTGCCTATGAATTCCTAGAATCAGTCTGAAATTTTCAAAAAAGAGAACGCAAAATTTTGTCTCATAGATTAAGCTCTATAGTAAATCAAATGGCTTCAAATTAAATAGTAAAAAAAATGATAAGCATTATAATCACTCTACATTGCATGGTTCTCCATGAAAAAGTAAGTAGTCTTGTTTCGATGCTAGGGCAAATCAAAATCTAAAACAATTTTCAATGATAAGCAAAGAATTTTAGAAGGTCACAAAGGGGGAATAATTTTAAAAAATGTTTCAAATACCCTCAACCAAAACAAGCTCTTCATTGCAAGATAATGAGAAAGGATGATTTAGAGGCAAACATAAGCATAGTAAATGTGAAATACATAGAAGGCAATGGATTAACCTTTCGTGGGAACAATTGAATTTCACAAAGATAATGGAAATTGTCGAAACAATAACTGAGACGGTTAAAATTTCTACAAAACCAGGTAACTGTGGTTTTCAAAAATGCTGATAACGAAAACTACATTGAACCCTGCTATCATCAAAGACTATGGTGGTCTCAAAATTAGCCCAAGCATCATTCAGAAAACTGAGAGCAACAGAAGTAGAATAAAATGTGAAAACTTGCCTTTAATTTCTTCAAGTAGTCTTCCTTCTGTGTAGATTGGCAACGGAAAGTAGTATCGACCTCTCTTGAATAAATAAGCATAGATAAGCGGAAAAACAAATCGTAGCCTAATAAGCGGTAACACAAAGGATGAGATTTAGGGATTTTACCTTTTTTTTACAAAGTTCAGATGTGGAAGAAATCAACGAGAGGAGTCATGGATTTACCCCAAAAACTGGTATGAATTTACTCCCTTTGATTCAAAAAAAACTAGATGATTTTGCCACAAAAATGAAAAGAGAACAAAAAAAGAGGGAAATGAATTTGGCACCAATTGGGGAAAATGAAAAAAAAAACAACGGGAGCGAAAATTGATCCAGATTTGATACGGAGAAGAGACAAATCAAATGAACTGATCCATAATGTTTAAGATATAGGTTTAGATGTGAATCAGTGGAGGAGGTGTGGATTTGTAGGTTGTAGCAAAGAACATTTGGTACGGTCAAGAGCCTTATCAAATTTGATATGGTTAAAAACCGTATCAAATCTCTAAATCATGGTGTATCAAATTCGCTGTTTTGGTGTAGTGAATAGTTGATCATCGTGCGTAATCATTTCAAGGTTAGGTTAGAATCGCTAGCCTTGTTAGAAATATGATTTGAAATTAAACGAGATGCATTTATGTATTGTAGGAAGTGTTATACATTTTTTACTCACCGTGACTTATAGATAGTCTTATTCTCTCATGCTCGGTATTGATGTGGCGATTTTCTTTTAAGTTAGTTGCCATAGTCGATACTCATTATCTTATCTTGTTTCCACTGTGAGTTAGTTTTATTATAATATAATTATGCCCATGCTCATTATTTGCAGGTACCAAATTTATGCTCTCCATACTTGGATGGGTTTGCATTTCGATTTTGTTGAAATTTGGGCTCACGAAATGTAATAACCCGGAAATCCGAGCCAATTTAAAAATTTTATTTTGGCAATTTAACGAATTTTGATTATTTAAAATGAATTATTTTAAATAATAACGATGAGAAATTTATTTTGAATAAAATTAGAACGTATATATATTTATTTGAATCGTCGTTAGAATATAAATATTTATTTTAAATTATAAAAGGAATTGAAAATGGCGCGGTAGTTCGAAAATTCGATTTCAAAGTTCGAATGGATGTACCGGGTGCAAAATAAACCGTATTTTGGCGAAACCAAAAATATTTGAATCTAATTGAGAATATCTTTCCAATGAATCCGAAATATTGAAATTTCATAGCGGGAATCAAAAGATATGCCCAGTTGAAAATTCAGAATAGTCGCTATGGAATTCTGGCCCTTAAAAATGGGAATTTTGCAAACGACCTCGGTTTTCGACAAAACCACTTTTGTTGGATCCATGATGTCTAGTTATTGCTAGGTTTGAAAATTCATAATTTTTCGAATCAATACGTGAGCGTGGAAAAGGAAAACGCGTTTGACCAGTTTTAGTTGATTTTAATCGACTGGAAAATGGCCATTTTTCAAACGGTCTCAGAATTCGATGAAACTAGCTTTGTTAGGACCGTATCGTCAATACGAAGCTAGAAAATATTTTTCAAGGATTTTTCGAGTTAGTATGTGGCCCCGGTAAATTGAAATGCGCGTTCAAATTCAATATATAGAGTAATATGTTGATTTTGATGAAAACTGATCGAAACGATCGAATCAGCTTACGATATATATCCCATTGAGTTCGGAATGGGGTAATTAGCAATGGATGACAGGCGGTGGTTCGATTCTGAGGTCGAAAAAAAAAGTTACTTTTGAAATTAAAATAATTAATTAAATATATTCGTTTATATACCCTCACTCTCTACCCTCCCTCCCTCTTTTTCACTTCAGCCCCCCCGTTTACTTTTTCTCAAAAGAAATATAAAAAAACAAATCGCTCCACCACCGCCTGTCGCTTAGGCGCGCCGACCCCCCCCCCCCCCCCCCCCCCCCCCCCGCGCCCTGACCACGACGCCCTTATCCTCTCCCCCTTCCTTCTCCCCTCCCCTCTCGCGCCTGTCCCTCCTTTTCAATAAACCCTGGAAGCCTCGTCGCATTGAGCCTCCCACCGCTCCACCCTCTAACGCCCTCCACTTCCCCATCGTCTCCTTCCATCGCAAGCTCGAGACCGTGCCACCACAGTCCACCAAGAACCACTCCACCACGAAGATCGATGCAGTCTCCATCTTTGAACCTCCAGCGCACGGAAGACACTCCTCCCCCTCCAACGACGTGAGCATCCCCTCCTCCAATCGATTACGGTGAGTTTTTATATTATTTTATTTAGTTTTATTAATTTAAAACCTGATTATATATATATATAACACTTTAAAAATATGATTTTTGATATAAAATCGTTTAGAAGTAAAATTATGATTTTTAACACTTTAAAAATTCGATTTTTATTACTATGAAATGTGAACAAAGATTTGATCTTTATATGTCTAGCGAAGAGAGGAATGTGATATTTTTAATTAGAGAAAGGCGATATTTTTATATGATAGGAAGGATAAAAATATGATTTTTACATTATATAGATAATAAAAATTTGATCTTTATTATGTAGGAGATATAAAAATATAATTTTTATTATGTACATGGAGCAAAAATTTGATTTTTATATAGAAAATGGCGAGATAAAAATATGATCTTTATTATATGAACACCAGTATAAAAATAGAATTTCTATCCATATAGAGTGATTATAAAAATATGATTTTCATATGCATAGCAACAATATAAAAATGTGATTTTTATATATGTAGTGGTTACGGGCAACGAAATTGACAAGAGGAGAGAACGGCGAAGATTTCTACATATGAAGAGTCATGGCGTTTGGTTTAGCTAGTGAGAACTTCTCACCTTTAATTTAGTTTTCTAGTTTGAAATATATACTAGGATGTAGACGGTGCTTAGCAGCACCCGACACCCGTCATCCACAGACCATGGATGGCTTGTTTGTTTGATTGTTTGTTGTGGTGAAAATTGATTGTGTGATGTGATGTGAAATGAAATAAAATATTTATATAGTTAAAAATATTTTATAGTTGAAAAATAGAATTTTTAATGTGTATTAAAAATGAAATAAATATAAACAAATTGGAAGATTTGTTTATATACACACATTTGACTGATATTGATTGGGACGATAAATTTTACACATCGCCCAACTGCACAAATAAAATCTGTGTTTGATTGTTTGAAAAACCCCACACGGGTATTGGGATGATATATGACATACACTAGTCCAAATAATTAGCTGTATGTCGATCGATTGATTGACAGGCTGTTATAAGCGTTAAATATTTATATTTGATGCTTATATAGTGTAGAACGCACTCTGGATGATGGTTGATTATTTATCGTCGTTATTTTATACATGTGTTGTAGAAAATCCATATAATTAACATTATATGGTAATTGATTGGCCCTCATTCCAGTTTTGAAAAAGAAATATTTGAAATAGAATATTTGAGAATAGAAATGTGAAGCCGTGTTAAGTAGTTAAACGCCATTTTAACACGAACGGGAATTTTGTCGATTTTATTTATTTTACAAGGAATATCGAAAGTGATTTCAAAATCTGATATATTGAAAAGAATTGAAATTCGAATTAAACTGAAAAGAATTGAAATTCGAATTAAATTGAAAAGAATTGAAATTCGAATTAAACTGAAAAGAATGGAAATTCGAATTAAACTGAAAAGAATTGAAATTCGAATTAAATTGAAAAGAATGGAAATTCGAATTAAACTGAAAAGAATTGAAATTCAAATTAGATTGAAATAGAATTGAAATCGTTTTGAATTGAATTTAAAACGTACTGAAATTGAACTGAAATCGATTTGAATTGAAACTGATTTGAATTGAAATTGATTTGAATTGAAATCGAGTTGAAATGAATTTAAAACGAATATATATTGGAAAATTCAATCTTGATTTGAATTTGAGATGGAAGTTGAAATCGTTTTGAAAACGAATTTAAAACGATTTATAAAATACGTTTTAAAAGGAAATCGACGAAGTATATATTATATATATAATATATATAATATAATGTCCTGAATAGAATATGCCACGCCGCGGCAGTTCGCGAATTTCGACCATTGACTTCGAACGGATATTGCGGGAGATCCGACCATCGGATTCTCCTAAAACCGGAACCGTTGGGTTCGTATGGAAAAAGCTTTCTAATGAATATTGGAGATTTGAAATCTAACGCATGGATTTGGAATTATGTCCAAATCAAAATTGGAAAAGGTCGTTGTAAGTGCAGTTCGATGGCCGTTGATGGAAATCGACTGTACGGGCCTTGATAAAATTATCAAAAATAGTAATAATTTGTGAAAAATCATAAGAAATGATTTGGGAAGAATCGGGAAGAAAAACTCCATATTTGAAAGGATAAAAATAGATTTTTATCGAAATGAACTAATTTTGAATTAGAATAATAATTTTTTATTTTTAAATAAATAAATTGGATTTGAAATGGTTTCAAAAAAAACCAGAATTTCCAATAATTGAATTGGAATGGATTTGAATCGAAATCATCTTCGGAATGGTTCGATGTTGGATTTTGTGATTATACAGATGTTGTTATGGAAATTTGAAAGATATATATATATATATATATATATATATATATCGTTATTTCCAATACGATATTTGTTGGTCGTAGAAATTGATATTGAATATAAGCCGATATATTTTCTATTCAGAGCCTTGTATTTAATATCAAATGGGATTTGGGTTTGTCGTGAATGGTGTCTTCATTAACACTGTTCTTAAGCCTAGTTGAGAAAAAGATTAAATCTTTTATTTAGATTTAATGAAGTGTACCAATTAAAGAATATTTAATTGGAATTGAATTGGTATTGATTCTTGGGTTTATCGTGAACAGTGTTTTAAATAACACTTGTCCTTTAACCCGATAATTAATGAAATGTGATTTTAGGTTGTCGTGAACGGTATCTTCAATAATACTGTTCTTAGACCCAACAGAGTTAAGAAAATCAGAAACTAACTGGAGATTAGTTATGTTGAATGTTTCTTGGGTATTGATCTGATGTTGGTTTCGGCCTTCGGGTTTAATACTTAGGGAATTGCTCACTTGCTAATTTACGGTTAGGGACTGATTAAAATGTGATGTGATTTTGGGGTTTATCGTGAACCGTGTTTTAAATAACACTGATTCTTTAACCCAGTCAAAGATTTAAACTAAGTGGAGTTTTAATGAATCTTTAATTAGATTGAAAAGATCGAGAATGGAGTATCACCAGTTTTTCTCCAGGCGATAGTTAAATCTTTAATCAGATTTGAACGTGAAATGGTAATTGAATTTACCAATAACACCATGGTGTTAGATATGAAGTATTACCAATTTTACTTCATGGGATGAATAGGTTAGGATTGGGAAATTAAAATAAATGATTACTTCGGTGTGGTTCGCTAATCCCGACTAGTTTGAAGTGATATTCAAAGGAAGATTAAAGAATAAATTTAAAAGAATTTATCTTTGATAAAATTAATGGGAACCTTTCCCTAAGAATGTGAAATTTAGAAACTAACTGTAGGTTAACTAAGCAGAACGGTTTCCAGGGTATTGATCTGATGTTGGTTTCGGCCTTCGGGGTTAATATTTGGGGAATTATTCTCTTGTTAATTTACTATTAGTGACTGATGAATTGGAATGAGGCGTATGTTGTGTTTGTGTAGCACTTGTTTATTATATACGCGAGTTATTCAGAAAGACCGGGTTTATCCCATTCTGAATAACTGATTCGACGATTAGTCGAAGATGAAGACGGTGGTTGAAGACCGGAGGTCTTCACATCATTTGGATAATTACTGATGAACTTGATTGGGTCGTACACCCAAGAGGAGGGAATCAGTTGGTGATCGTCCAAACGTACTTGGAGATTGATGGATATGTGAGGTACCAGGTGCCTCCGGTTTCGTTCAGACCCAGAGCAGACTTGTAAATGGACTGTGTGTCTAACATTGGATTTTATTCTGTGCGATTGATTTTAATTAAATATATATATCTGTTTGGCGGCAGAGAATTTATTCTCTTACTTAACGCCCTTCTCTAAGACGTACGAGCTCATAGGTTATATATTGATGGATATCAAACGCATGGAGTGAATTGCCTGTGTGGCATGCCTAAGTGGCAATATGATCAAGGCTTCTGTTGAAAAGCAGAGTCTTGTGGTTGATGATCAAAGCACGGCCTGTGTAGCATAGCTTTGTGTAACGTTGATTGGCGAGCCTCACACCCCGGTTGTGAACCAGAAACGGGAGATGACTTCAGGGAGGGCATGTGTTTCCTTCTAGCTAGAAGTGGCGTCGGTGGTTTTACACGCCCTGACGAGTTTGACTTATGTGGTAGTTGCTGTTGCGAGGTGCCTCGGATATATTGGTGACTGTGTGGAGCCGATGGAGTCATTTGGCTCATTTTCGCCCCATAGGGCGGGGAAACGTAGTGTTCAGGCATTTTAATCCACATCGGTGGACCGGCCCTGACGATCCAAGGCTTGTCTGCGCGCTTGCCTGAGACATAGGCTAAATTGTCTCGAATTCGGTAGAGGACGATCCCTTGCCACGGTTCACAGATGGAAATCGAACTTCCAATACGTGACTTTGCGTTTTTGATTGTAGAGCCTATATATGGTGACATTGTGGGATGGGGCGCTTATGTCGTCTATGATTGATACTTATGATTTGAAGTTGTTTTATACACTACACACTTATAATAATATCAAAATAATCTGTTTTTAAACGTATCAAGCATGCTTTGTCTATTATAAGGGAAAACTCTATCCTCCGGCTTGTGTTGCATTGTGTGATGGGACCTGGGTCTTATAATATCTTCATTTTTCTTTATTTATCATTGCGTTGTTTGTTTTATGCACTGGTATTCTTGGGAGGAAACCCGTTCCGTGTTATACGGCGTGGTCCCTTGATTTACCTAACTTTAAAAATAAAGATTAATAACTGTTTTAGTTCTCACACAAGTCCCATGACTGACCTGGAGTTTATTGTTTTAACCTAAACTCTAGGTGCCCTTATTTTGACACGTGCAGCTAGTAGTTTTGGTTTTGCAGATTTATATTCACAGGATCCTGGTTTACAGCTGGAATGATATTCTGAAAGCTTTGTATCTGTATATCTCCTTCAGTTGTGTATTGTATTATTTTTCCGCTGCGATGTATTTAAATGTAATTTAAATCTCTAATATTTTCTGTGTAATATTTATTCATACTCTGTATATTCTTGTATTCTGATGGAATTGTTGTAATAAACAATGAAATGTTCTTTTGTCTGCGTTCTTTTGTGTGTTGCCCTCAACTCAATCCGGGCTTTCTTTACCGGGGAGTTTCGGGTCGTTTCACGAAAGCTTGGGGTGTTACAGTCAAGGCATACTCTTTTGATGGAACCCTTACTAACATGCCTCTGGTGGTACAATTTCATTAGGTCTACTCCAAAGGTTCGTCCTAGAGTACCTTCACGTCCCATAGACGTCCCGCACTTCCTTCCAACCTCGCTGAACAACATGTTGGATGTGCTCCCTACTATTCCAAAGTGTCTGTGATGATCCACTTTGTTTGGCTTTTTATCCAAACTCTCTTCAGATTACTCAAAAAATGTCTCACTATTTTATTATACCTTATGTCTAATATTTCATTATGCATTTAGATTACTTTTCTATTGTTTTTTTATGCTACTGATTTGTGTTCACCTAATATGGGTCATATTTGTTTGCTTATTAACTTGATCCAAGATCCAAGTTTTAATATAATATTCCACTCTTATTTTCCCTTTCTTCCTTTTAACTATAACTCTTGTGTTATAGTTTACTTACAAATGTTTAGATGTGCCTAATTTCTCTTTCTTTCTTTTTGCCTAATCTTAGACCTGAGCCTAACCTATTAACTTTATACTTAGACTAAGCCTATAATATTCTACTTTTATCATAATAGGTTATACTCTTTTATTTTTATTATGATTTTCTAACATGTGACTACAGTTCTAAGTTAATGTAATAATTAGTTCACTTTCTGTTACTTTTTAAATTACAACACTTGCCATAATTTACTGCAAATTCCTACAAATTGGCAAAATTCGATCTAATCCCTTTTTATTGCAAATCTACAGTTTGTACATACGTTTATTGTTAATTTAGTTCTCTTTTATATAATCCATGCTTGTAAAGTTACACTTTTTATTCTAATTTTCACTTATAGGAAAAGGATTAAATCTGTGTCCTTCAACTATCATTTACATATCTTGGTATTTTAAGAACATATGTAATTAATTGTAGAAAACTATAAATAACTAAATTGTCAATTCTTGTTTGTTCTTTTTCTTCTTTTCATTGTAGGGTCACGTACCTTACAATTATCGTAAGTTCCATTCCAGAAAGTAGTTTTACCTCGCTTGGTTATTCATAGAAACTGCATTAAAATCTTTTTCCTTATTCAATATTAATGTCAAAAACAATAACACATCGGGTCAGACCGAGATGTTTCAGGTGTAGTTGTTGAGCTTGGGTTAGCGAGTTCTCTTTGGATTATCTTCACCCTAACTACTGTCATTCGAGCTCATGTAGTTGAGTTACTTTTTCTTATGATTGTATCATGTTGTATAAGTATAAGAGTTGTATCTATTCTTCGTGTAGCACATGTATTGGTTGTACTCTAATGATGTAATATTGTGTAACTATTCTATTGACTGTGATTGTGTTTTCATAAGTACTGTGTTCTGAGATGATCCTGTAGCCACTTTGGAATTGTATTGCGTAAGGATTAAGTATGTCGAGCCTCTTAAAGGAAAATTTACGAGCACTTTCTCAATGTGCTTAAGACTTGCTAATGCAAATCTACATGTGGTCGCCCGTTACCAGCCATATTCTCCGCTCTAACAGGCAGCATTACCTAGTAATGCACTTTATTAGGGTGGTCTCGAGGTGGGATGTTACAATTGCAAGATATTTTATTTATCCTTTTCTTAATCTTACATATATTCTTTCAATTACATTTACCGTCTTTTTTACAATATAAAATTATGGAAACATATTCTCTTTTCTCAACCAACCAACTTTCCTGATACTAACTTCCAAACAATTTTATTCATTATAACTCCTTCTTTACCTCAATCCCCACATTTTGACATTTTACTGTAAATCTCTTACCTTTAGGCTTATACCATTTCCTACAATTCTCAACCCTACCATTACTTATATTCATTTATTTGTATTTCGTTTCACGTCAATAACACTTTCATATAAGTATGTTTTAACCATTTATAGTTTAATCTGGAAAAGCTTACACAAAAAATTCTAAAATTATCCGAAACACTTATGTCAAATTCAATAATATAATGGGAATCTAACTATATTATATATCACTAACAAAATATATATAATTTATATCCACTCACTTGGAAACTACACTCCAAGGTTTGGCTTAAATCCAATTCTATAATCCATAGCCTTCCCTTTTGTAATCTTATTTGGATCCAAAAAAGGGGATTTGGACGAGTTATAAATCTGGATCTAAAAGAAATAAAAAAGAAATAATTTAAAAACGGGACCAGTAGAACTTATCTCATACGAATGACATAAATCGAACAACTCTCCCTAGATTTACAGTTTCTACTTCTAGATTTCTAATCAAAAAGTTAGATCCAAAACATTTATTTTTGAAGAATTGGAAAAGAAAAGAAAATGGCAGAGTTATCGTGTCCACTCAAAAAAAAAGTTTGGAGGCTAGCCCTACACGTTTATTTATAGATGTCCAAAACTACGTCATCCCCCCGACTTAAAACGAATAAAATCTCACCGTACAGCACACAAATAAACACATAAAAATAACGTGTTTGGGTTGGTCAACCCTCTATGGGTCGTCATGACCCTGAATGGGTCGACCTGACACTTAATGTGTCGACTTAGCTATTGTGAGGGTCGACCCTCACACGTTTTCCTGACGCGTATTAAACCATGTTTAAACTTAGCATTTATATTATAAATGTTATTTGTTAAAGTTAATCAGTTTCCATTTATTCTTGGATTTGATTCCATTTTCGACATGCATTTATTTTGAAATTCAAATATTGTTATTTCAGGAATTAATACGCCGATATGTTTATCTAAATAAATATATACATGTGTATTTACATACATGTTATCATTCGTGAATTAATTCTTTTGTAACATAAAGTTAAGATTATTAATTGTAACAACCCGGAAAATTAGAACCAATTTAAAATTTTTATTTTAGCAATTTTAATGGATTTTGAATATTTAAAATGATTTATTTTAAATAATAACGACTAGAAAATTAATTTTGAATAGAATTAGAATGTAAAAATTTATTTAAATCGAAGTTAGAATATAAATATTTATTTTAATTATAAAAGGAACTGGAAATGGCGCGGTAATTTGAAAATTCGATTTCAAATTTCAATTTGATGTACAAGATTCAAAATAAATTAGATTTCAGTAAAAAAAGAAATATTTGAATCTGTTTAAAAATATCTTTCCGATGAATGTGAAAAATCCAGATTTCATAGCAGGAATAAAAAGTTATGTCCAGTTTATAATTTAAAATAGTCACCATGGAATATAATATAAAATAATATAATATATAGCCATTTTGCAAATGACCTCCGTTTTCGACGAAACTACTTTTATTGAATCCAGAATGTCAAATTATTGCTAGGTTTCAAATTTCATAATTTTTGGATTTAATATGTGAGCGTAGTAAATTTAAATGTGTTTTGACAATTTAAATTTGAATTGGATCGACCAAAAAAAGGCCATTTTTCAAATGGTCTCCAAATTCGACAAAATTAGTTTTGTTAGGACCGTATCGTCAAAACTAGCTAGATTTATTTTTCGGGAATTGTTGGAGTCAGTATGTGGGCCCGGTAAATTAAAATGTACGTTTAAATTCAATATATATTGATTTATATTTTAATTTAAAGAAAAACTGATCATAACAACTGAATTGGGTTATGAAACATATCCCATTGTGTTCGGAATGGGGGTATTTAGCTATGGGCGATAGTCGTTGGGTTGATTTGGAGATCGAATGCGAAAACTGACTTTTGAAAATTAAATGAATTAAATATTAGTTAATCTTTATATAAATACGCCGTATTTGCGCAAACCCCAGGTTTCTCGTTCATTCATTTGGGCACCGCCAACAATTAAATCAAGGGCCGATTATTTTCCTAATTCTTCCTCAATTTTCTTCAAATTCAATCAATAAAATTCGGAAGGCATAAAACAAAGCTGGTGGAGATTTCGATCGCTTCAATCCTGTACGGCTAAGATGGAGTTTTATGGTGTATACGGTTCGAATTAGTTGGTCAAAGGGGCACCGTTTAGATGCGGTTCCAGGCCGCCATGGTGGTTCGAGTGAGGAGGCGTGGCTGGCGAACGGAGACGATGGTGACGCGCTTCTAGTGGAGGAGGTTGATCGGCGGTTGGTGTCTTGAACGGAGTGCGTTGGAGGGTTTTTAATTGGAGCATGGTTTTGGGCGATTAACGAGATAATTGATGTAATTAAGAAAAATTAGTTAATTAATTTTTGTAATGAAATGTAAAAATTGTCATAACTCTTTCATACGAGGACGAAATCTGGAGATTTCAGATCCGTTGCGATCGTGACAACGAACACTACACAATAGAACTGACTGAGACAAATTTGGAGCATGTTAGAATTTCAGGCAAATTCAAATGTAAACGGTTTAGAAATTCAGAAATAAAACCGACAGAGTGGAAACCTAAAGTGAGAACTTCTGACTATTATTTTTGTATAGTTATTTAAATTATTTTGTAACTGCATATATACTGCTCCCCATCGTCCACAGACCAGGACGACTTGTATGATTGTATTATGATGTAGAAATTGATTGTGATTATCATGTATTGATGTGTTTAATATAAAAAATATTTATAAAAAATATATATGTAAATTATCATGATATCGATTGGGACGATAATTTTTACACATCGCCCAACTGCACAAGTAATAAACAGTGTTTGTTGTATGAAAACCCCACACGGGTATTGGGATAATATTTGACATACACTGATACCAATAATTAGTGGTATGTCAATCGATGGGTTGAAAGACTGTATAAGCGTTATTTATTTATTTTAATGCTTATACAGTTGTAGAATGCACTTTGGATGTTGTTTGAAATTTTAATGGTTGCTTATCATTATTGTTGCATATATATGATGTTGAAATCGATATAAATAAAATTATATGGTAACTGATTGAGTCTGATTCCAGTTCAGGATTAACAAGTATTTTAAAATAATATTCAGTGAATATTGAAAAGTGAAGCCGTGTTAAGTAGTTAAACGCCATTTTAACACGAACGGGAATTTTGTCGATTTTATTCATTTTATAATGAATATCGAAAAGTGGTTTCAAAATCTGATATTTTGAAAGTATTATCATTTTAATATTGAAATGATATGGAAAATTAAATTTTGATTTTAATTTAAAAATTGAATTGAAATCGATTTAAAATGAATTCAAAACGAATTGAAATGGAAATGGAATTGAATTGAAATCGATTTAAAATGAATTCAAAATGAATTGAAATCAAATTGAATTGAAATCGAATTGAAATGAATTTAAAACAAAATTATATTGGAATATTCAATTTGGACTTGGAATTGAAATGGAAGTGGAAATCCTTTTTAAAACGAATTTAAAACGATTTATAAAATTCGTTTTAAATGGAAATCGACGAAATATATATATATATATATATATATATATATATATATATATTATATACATTATAGTGGCCTGAATAAAACGCGCCGCACAGCGGCAGTTCGAGAATTTCGACCATTAACTTCAAATGGACGTTACGGGAGATCCGACCGTCGGATTCTCCTAAAACCGAAACCGTTGGGTTCGTATCAAAAAGTACTTTCTAATGAATATAAGAGATTTGAAATCTAATGGTTAGATTTGGAGATATGTCCAAATCAATTTCAAAAAAGGTCGCTATGGATGCAGTTCGGTGGCCGTTATTGGAAACCAACTGTACGGGCGATAATAAAATTATTAAAAATATGGAAAAATTATGTAAAATCATGATAAATGATTTGGAAAGATTTTGGATGAAAATTCCAGTTTTGAAAAGATAAAAATATCTTTTTATCGAAATGAACTAGTTATTAAATAGAATAATTATTTATTTATTTTTAAATAAATATATCGGATTTGAAAATGGTTTTAAAATAGCCAGAATTTTCCAACGAATAAATTGGAATGGATTTGAATCGAAATTATCTTTGGAATATTTCGATATTGGATTCCGTGATTATACGAATATTGTGGAGCAATTTGGAAGATATATATATATATATATATATATATATATATATCGTTATTCCAATACGATGTTTGTTGGTTTCAGAATTTGATATTGAATATAAGCCGATATATTTTCTATTCAGAGCCTTGTATTTGATAACAAATTGGATTTTGGGTTTGTCGCAAGCGATGTCTTCATTAACATTGTTCTTTAACCCAGTTGAGAAAAGAATAAATCTTTAAACTAAGATTTAGTGAAGTTTTCCGATTAATTAATATTTAAATGGAATTGAATAAAAGAATTGGATTTTTGGGTTCATCGTGAATGGTGTTTTAAATAACACTTGTTCTTTAACCCGATTAACAATGGAAATTGGATTTTGGGTTTGTCATGAAAAGTATCTTCAAAAATAATGTTCTTAAGCCCAATGGAGTTAAGAAAATTAGAAACTAACTAGGGATTAGCTAAGTTGAATGGTTTATTGGGTATTGATTTGATGTTGGTTTCAACCTTCGAGATTAATACTTAGGGAATTATTCTCTTACTAATTTACAGTTAGAGACTGATGGAATGGAATGTGATTTTGGGTTTATCGTGAACTGTGTTTTAAATGACATTGGTTCTTTAACCCAGTTAAAGATAAGATTAATTTATTAGCTTTGAATAATCATCAATATTGATTTTGGGAAGATTAAAACTAAATGGAGTTTTAATGAATCTTTGATTAGATTGAAAAGTGAATGTGATAATTAAAATTATCAATTCAGGAAAATGATTGAAAATGGAGTACCACCAATTTTACTCCAGGCGATAGCTAAATCTTTAATTAGATTTGAACGTGAAATGGTAATTAATATTTACCAATAACACCATGGTGTTAGATATGGAGTATTACCAGTTTTGCTCCAGGGGGTGAATGGGTTGGGATTGGGAAATAAAAAAAATGATTGCTTCGGTGTAGTTCGCTGATCCCGAGTAGTTTGGAAAACCTTAATATGGTTTGATATCCAAAGGAAGATTAAACAATAAATTTAAACAATTTATCTTTGATAAAATTAATAGGAACCTTTCTCAAAGGAAAAGAATATTGGAATAAAAGAATATTCTGGATTGGAATGAGGCGTATGATGTGTTGTTATAGCACTTGATTATAAGATATGCGAGTTATTCGGAAAGGCCGGGTTTATACCCATTCTGAATAACTGATTCGACGATAAGTCGAAGAGATTGAAGAAGGTGCAAGACCGACGATCTTTACATCGAATGTATGGGTGCTACTGATGCTCATGACTGGAATAGCTACCTTGAAGGGGCTAAAGTGGTAACCGTCCGGACGTACTTGTTGATTGTACGGATATGCGAGGGCCTCTCTCCTGTATTGGACATACGGGATGAGGAATAAGGTGCATTCGGTTTCGTTCAGAACTAGAACGGACTTGTAAATGGATGGTGTGTCTAGCACTGGATTTTATTCTATGCTGATTGATCTCTATTAAATATACATCTTCTTGGTGAAGGGGAATTTATTCCCTTACTTCACCCTTCTCTGAGACGTATGGGATCAGAGGTTGTATATCGATAGACATCAGTCACATGGCGTAAATTACCTGTGTGGCATGCCTAAGTGGCAAATGATCAAGGCTTCTATTGAAAAGAAGAGTCTTGTGGTTGATGATCAAAGCACAACTTTAATATAGCACAGCTTTAATATAGCACGGCTTTGTGTAGCGTTAATTCGCGAGCCTCACACACCGGCATGGTGGTAAACTGATGGTTAGATCAGTATGCTTTTGAGATGAGGATAGACACCTTAGTGGTGTCATGGATTCGGTCGACCGAGGTGGGGGATAAGGAACACCCCCGGATTCTCTGATGGATAGAGTTAACGGTGTTTTCGCATGCCTGCGACGTAAGCCGCGGTAACTTGTTTTACTGGATAGTGCGGATGTGCATTACGGCGTTTTCGCATGCCTGCGACGTAAGCCGTTGGGAATTGTACTATGCGATAGATCTTTCGAATCAGTAACCACCATGATGGAAATCCAATTTCCAAATACGTGACATTTCGGTTTTGATTGTAGAGCCTAGTATTGGCGACAGGATATATGGTACTCATGCCGTCTATGATTGATACATTTATATTTAAAGTTGATTTCTTCACTTATGGTAATAATAAAAGATTTGTTTAAAAACGTACCAAGCATGTTTGGCTATTATAAGGTAAAACTCTATCCTCCGGTTTGCGTTGCATTGTGTGATGGGACTTGGGTCTTATAATAGCTTCATTTTTCTTTATTTACCATTGCACTATTTGTTTTAGGCACTGGTATTCTTGGGGGTAAACCCGTTCTGCGTTATACGGCGTTGTCCCTTGATTTACCTTATTTTATAGTAAATTTTAAATAACTGTTTTAGTTCTCACACCAGTCCCACGACTGACCTGGAGTTTATTGTTTTAACCTAAACTCTGGGTGCCCCTATTTTCCCCATGGGCAGCTAGTAGTTTTGGTTTTGCAGATTTATTTATACAGGGTCCTGGATTTATAGCTGGAGCTATATTCAGAACGCTCTATATCAGTATATCTCATTCAGTTGTGTCAGTTGTTATTTTCTGCTATGCATTGTATTTCTACATTTTATTTCCGCTCCTATGTATTTTAAACTCTGATATTTTTCTATGTAATATTTATTCATACTGTGAATATTCTTATACTCTGATGTAAAATTGTTATAATAAGCAATGAAATGTTCTTCTGTTTATGTTCTGATTTGTCGTGTTCTCAAAGCAATCCGTCCTTTCTCCTCTCTTCGGAGACCGGAGAAGTTTGGGTCATCACGTTAATTTAAAACATTATGCTTATATAACATTACCATATAAAAAATCCCCATTAAGTATTTTATAATATTACATGTACCTAACGTTAGCAATTTTAGTTAATTCCATTTATATCTTCGTAACGTTTTGTTTACAAAACGTTAATCTTTTATTTAATTCTCATTTATTATGCTCGTTTAAGTTTTCAAATTCAAACATGCGTTATTTTTAGAATTCACATGTTTGTATATTATTAAAATTATATATGTACACATGTTTTTGTTTACGCATTCAATTATTTTTTCGATATGGAACGACTTCGAACGTCAATAATTTTTCTGTATGAACTCCGTATGAAACATATTATATATGTAAATTAATCTAAAAATCACCAGGAATGCAAGTCTCAAAGACAAACTCTAATAATTCCAAAATTATTTATTTCACTATTTAAATTTATTTAATTATTTAAATATGCTGGGTATTACAATTTAACAAAATAATTTAATTTAAAAGTTTTAATTTAATATATAAATTTATTTAGTTTTTAAGTTTTACTTTAGAGATTTAACTTAATTTGATATAAATATTTAATTTTAAAATTTAAATTATTTGATTGGAAAGATTTGATTAAATATAAAGATTTTGATCTATGTAAGATTTTATTAGCTTTAACTGTTTAATTGATTTGAAAATAAAAATTGAAATTTTAAGAGTATGATTTAAGTGGTAAAATTTAATGATTAAACTTTAATACTGTTTTAAACCAATATAATTAATTTTGAATTTAAGTTAAAAACCAAAGTAAAGTAAATTGGTAGCTGTGTAGTTAAAACGCTTAGCGGTTCTATAACGATAGAGGTGTAAAAAGTTGTGTTGGGGATGAAGCTGGGAAATGGCAGGGATATAGTGGAGGCTCAAAAATGTTAATTATATTTAAAGTTATATAATTAAAATTAATTAATTATTATTTTCACTTCATTTGTGTAGAAGAAACGAATATTAATTAATGTTATACAACAAAATCAAAGGATAACATGGTTATGCAAACTAGATTCGAGGACTACTACAGATTTCTATCATATATAAAGCACTTATGACTTAAAATTGTCTCTTTGCATTAACTTTTTTGATTTATTTTAAAAAAGAACTGGTCATATCATCTTTTGTATATTAATATTGCTAAAATGGATGCTAAATAACATTGATTTAGCGGGTGAAGCAGAAAATACAGTGCTTAAAGCGGAACTACTATTCATTAACGCTAAATTGAAATAATGTAGCGGTCGGAGAGACGGGTTATAATGAGGATTTTGCTTGGATTTAACTACATAGATGGGTAAGCTTAAATTCAAGCTGTAAACTAATTTTAACACTTTGTTTAAATTAGGAATTTATAATGATTTAAGTTTAGTTTGTTTTGAATTGAATTTGGAAATTTGATAAAGGTTAGGTCAAATTTGTTAAATAAGGATATTTGGCCTGGATTGGAATATTATTTTCAAATTTGTATTATTTTATATTAAACTAGTTTCCCGTTTTACTATTTACTTTTATAACAATTATATATTTTATAACTATTAGTTTAAACTATTTTACTTGTTTAATAATTTATAACAATTTTAATTAAACCATTTTATATATTTAATTCAATTATTAAAATTTTAAGACTATTTTTAATACAAATATTTTACATTAAATGAAGTTTTATGTATTTGGATAACTATTTTAGATTAAATTATTATATATTTTTTAACTGTTTTTAAATAAAAGTATATTTCTAATCCGGACTGTCTAAGTGCAAATGCTGAATATAAGATTTTATTGAATAATGACATTCGCGATATAGAAATCTAAAACTGAGACATCAATTTCGATAAAGCCATTTATAATATGAGATTTGAAATTGAAACTAAATCAAATAATGATTTGATTTGAGTAACAAAAAATAAAATCAATACCTGAAGTTAATTGATTTACGGCAATGAAATATGATTTATTTAAAAATAAATGACCATAGTATGAAATAAGCATTTGATTGATAAAGAGACCAGGACAGGATATTTTCACTCTTGGCCAATACTGGGAACTATATTAACAACTATGCATGTGGTAACGAATCCAAAACAAAGTAGGATATATTTGGCGAACTCTACTAGAATGAAGTAAGAAAACAATGATAGATAGCTCTGACCTTTAGATAACAATTAAAATGACCAAAATAGGAGCCATAACCGGGCCAAGTGATGTCTCTCATTCGGTCGGACACATTTCTTCTTTTAAATCTCTCCCTCAGACTGATTTGATTTGATGGACATGCTTGAGGTGGGTGGTAGCTGCGACCTTGCATTACACCAGCTCGGTTCCATAATCCGGTAGAATCCTACCATTGTTATCGCCCCAATGATTTGACATCTTATCATGATCGAGCCTGCTACGTCTTTGATTTTTGTTGTGCTTATGGAGTGCCATCTAAAGTCACCAGGTTACGGTACTATATAAACTACAATGCTTATATAAGTATTTTAAGGTGCCTCACGAAATAAAAATGTGTTAAGGTAAAAATGTAACTCCTTAATGCTATTGATACTTTACTTATAAACATCATTATAATAGCCTATTGTTTTATATATAAATATTTTAATGGATCCTTAAAGGATGGTGGTCCCAAATATCCTTTAAGCTACTTGTACCATTCACTTGACCATTTCACTTGAGTTGATTCACTTATATAAGAATGCTAGTCCTAAGTCGAGTGTTTTATTTTACTTTATGCTCAGGTCAACCTGAGTATCACAATATTCGAGATTCACCTTTCGGAGCTGAAGACTTGCTAAAGATCCTATTTATTTGTTTTCAATTATTTTTATATTTATATATCTTGTATTGGGAATCCAATGTATTTATTTTTGTAACTCTGATGTATATTTTTTTAGTAGCTTCATAAACTACTAATGCATCATTTTAATTCGCTGCGAGATTATTACATTATTCTATATCTATTATATTGTGATTTGATTCTTATTAAACCCCATGGTAATAACAATCTGTCATCTTAAATAATTCCGGTTGGACATGTGTAGTTTTATTATCGACTTGAATCGCTTGAAATGATGGGTTATTATAGTTGGTATCAGAGCTTTGGTTTGAGAAAACCTTAGCCTATGGGGTTCAAAATTTATAAAAGATAGCGTTGTAATATCCTAGAATGAGTGCAATCATCTAGAATCATTCTTAAGAGAGTTTAAAATAATAAATTGTTCTAAATTTTAAATCTTTTTTCGAAATCCCCGCTCCATTCAGATCCATCTTCTTTTCTAGGTTTCTCTTCGATTAGGATTTTCTTAAGTCTGAATCTTGAATATTGTTATTAGTCCATCTTTGAGTTTTACCAGGATTAAATAAAGTAATATAATAACTAACCACTTGGTTTAACTAACTACAGATTTGAAATAATGAATTATGAAAACACTATAGTATAAAATGTTCTTAAAGGAAATTATAACATTTAATAAATGGATCGTCAAAGTGCTCCTAGAGTATTATATGTTTAAAAAGCTAAGATGTTATATTAAGGAAATCTATACTAATAAGATTATAATATGGTAATTGGTAAACATAAAGTTTTAAAATTTGTTAGTCCTATTTTAAGTCTAATAAGCATGAAATATTAATTTGATTTCGGTAAATATACTTAGAATACTAATGTAACGACTCGGGAATTCGACGCTTGAATTTTCACACTAATACTTCTTTTGTATTCATGTACCTAAACTAAAGTATCAAAAACCCAGAAAGTTAGAAGAAGTTAGAGGGTGAGAAGAAGAGAGAAATGTTAGAATATAAGAAGGACACCTACGCTACAGAATCATAGCATAATAGTATCTCAAAGCGGAATAAATAAAATATAATATATCAATACTCTTTACACAAAGAGAAAACTTATATATCCATTATTACAAAATCGGAGTGCACAACTAATGCCGGCCTAACAATCTGTCTATAGAATGCTGATAAATACAACATACACAACATAAATAAATCAAGTACGAGAAAATATAAGAATATTTCCCGACTCCGTCTCCTCTCCTAAAGCTCCAAGCAAAGCACATTTTGAGGAAAGCAAAATCACCCAGATCAGTCAGGAATACTTTTAGTGAGAAAACTCACATCACAAACATCTTGCTTAATTTTTAGAAAATCTTTTGAAAGAATGGAACTCTCGTAAGACATGACCATACACAAACATGACACGTGTTTTTCCCTTATGATAACCAAATCATTTTTATTATAAATCCGATTATATTATAATAATGTCTAAAATCCACAAATAAAATAGAAATATAGCTGAAAATCTTGCATCTCACTTTTCGACATAGTTGGTTTACATTTAAAATGGTACGTCTCATGTTGGAGTTTGGATTTCCATACATGACTAGATAAGGAACTACCTCCCAAACATTGTACCTCTAGAGATATAAAACTGGGGGTTCAACAAGAACATCTTATAACCGCCACACAGAACCAACCACTCACTCAACTTGAGTATACCGAATATATCACCACCACGACTTGGGAAAATCAACCGTTTCATTGCAAAGCATACAAAAAGGACAACTTATTTCTCTAGATAAGGTGATGATATACCCTAGGGAATGACCCACATGGCTTTGTTGCTTGCCCGATTTTAGTTATTTCTTGGTTGATAAGGCATAAGGTTACGATTACCTTTTTGAGGCATTACATTCAACATTGAATGCAACATTATTAGATGTGTCAATCACTAACTGATTTGCACAAAGAAACTCTACGTGTTAAGTTAAAAGAAGTTGCCTTCTCAACCACTAAACAGATATACATTTGTAAAAATCAACGTACTTGGTCTTAGAAACACAATGTCAAACATCCATTCATATAAGTTTTCCAGGATCTAGACAAACTGAAGGTACTCTTTTACTACATCCTGTCAGGATAACTCCTGTGATCAGTAATAAGAAGTTCTTGCATCATTCAAAAACCAAAATGTAGGGACCACTACTACAAGTATAATCCTGGTAGTTAACAAGAGACATCAACGAGCACCCCTTTTCGCTCTGAAGGTCTACGCCTTCAAATCATCTTAATACGCATAAGCATACCCATTAATTCGTTTTTCAAATGCAAAGTTGGTTCGAAGTGGTTTGGATCTAGTTCCAATCCCGATTCTTCGAGCTATCACATTATAAGTTAAAAGGGAATTTATTGATAGTCGATTCTTTAACTATCAAATCACACAATACATGTAAGTACATCAGTAGCACAGACCCTTGTAAACTATCCATTAAAATCATTTCACCGACCCTCAAAAATTGATTCCATATACTTATCTCAACGAGATAAGTAAATTCACAAATCTCTTATTTCCGTTACTTTGAAAACGATAGCCATGTACTTATCTTTATAGAATAAGCATATTAACAAAACCATACTATTTTCCCTACTTTGGAAAATACCAATGTTAACTTAACCGAATGATATAAGTATGTTACAAAATCACATCTAACTAAACAATGACATAGGATACATTGTTTGCTATAAAACCCTAAACAATTTTATTTAACTTATAAACTTTGCAATTTGAAGTTTATAATATCTTTTATGGAGATAATAATTTAATTTCCAATATCTACTTCCAATCAAACTTATATCATACCTTACATAAAAATGAAATCAATCAAGTAAGGGTATTTTACTTACCTCTCAGACCTTGACTCAACAACATTCTTAACTTCAAGATAAACAGATGTTTGTTAACACAAAATTTGATATTCAGTAAATGTTATAATAGGTTCCATTTATTATTCATTTAAATAAGTTTTTTTTTTAAAAAACCTTCCTTGCATTTGAAAAATCTCTTTTCAATTACAGTCACTCTTACTTAATTCGTTTATTAAGTAAACCACCATTTAAAACCATTACATTAGCTTCAAATCTATTTTATAAACTTTGTTTATAAAACTTGGATTATTATAAAATCCCTTTATCAAACCTTTTATAAAATTCAGTTAAAATCTTATTACGAACTTAATAGCTACCTAAATAAATTCCAATTAAAAAGGTAATCACTTTAATTATTATTAATTAAAAATAATAATTAACTTCAACATTAATGAAAGTAAAAGTAGTTAACTTTGTTACTAACCAAAAAAATAAAATAGTTAATCTCTTATAAAAGTTATCAAAATAATAACTAACTTTATTAATAACCATCAACTTAATTAATTTTCTTTATATACAGTTAACTAAAAGGTTAACTAATTTTTATGCACACTCAATAAGTTTAAACAACCCTTTTTACAAGAATTATTTCTATTAAATTAATTGGAAATTAATTAATTTAATAACCAATTTCAATTAAAACAATTGGCTTAGTCTACTTGAAAACATAATCAACTTGTTAACTAATCTCAAGTTGATCCTTCATTTTAAAACAATTGACTACATAATTAATTTAACACAATCTCATGTAATTGTTTCTTTAAAGCAATTATTCCAGACTATTAACCCTTAGGTTAATTTTTGACTTACTTGCTTATTATATTTATTTAATACACATGAATTTGCTATATAAATCATTTTATGATTTCCTTTATAAAATACGATTATAAATTGATTTATTTATAAAACCTCTATTTTATATAACTTAAATAAAAAATAATTTAAAACCTTGCTTTAGTTATAAAAATAAATTTTATAAGTTTAACTTATTCAATTCGCTTACAACGAATCAAGTCCTAAAAATATGCATTTTAGGTTATCTGTTGTCAGTCACTTAATCAATATCTTTGATTGATTAATAACACATCAGTGTCGAATTTTAATTCAATAATCAACATCCAAACCGAATTTAATGTTACTTAGGTTAGATAGTTCATATCTGAATAATACGAAAGCAAGTAATATTCGAAACATTATGGAATCTTGTTGGATCTCTCCAATCTGTCCCTCACATCACAACTCTTAATATCATTTTATATATGTACATGAAATAGAAATTCTAGTCTAATTCATCTAAGATGAATCTTCCGCTTAAAAGCAGGTAATGTCAAAGGTTATATATATATATATAACGACAACCACTAACAAATCAATAAATCACCCAGACATCTAATCACATAATTTATACACTAACAATAATGAATATTATTTTACAAAATAACAATATTCCATAAAGTGTGAAAGTTAACTCATCATCCATTCCAATTTGACGATTTCGTGTCGTTCTATATAATTCTAAACAAGCGTTTGAAATTATATAAAAAACCCAAACAACTTCAAAACACTCCAAAGCAGTTTTTTTTGCATAGTGTACATTAATGTGATTCCAAGGTAACTTGTTTCGCTTCAATATGAAATTGTATGAAAGAGTTATGGTTGTTACAAATTTTTACACAAATTAAAATAACATATATGTTAACTAATCATCATTGCTATATTAATTACCAAGATTAAGCTAATAATACGCAACCTAATACTTCGATACGTTGTACAAAAATTGTGACAACCTTGGTTATAACCGAGCACGACCCCGCCTTTCTCTCCTTCCCCGTTGTTCCCTTAAGCCGCCGAGCGCCACCTCTTCCTCATCAAAGAAAACTAAAGACCCAACGTCACCATCCCCATAGGTCCGACACCTCCTATCATGTTCAACCAACTACTTCGTCCCTTGTTGCCTATGTGTCACTTTCTACCACAGTCCACCGAAGCGCCACCAAGCCATGTCAAGATGACCCTAGCACCACCACGAACTTATCCATCACCTCGCCTTCACCTCCGACCTTCCATAGCTCATCGCGACCAAAGCGTTAGGCCATGCTGCCCTAAAACGAGTCCTAGTAAATTTTGATCGGACCCAAAACAAGTCTGTACTAGTATGAAGCTCTCGAACACATGGACTCAACGGATTAACAATCACTTGATTTCATGGACTATTACGTTTGATTTAATTGATTGAAAGAATATGAAGTGGCAGTTGTTTCTATTACCAAAGAAGATGAAGAGAGGTACTAGGTTTTAAGGAGAAGAGTTAGGATATTTATAGGAAATAAATTTAAATATTTATATTATTATATTCAATTATAATCACGTCGAACGTTTTAAGCTCGCTTGATCAAACAGAAACTCCAATCACTGTGAAACTTGACACTCTGCTATATTTTGACATTTCGAACTTGATGAGACCGGTTTCGTCGAATTCCGAGATGGTTTGCAAACATGCTATTTTAAATTTCAAATCATTAATTGGTATCCGTTTTTATTGCGCACGCTCACACAACTACTCCGACTGATCTGGAATTTGAAATCTTATAAAATTTAATCATTACGGAATTTATAAAACTGGTTTCATTGAAATTCGAGGTCGTTAGAAAAATAGCTAAAAGTTTTTTGAACAAAAGGGTACTTGAATTACAGAGAAAGAGCTACAGAACAGGGGTAGAGCTAGGACAAATACAACACACAAAAAAATGAATACTGTACAACACATATATAAACCAGCTCAAACCCAAAGACCCTGATACAAACACAAAGACACAAAAAACAGCTAGAGACCCTCAAAACATTACAATAATAATAAACCACAGACTAAAAGCCCAACCATATAAACAGAACGACCCAAAGGAAAGTACCTAAGCTCACAGCTTCAAGAAACTCCAGAAAAGAAAGCCTAAAATACTCATAGAAGGCCCGCAACCTGACAAGACTCCAAAATCTGCTCAAAGAACAAAAGAAACAGAGAAGCATTAATACTCGTGCGAGCCTAAGTTCAACACCACGTAGACAAGACTAAAGTTCAAGAAGCTCAAACAACCAAGCCAAAATACATGAAACCACTACTGCATTGCATAAGCTACCAACCAATCTGAATTACTGAAGAACAAAACCACTATGCAACATGAAACAAAGTACAAGCCTTGTAATGTACTAAATCAAAAACATCAAATAATAAGAGCCGAGGCAAAACTACGAAGTCACACTTCTCAAAATACTTCACAACAAACATCTCCAAGCGGAAAAAGAAAATAAAGCAACTGAACCACTAATAGCAATCAAAGAAAAAAATCCATCAAGCACTCTCTACTCTCCATCATCTCCAAATAGCAAGGAATCAGATCCATCACTGCAAGTTGAAGACAAAATACTATAGAAAACCTAGTTGTTCATGACAATATGTGAACTATACACCAAGATCAATAAAGAACATAAAAAAACCCCAAAAACTCCACTGACAAATCAGCATGATGAGGTCAAAAAGGCCAAGTGTACCAAACTCATAAAAAATATGAATAAAAACTACTAAACAACAAGGAGAAACTTGAGATAAAAAATTACTTTCTAGAAATTCCTTCATTTAATACACCTCCAGCTCCTATTTCCTTTGCTTTTTTAGTTTTTGATCTAGTTTGGATTTGCAACACTAGCCTAGTCCATTCTGCATTGGGTTCAACAAAAGGGTCGCCACTTAACATCTTATTTCCTCATGTAATCTTGCTTGTCTTAATTATATTTCTCCTTCTTTTAAAACTACTAAAACTACTATCGAGCTATCCGAATCATCCATTAATGAGTCATAAGCCTCATATTATTTGAACATTGCTGATTAAGAAAAAAAGGAATGTTAACCATTGTTTGAATGGTAGGAACTTCAAGAATATCTAAAGCGGTATATAATGTTTCTTTATCACTATTGACAATAATATCTCTAATAGTTACCCTATCTAGAACCTTTTTATTAACCATATTACCTTCAATATTAAACCAGTCAGACTTCTTAACTGCCTCAGATAACTTGTGTGCTTCCTCACAACCTTCCTGCATATAATCATTATGTTCTAGCAGGATTAATGTCTTTATCTACATTATCTTTAGTAAGAATAAGATACGCTTTTGATTGCTTATCTATTTCAGTAATCCCCACATTTCTTGTCTAGTCCTTCTTTGCACATTCAGAGTTGTGTTTATTTGGTTTATCATGTTCTCATCCATATCCATCCCACACGCTGAACTAAAGTCACCTTTATGAATCCAGATCTCAAATGCCTTGCATGCAATACTTGAATGTCCAAAAACTTTACAATTAGAACATCTGGAACCTATTCATATATACTTTTTTGCCAAACTATTTCCCCATTACAACATTGAATAGGAATTTTCTCAGGAGACTTAAAATCATAGTTAATTTCCACTAAAACTCTAGCATAAGATAGTCGGATTAAACCTTCAGTGAAACTATCCAATTTTAAGGGGTGCCCTAAGACTGAGCCAATTATAATTATAGCCTCGATAGTCCAAAAGTTTAAATCATGTCAGGCAAGCGTATCCAAATTGGTAAGGAATGAAGGGATCCACGAGTTAATTTTATTCCCCGTTTCTATTTCCTCATAAATATCAGTTTTTCGTTATAATAGTATGGCCCGAAAGAAGAGCTTTATCACAATCCTCAGCAGTGTCAAGTTTAACTATGAAGAATCCATTTTCCCTTGAAAATAATTGATAGTTTCCTTTTAGACCCCAAGTCCTATCTATGTAATATTTTAAAATTTTGTAATACGGTTTACTCCCTAACACATAGAAGATTATAGAATTAACCCATTTTCCTCTAGCCTTATTTTTCAATTCTTCATTTATAACAACAATTTTGATACCGGCTTTTTCTCCCGGTTCAAAAAAAATTAAGCCGGATAGAATTTAGTGATATCTATTCTCAAATGCCAAATCTATCCATCCCTTCGAGTTATTATAACTAACCTTGTTAGGTTCTTGATCTTTCAACACAAGATCTAGAAAATCAGTTATTGAGGAAAGATCTGGAAAGTAGGAAGTACCTCGAATCGGAGATGAATCCTTCTCTGCATGTTGCGAAGGAGGTCAGAAATCTGGAGGAATAACATAAAAGGGATCTGAATTAGAGATTAAGGAGAAATTAATTTGAGATTTAGTGGATTTTGAGATTGAGGTTGCCATTGTTGATAGTTTTTTTTTAATGGCTAATTTCAAGTGTTGGTAAAATCGAATAAATAATTAATCAATTCCTAAACACTCCCATTCAATGTTAGCAACATTTTATACTCTTCACGCCAATTTTAATGTCCTCTGCTGATTTTAAACCACGGCCGTCTTCTCCTTCACGCCTCAATCCTTAATCTTATCCTTATCCTCCGATCGCTTGGAAGAAGAAAGATGCGGCCAACGTCTCTACGTATTCTGCTACGCGTTCTGGTAGGCTGTATACAGCTTTGCCTAGAAAACCCTAGGTATGCAGATCAACTGGAAAATGATGCACCAATAACGAAGCCAAAATCGAAGCCATGAGCCTCCCTTTCTTATGATGAGAAAGGCTCTGGAATGTCTTCCCTGGAAAATCAGATCTACAAACTATGAGAAAATCCGATGCTAGTGTGCTGAATTCAGGAACCGCTAACCTAGCTAATCTGCTCCAATCCATAATAAAGGACGCTACCATAAACCAGATGGATGCCACAGTAAAAAAAAATCTCAACAACCTTCAGGTATATTACCTCTATTAGCTGGTACTGATGTAGATTCTCGTTGGAAACAAACTGATGTAAATTTGGGTGAAAAAGAAATTTCGGGCTTGGAAATAGTAAATGGCAGTGAAGTTACAAAGGAGGTTAATCAGCATGCTACTATCAATGTTGTAGGTGGGAATTTAGAAGTACTTGCCTAGGCCTCCAGGCTTTTTAATGATCCAAATTGTGAAAAAGATGGAAATGGAAATGGATATGAGTCTTCAGCTGTGCTCCCTTCTAATCTCAGTCTGTATGATGCTACAGGACAAGCTAAGGATGCAAAGTAGTGGGATAAAATTTAAAGACAGAAAAAGGTAAATAAAACAATTGGAAATCTTATGGAAAATGTTTTGCTACCTATTAAGGCTGTTATGTCTGATAATCCCAAATGGTATCCCTTTTTATCTCCAGTCCCAAGAATAAAGGCAGCTATGAACCTTGAGATTTTGTATACGATGAAAAGGACGGTGTGGGTGCAATCCCATCTGAAGTGATTGAGGCTGGAAAGCATTTTTGGTCTGATTGCTTGGTGGGTTTCTTCTTAGGTCCCCCGTCTCCTTATTCAGTTGTGAAGGAACAATGTGGTAAAAAGTGGTAAATAAGAGGTAGTCTTAAGGTTCTTTTAGACCGAACCATGTTTTTTCTCAAATTCTCGCTCCCAGAGAAAAGGCTTCGTATTTTAAGCCTTGAACCAACCATAATCGAAAGTAAAACTTTCATAGTTACGCCTTGGAATCCCAAAGTTGATAGAGCTTGGAAGCAGGTTCTGTCAGTACCAAACTGGTCCTACTTTTCACAGATCCCATCTGTGCTTCGATCCCTTATTGATCTAAATTGGCTTTCAAACAAGATTGGGAAGCTAAGGTGCTTTAATGCTAGTACTTTAGCAAATGAGAAGTTGTTTTGTCCAAAGGTGCTTATTGAGATCTCTCCTTATAAACCTTTTCCTGACACTGTCAAAGTCAAACTAGATACAGATTATATTGCTGAAGTTCATGTCAGATATGTTGGAATCCAGATATTTGCACCACTTGTCACACTTTTGGTCATCTTCCGGATACATGTACTTGGGTACCCTCGACAGCTGTACCTTCCCCTATTCCTCTAGCTGAGCGTGTCCCACTCCCATGACCATCTGTGAGGTGGGTGCGCAAGGGCCCTATTTTACCTCCTTCTCAGATGGTAATTACTCCTGTTGTTATACAAGTTAATCCTGTTTTCGATGAGTCTTTGAATGATAGATTGAAAGATGATGGGACGATTGATACACAGCTCCTGGTACAGACAATGCTTACTCCAAGTGTGGATGGTAAGTTGGATGATAGTGATAGTTCATATGAAGAGGACGATGGTATTCATTTGGAATCTGGTGACCGTACCCGGGTTCATTCCATTTCTAAAATGAGACATGATCCTAGGGAAAATATGTATTTCATTTATATTAGTGATATAGAAGATGACAATAGAAGACTGTTTTATAAATTTGCAGGAGAAGGATTTGTGCTCATCAAGGATGGTGAGCTAGGCAGTGGAACAATTCTCTATTCTATGCTTCTTCATGGGATTGGGAGCGCGAATTTTGTAGTCCTCACCCTTTTTATGTTCCTAACCATGCTTTACTCTTTTTGGAGTATGTCAATGTTATAGGATCGAGTGATAGCTCCATTTGTTCCTCTGTTGAGGAATAATTGTGAGCCTTAGTAGCAGTTGTATCATACTACTATCTTGTATTGTAATGAACAATGTTCTGGCACATCAAACCAGATGAAGTTTCTGTGCCTGTGCAAAACTCTTATTTCTTTAATCTCTTCTAATAAAGTGGTATGTCCGCTATAAAATACGGCTTACCACTTACATTCATTAATAATAAATTAATATTATCGTTTACATTCAAATATAATTTTCCATAGCTTCTAAAATAAATTAACTTGGAATTTAAACTCAACATTTCAAATTTCAAGCTAAGTCGGCATCCAAATTATCATTTAAATAAATTCTAAGTGGTTAAAATTAATCGTTTTAAATATTTAAATTAATTAAATATTCATTATTAAAAATCCGGGTTGTTGCAAATAATCTGATTTTAAGGTATTTGTGAAATTATAAGAGTTCTACTTGGTGTACATGAAATTTATAGAAGAATGATGATTTGTAAAATAAATATATAAATTAAACTTATTGTAACACCCCGTATTTTCTGTGAACGTCAAAGTAATACTTAATTTTAAAAAGAAGAATTAAGGGAAACGGGTCTACTTGAGATAGAGTCTGAGTTTGCGTAAATCAGGCTCCGTATGAAGAAGTTATGGCACTTAGAAGTTTCAGGAATTTAAAATAAAAACCAGCCCGAATTCAAATATAAAGTTTCGAAATTCAAATCACACACCCGGGCTGGGCGGGAAATTTCCCGCCCAGGACCCAGGTCGACCAGGGGGTCGACCAGGGGGTCGACCATGGGGTCGACCTGGGGGTCGACCTCCCCCCTTTTTCCAGATTCGTGGACAGATTCGTTTTTCTGCATTTAGACTCCCGTTCTGACCGGATTCATTGCTCCTAAGCTATTTAAACACCCCCAAACCTCACTTTCTCTCCACACAACTTCATTTTGCCTATACTCTACCCTAATTCATATAAAAATAAATCAAAGATAGGGTTATGCTGCTCAAGCTCTTCGTAGAAATCAAGTTTGGAAATTCAAGTAGAGATTCAAAGGCTAATTCAACGACTTCAACAACTATTTTCTAAGAATCAAATCAAATCTAAATTAGAAGAACAAATAGTATACTTCAAGGGAGAGCTATTCAGTTTCAGAATACAGATCCCAGAGTTCAAGACCGTTCTGTAATTTGTAAGTTCACGTTACTTTCAAAAATAAAAGTTAATTGTGATTCTGACATTGTAATAAATCTGGATCTGAGATTATGCTTGTCTTTCTATATCCTCTGGATCCATTGATAATATTATGTCCGTTCTTTGTCTCTTCTTTCCGTCTTCCCTTTTTGCTTTATAGCCAGGCTACTACGAGCCTAGGCCAGATCTCATAAGAGATGAACGTACGTTGGAAATAAAATTGGGCATAATTGAGTTGTAACTGATTTGAGGACATAATACATGTTGTATTCAAAACATACAGTGTATCGAACATATGACTTAAGATTTGAGGCATAAAGTATTGGACATATGACTTGAGATTTGAGGCATAAAGTATAGGACATATGACTTGAGAATTTAGGCATAAAGTATATTGGACATATAACTTGGGATTTGGGGCGTAAATCGAACTATAAACATGTAAATACAAGTTAATTTCAGATTTAAACACCTAATAGTGATTTTGACATGTAATGAAATGGATCTAAGTCCGTAATACAAATCTCTTAGATTAACTCCTATCTTTCTATTGAATCAATGATTTACTTGCCTAGGAAGTTATTATTCAATCATGCCTAGCTTTGTTGGACATCTAATATATAATCATTTTTAGGTTCATGATATTATTTATATCAGATATATATATGTCTATGAGGTTATTTCTGTCAGTTTGTTTCAGATCTATCTTTGTTATACCTCAACTCTAACAGATATGTAATCCTCTTAGGTCCATAATATTATATTTGACAGATCTACCATTTTAACACTTGTTTTATGCCTACTCTCGTTTATGTTCCTCTTTATTCCCCTTTTATTTTATGATTCTAGATTAACCTTGAATCTAGACTGAAATTTATTGTACGTGCACGGGGGTATTGGGGGATAGTCTATTTGGTAATGGTGGAACATAATTTTGTAACTTATGATTTAGGGCATAATTGTCTTTGTTGCGTACTTAAGGTAAATGGAAATATAAAATCTAGATCTGGCACAAACTGTAAATTGGAATACTAATCTGGATTAGGCATAACCATTGGTTAAGACGCCAAGCATAATGTATATTGTAATATTGGGGCATGACTATTATTGCAAACTTGGGAAGATTAGGTGTAGTCTATTTTGAGTGATAACTCGAAATTGAACTTGGGGGCCATAACTTACAATTAGTTTTATTGGGCATAACTTGAGAATTGGAATATGACTAGTTGGGATAATTAGCATATAAATATAGACTTGGACATTTATGGAAAATGTGGCATAATCCGAAATTGACAACAATTGTTTATAATTTACATATAAATTGTAAATATGTGAAAAAATGAACATGCCTAACCCGAGGTTAGATTGAGTTATGGTGTAAAACTGCCCGGAACCGCCGGCACATCCAGTAACCACAACAACACCTATCTAATGTGAGAGGTTAGTGCATCATGCCCAAGAAAAACCCGAGGTTAGATTGAGTTGTGGTGTAAAACTGCCCGGAACCGCCCGGCACATCCAGTAACCGCAGCAACACATATCTAATGTGAGAGGTTAGTGCATTAGTAAATCAATTAAAGCTAATGAACAAGATGAATGACTAGGGTTAAATAATGAGAAACACATATATGACAAGATGGATGACTAGGTTAATTTAATAGGAAACACTTAACCGGTATAGCATGATAAATAGAAATGGTTAAGTTAACACTTAACCATTATAACTTGGTTTGTGGTAGGGTTCACTTAACCAAAGTAACATGATATGATGAGTAGGTGGGTTAAGTTAACTTGAATTGACTGATGACACTTAACCAATACAACAAGACGAACACGTGGGGTTAAGCAACAAGAAACACTTGACCAATATAACTGGATGAACGAACGGGGTTAAGTTAATAGGAAACACTTATCCAATCTAACATGATAAGTGAGAAGGGTTAAGTTAATAAGAAACACTTAACCAACATGACACGATGAATGGGTGGGTTAAGTAAACATGAATGGACAACACTTAACTAATATGACATAATGTGCAGGAGGGTTAAGTACATATTGGGTTGGTGGGTAATATTAGCACATATAGGCCCACAAACTTAACCATTAAATAAACATGCTTGAATCGATGGAAGGGTTAAGTACATCTCGTGTAGGTGGGTAATATTAGTAAATATAAGCCCACAAACTTAATCGTTAAGAAAACATGCTAGAATCGGAGGGAGGGTTAAGTACATCTCGTGTTGGTGGGTAATATTTGTATATATAGGCCCACAAACTTAACCAACAGGAAACCCTAGTAACGGGGACCCATTTCAGCAGTAACCCACATAGATGTATCATGGTACCCTGAAACTAGGCAGGGTAGGGCACGATTACTGGGCTGATTATAAGCGGTCAAAACAACGGCAGGGGTACGTCAGTGTAGGTTCCGACGGTTTATGGGCGTACACGTACTCCGGAGTGGGAAAAAGCAGACACTGGGTACCAGTAGTTATACACTGGGCATCTTGAGTCGTGTTGGGTCATTATCATAAGAATTGATACACCTCATAGTGAGACCAGCACAGGGTATCTACACGCAAGAGAGGGCCGATTAACACAGACACATGGAACATGAATACAAGTAAGTGAGTCGATCGATAGGGTAGTAAGGGTACATCTAACATGTTCATGGCAATTAAGCTGATTGAGGTGGAATCCTCACGATAGATGTACACCTGAAGGCTACCACCATTTGTGGAGATTGGGATCACATTTTAATATTATCATTTTATATAGATTACTAGTTGGGACACTAATTAGGTGGTGCAGAGATATATATAAAAATCAGAATAAAAAAGCAGTAGTGAAGCAGAGAAAGAGTAGAAGCGCATTCAGTTTATCTTGCCTTATCATACCTTATGCTTATCCTATGTTATCATGTTATCCCTGTTATCACGGTATTGTCTTATATTCAGTTTATTCATGTCATGATGCTTTTTCCTGTTAATATGCTGAAAGTCACTGAACTTACCAGACTTATGTCTGACCTAGTTTTATTTCGCCTCTTTTCTTCCATCACCCCCCAAGTTCACAGTGTAACACACCGTGAATTCTATAAAATTAAGCTTCAAAAATTAAAGTATAATTAATTCTAAATCAAAGAAATAAGGGAAATGGGTTACACCATTGCATTCGTCTTGGAATTCTGCTTGAGATAGAGTCCGAGTTTGCGCGAATCGGACTCCGTATGAAGGAGTTATGGCCTTCGGAAGTTTCAGAATAAAATTTAAATTCAAACAGCTCAGTTTAAAATTCATAATTCGAATTTCAGGTTCAAACTGGGCTGGGCAGGAAAATACCCGCCCAGAGACCAGGTCGACCATAGGGTCGACCATGGTGTCGACCTGGCCACCCCAGGTCGACCATAGCGTCGACCTGGCCCCCAGGTCGACCATAGTGTCAACCTGGGTGTCGACCTGCCAGTCGACCTGCCTGGTCGACCTGGCTGGCTAGGTCTGGCTCTGGCTCGAATTTCTGTGGCTCTATGTGTCACTAGGGCTGACGTCACCTCTTGATTGGCTCTTTGAACTTTGTATGGTCTAGATTCCTCCTGTCTTCATCTGACGGCTCAAAACAATTTAAAAATCTATAAATACACGCTAAGTCTCAACTTAAAATTCACACAAAAAAATAAGAAAGGAGTCGTCATGCTGCCAGGGAGGAATTGAGCATAGCCGTCAAGAGAGAAAATCCTAAGAGACGAATCAAATTAAGAAGAAGATTAAAGTTTAAACAAATTAATCAACGCAACGTTAGTCTACCCAAAGGAGTGCATCTCAGTTTCAGAATTCAGAATCCAGAATTCAAGATTCTGCATTCGTTGTAAGTATAGTGACCTTTCAGAATATGAATAAAAATTGTGATGTGATTCGATGTAAATGAAAATAGAATTGTGTTATTGTATTGTATAAATTCTGTGTATTGTAATGGTTCTATTATGACTTGTGTATTGATGTTTCTGGCATAAATTGATTGATGCAAGCCTATTGAACAATTGTATATGAAACAATGGCACTTGCAAGTTTGTGGCAAAAACTAGAAACTGATCCCCTTATGTATATGTCGATGGCATGGACTATGTATATTCTATTAGTCTAAATTAGAATTTATGTAAACATGTTCTAGATTTGAAACCTTTTATGCCTACATGACCCAAAGCCTATGATATCATTCTCATGTTCATTTGCAAGTATAATTGGATCTATGTTAAGTATCGTTTGGGTTTCATAAACTAAGCAAGTTCATGTTTATTTGCAAGTATAATTGGATCTATGTTAAGTATTGTTTGGGTTCCATAAACTATGCAAATTCATGTTGAAATAGGCTATGTGATTAGATGTTATAATTGGACATTTTGGTGAATATACAACATGCTAGTTTTGTGTTTGACATTATCCCAAGTTAAACATGTTTAAACACAAGTTTGTATAAGCCTAAACTATGCCATTTCATATGTCACCTACTTAGTTATACTTTGATTTGAATGCAAGTTCACATAACCCATATTATATGTTAGTTGAATCACTAAATTGCAAGTTCATGCGCCACACACCTTTATGTATTACATGTTCTTGATTTCCCCTTTTTTTTTCTCACGTATATAAAGTTGGGCTGAATTGTAACAAGCCCAACACATGTTATAATGTTGCGAACAAACAGGGGGTAATAACGTTGGGTGTAAAACATGAAAATATATGTTGGCATGTTTGGCACATGCCAATGACAATGACATTTAAGCGGTATGAATTGATATACCCAAGAATAAAAGATATGACATTTACATATATAATTGAGAAGTATTAAAATATGTAAATTTAGAAAACACGATATGCTTAACCCGAGGTTGGATTGAGTTGTGATGTAAATCTGCCCGGACCCGCCCGGCTGTCCAATAGTCACAACAATACCTATCCAATGTGGGTGGTTAAGCATTGAACCCAATAAGGACCCGAAGTTAGACTGAACTACGGTGTAAACCTTCCCGGAACCGACCGGCATGTCCAGTAACCGTAGCAATACCTATCTAATGTGAGTGGTCAGGTGCTCCTAAGAGGCTAAGGACAGATGGTAGGGTTAAGTCAACTATAACACTTAACCAAACTCAACATGTCAACAAGAATTGATGGGTGGGGTTAGGTAAATACATACACTTAACCACTTAACTTGTTTGACTAGAAAATCCTGGTAACGAGGGACCCGTTTCAGCAGTAACCCAAGTTAGGTATCAACGGTACCCTGAAACTAGGCAGGGTGGGGCACGATTACTGGGCTGATTGTAAGCGGTCAAATCGACGGCGGTGGGTGCATAGTGTAGGTCTAACGGGGTGCGGGCATGCACACACTCCGGAGTAGACAACTAGGGCACTGGGGACACCAGTAGTATAACCTATGCCTTCTAGAATTTGTGTCGGGGTCGCCATCATGGGTCTTGATACACCCCATGGTGGGACCAGCATAGGTGTCTACAATTCTTGCGGGCCGTATGACACATGTTAACGCGAGTAGGAGCTTGTAACACCCCACACCCGCTAAGGTCACTCACTTAGGGAATGCCTTAGCTTCGGTGGAGTATTTAAGTGAATATAGAACTGAAAAATTACAACAAGACAGATATAAGTAATACTTGAAATTTAAATCATCATTTCATTGCAGCAGAAGGTAAACATGTTTGGTTACATCTCAAAAACCAACAAGAGTCAAGTACAAAATATCCATCTCGTTAAAACATAAGTACATAATCCCACTACATACCAATAGCCATACTAGAAAAGATAACCGAGCTTTTCTTCAAGAGTCCAAGCTCCAAAAGATAGATAAAGCAATCTGATCAAAGCCCACTAGTGCTAGGCCCACTCCGAGAACCTGAGGGTTAGGGGAAAAAGATAAAAATAACGGGGTCAGACATAAGTCTGAGTGAGCCCTATAACCTTAACAATACAATCATTAAAGTAATTATGGTATGATATAAACCTGGTATGGTACGACTGGGGATAAATGACTACACTAAGCAGCCAACTAGACTTAGGATGAACTAAGATAACGGTAAAGACGCGCCTATCCACCCAAGGATAAATACTACACTGCACCACCCCAGATCTACCCACCCAAGGGTAATTCCTACACTGCACCACACCAGTTCTACCCACCCAAGGGTAATTCCTACTTAAAGGTTGATCCCACTAAGTGTACTTAGTAATTTTAATAGTAGTTTCGTGTACCCTTAGCTAACTACATAGGTGCCGTCTGCCCCTATCTCCACTAGGTGTACCCACTACTCCCCAAGCGATCGGCTCCCTAACGTAGATACCCGTGCTGGCCCCGCAGTGGGGTGTATCACTCCCCAAAGTGGCAATCCGATAATATCAATGGTGCACGACTTATATCTACACGATGCAACAATGTCTTAACTACCAGCCCGGGTCCACACACGCATATGAAACCCGTTGGACTCGCGTTGCCACCGCTACCCCATTTTGGCCTCTTATAGTCAAACCCAGTACGCGTGTCCCGTCCTCGACATAGGTCGAGCCCACTAAGATACATATGGGCTACTGGTTGAAATGGCCCCCCACAAGCTACTACGTAAGCATGTCATTTTATCTAGTGCATCCCACTTAACCCCTTTCTATAATCATGCCCACTTACATGTTAAGGTTTGGTTAAGTCATCTAATCATATTTCAATTGCCACTCAAGGCCCCCCACAAGCTACTTGTAACACCCCGCGAATTCTATAACTGTGAAATTCATAAATTAAAGTATAATTAATTTTAATCAAAGAACTAAGGGAAACGGGATACGCCATTGCGTTCGTCTCGGAAAAATACGCGAAATAGAGTCCGAGTTTTCGAAAAACGGAGTCCGTATGAAGAAGATATGGCCTTCGGAAGTTTCTGAATTAAGTTTAAAATTCAAACAGAATAAAACAGTTTAAAATTCCAAAATCGGGCCCAATGGGCCAGGGCGGAAAAACACCCGCCTAACGCACCCAGGTCGATTGGGCTGTCGACCTGGCCTAACCAGGTCGACAGGGCTGTCGACAGGCATGTCGACCTGGTCCAGAGCCAGGTCGAACCCAGTCCAACCTGGCTGGCCTATTCTATGTTGGTCGATTTTCTGTAGTCTGCTTTGTCATTAGGGCTAGGTGGCAAGCTCTAATTGGTCTCTCCTTAGGATGAATGGCTACGATCAATCCAAGCAACATCAATGGCCCTAATCAGTTCATTACCCCTATAAAAATGACCCTAGACTTAACCCTAATCTATTCATTCAAAAATAAGAACAAAGCCGCCATGTTGCTGAGGAACGACTAGGGGTAGCCACCAATTGGAGAGAGGATTAGGAGGCAAATTCTAAGGCATAAAGCAACTCAATCAAATCAAACCGCATCTTCAAATCCCTAAATTTGAGAATTCGCCTCACCATTGTAAGTAGAGTATTATTTTGGTATGAACAAATAATTGTGTTGGTTTGTATACTTGATTTGTGGCGATAAAGTAATTCATATTTGTGCGTTACTATGATTCTTATCGATTTGGAATATTGTATACATTTGGATATTCTCGAATTATGTTATTCAGTTATGAAAAACTACATGCGGTAGTTTTATGCAAGTATACGTTTGGAATATTCGCAAATTATGTAATCCTTGTTGAAGCTACATGTATGTAGTTGTTTAATTGAAACTCATGCAAGTTTGGGGTTTTGCTACTATGCCATCATAATGTGTATTTCATACAAACATCATTTTTGTGAAGTAATTGGAATAAGTTTGGGTTATCATAGTCCATATGAAATTACGTTGAAATTTTGGCACCATGATTTATGAATTAAGACATGCTTTTGTACTAGAAAACCTATTTGCAAACTTATGAATATGACTAGGCTATGATTGATATTTTGCATAATTAAGTCTATATTGTTTACAAGAATTATATGATGACATATGATGTACATAGCTAGGTTAGATTCAAAATCCCTTTTTGCAAGTTTGCATGACTAAAGTAAAAATCATGATTTCATGTTAGAAATATTTATGCCATGGTTATGTGAACAAATTTAATTATACTTTTGTATTAGTCACAAAAGTAGACACCTTTGTAAACATGTAGTAGTCTTATGAACATGATTTGCTTATGTTTGACATTATGCCTGAATAAAAATATAGGTTTATGTTGTAGTTAAAACCTATGTGTCGATAGTGATATTCTTAACTTAACTACAAGTTTACATGCTTTGATTCATGTCACTTATGCTTTATGACCAAAGTATATGTCACTACTATGCAAGTACACCAGTTTCTATTTTGTATTTCCAACGTCATATTGCAAGTTCATGCGTTCACATTCCCCTTTTCGCGTATGTAATCACGCTTTAAGCCTCCACTTTTCGCATGGCTAAGTTGGGCTTTAAAAGGCTAAGCCCAACATATATATAACAAACGGACGAGTTAAACGGGGGAAAATAACGTTGGGTTAAAATTACTAATGAATGAAAATATAAAATAGAAGGGCCCAAATTCAAGTATGGGTTGGGCCCATGATTGGTGTAACCTTTACACCATTAACTTAATAATGGGCCGCAAATATTTACATATAAGAAAATAAAGAAGAAAGACAAAATATGTAAATGTAGAACATACGATGTGTTTAACCCGAGGTTGGATTGAGTTGTGATGTAAACCTGCCCGGAACCGCCCGGCTGTCCAGTAGTCACAACAATACCTATCCAATGTGGGAGGTTAAACATGGAGCCCAATAAGGACCCGAGGTTAGACTGAGTTGTGGCGTAAGACTGCCCGGAACCAACCGGCAACAGGCAGCCACAACAATACCTGTCTAATGTGAGAGGTCAAGGCTTTAATAAGACAATTAAGGCTGAGTCAGGATTGTTAGGATTAAGTGAACTAAAGACTTAATCAAAATGGAACATGCTAAACTAAACGGACTGGTGGGGGTTTGGTTAGAAAACACTTAACCAACTTAGCATGTTGGCTAGAGATAGAAAACCTAGTAACGGGGGACCCTTTTCAGCAGTAACCCTAGAAGGTGTATCAGGATACCCTGAAACTAGGCAGGGTGGGGCACGATTACTGGGCTGATTGTAAGAGGTCAAATCGACGGCGGTGGTGTAGCAGTGTAGGTTCTAACGGGGTGCGGGCGTGCACACACTCCGGCGCAGAAAAATAAGGCACTGGACACCAGTAGCATACCTGTGCATTCTAGGATTGTGTCGGGCCGCCACCATGAGACTTGATACACCCCATGGTGGGACCAGCATAGGTAACTACAACATCGGGGGCCGTAAGACACACGTAACTATGCGAGTAGGAGCCGATCATCATAGAACGGATCACATCACCCTGATTATGGGGTGCCAATTGGAAACTAGTTTATGTGGGTTCAGAGATTAACATGGGGTACGATAGCATATTCGACCCTAGACAACTTAACCAAGTTTATAGTGCTTTCCCACTTCTTGTTTATACTTATCATACCCAGTTCTTTATTCATAGACAAAATAGTACTAGACTTACTCAGGCTTTATGTCTGACTCTACTTTTCTTTCGTCTTCTTTTCTTCCGTTTCCCCCACCCCCCCCAGGTCCACAGGGAGGGAACACAGCAGCTTGACCGGTCTTAACATCCAGCTTGAAGAGGAGACATGTATTGCTTGGTCCTTTTCGTCTTGAACTATGGCTTTGGACAACCACTATGGGGCCTTTGCAGTTTATCTATGTTTTATTTATGCTTCTTTAAATAATGTAATCAAGACAGATTATGAAAGAGTTATGTTATGTTTTGGAAAAGATGTAAGACAATTATGGTGATGTTGTTGTAGCACGTATTTGCTTTCATGAAATAAAAGTTTGTTGATTTTCCGCTGTTTACAAATATGTGTTCTTATATCTGTCTTGTATATCTGTGACTTATACTTATAAACCTCCACCAAAATTAGGGCATTCCCTTTGAGAGTGACCCTAACGGAGGTGGGGTGTTTCACTTGGTATCAGAGCATAGGTTTACCAGATAAGATAAAAAGTTTTGAAAAATTATTTTCAAAAAGGAAATTTAAAGAAGCATTTTTAAAAGAAAAATATTATTTTATTTTAAAAAGGCAAAGTCCACCCCCAAAGCCATAGGTACTATCTCTTGTCCTTCGTTTTGAATCTATCCTTTTTGTTTCAGCATGTCCGAAGATCTTAAATTGCCGGAAGGGGTGCCAATACCTGGTTGGTTTAGACGGTTCTTGGAAGCAAGAGCCACTCAGCCAGGTCCTACCATTCCTCCTCCCCCAGCTGCCGGAAATCATCCAGCTGCAGCGGCACCTTTTCCTCCACCTCCTCCTCGGGGAAACACATTTGCTAAGATATGTAAAGATTTTAAAGCCATGGGAGGAAGGGATTTCTATGGAACTGAGTCCTTCGTGGCAGCTAGAAATTGGCTGAAAGAAACGGAGGATCTATTTATCATCTTTGAGGTAGAGGATAGACAAAAAGTACAATTGGCAGTGTGGCTATTGAAGGGCGAGGCTTCCTACTGGTGGGAAGTCACTAATGCTGAAAGACCAGTGGAGACATGGGAGGACTTTAGGGCAAGGTTTGAGACTAAATTTCTCTCAGATGCGGAAAGAAGTTTGCAGTTGGAAAAATTCTTATTTCTTAAGCAAGGGGACAAGACAGTCAGAGAATATGTGAATCAGTTCGATGAGCTGGCTAGGTTTGGGCTTGACCTAGTCAACACCCCGCACAAGAAGGCTCTCCGTTTCGTCAAAGGGTTGAATGAGCCATTACACAGTTTGGCCATGACCCATACACCCATGGGAGCCACGTATGAAAGATTGGTGCAAATGGCATTGCTGAATGAAGAGGATAAAGGCAAGAAGGAGACAAAGGCAGAAAGCTCTCAAGGGAAGAAAGAAGGTTTGCAGCCTAAGAAGACAGACTTTAAGAAGGGCGGGAAAGGCAACAAAGAGAAGAGGAAGTGCAATTTCTGTGGCAAAGTGGGGCACTTAGTAAAGGACTGCCGGAAAAAAAGGCCAAGGAGAATGGTGGGTGCTTTTCTTGCGGTGAGACAGGCCACAGGGCTAAGGACTGCCCAAAGAAACGAGGACAGGGGCAGAGGGCTGGATCCACCCCAGGGGCACAGGTCCATGTGCTGGAAGCACCACCTCTGCAACAGCGAGGTATAAATACTTCTGTAGAAAGTGTAGTTTATCTTTATGATCACCCCGTTCGCACTTTATTTGATTCTGGCGCATCACACTCCTTTATCTCGTCTGCTCTAGTAGAATCTCTGCACCTAAAAACTAGTATGGTAGAGGACCCCTTAATTGTTTCAAACCCAATTGGGGGCCCAGCTCATTTGTCTATGATCTGTTTGGGATTGAAAATTTCTATTCTAAGTGTAGAATTTCAATGTAGTGCCTTTGTTTTGGGCTTTTCGGATTATGGTTTGATTTTGGGTATGGATTGGCTATCCAGTAATGGGGCCATCCTTGATTGTGAAAAAAAGGTTGTTAGGCTCCTAACCCAGCTCGGTAATACTTTGGAAATTTCTTGTAATCCCTCGTATGCGGTTATGCTTAGTTATCTTGAATCGCTAGATGCCTCGGTTGAAAATTTGCAATTAGTTAGAGTGGTCCGGGAATATCCAGATGTCTTCGAAGAGGTGAAGGGCTTGCCTCCGAAGCGGGAAATAGACTTCCGCATATATCTTGTAGATAATGCAAAGCCCGTCGCGTTGCCCGTTAGACACATGGCTCCACGAGAAAGGAAAGAGCTCAGTAAACAGATTAAAGAGCTTCTAGAAAAGGGGTTCATTAGGAGGAGCATTTCAGAATGGGGCGCTCCGGTGGTGTTCGCTACAAAGGCGGATGGTTCACTCCGTCTATGTGTTGACTATAGGGAGCTCAACAAGCTAACGAAAAAGAATAGGCACCCTCTCCCTAGAATTGACGATTTATTTGACCAGCTTGTAGGAGCGTCTGTTTTCTCCCAACTCGATTTAGCAACCGGTTTTCATCAGCTAAGGGTGGCTGAAGATAGCATCGATAAAACGGCGTTCAGAACCCCAGACGGCTTCTTTGAATGGCTTGTCATGCCTTTCGGCTTGACAAATGCACCTGCGTACTTCGTGGACCTGATGAGTAGGGTATTTAGAGATTTCCTCAACAAATTCGTAGTGGTCTTCGTAGATGATATCCTTATCTTCTCAAAGAGTGAAGAGGAACATGCTCAGCACTTAAGGGCAATCATGGAAACTTTGTGAGTCCATCAACTAAAAGCCAAATTCTCCAAATGCCACTTTTGGAGAGAAGAGGTGAGGTTCCTTGGGCACATAGTATCCAAACAAGGGTTAGCGGTGGACCCTGCTAAGGTAGTGGCGGTACAGGATTGGAAGACACCAAGGAATGCAACTGAGGTTCGAAGCTTTCTAGGACTAGCGGGTTTCTATCGAAAATTCATAAGGTATTTTGCGAAAATCTCAGCTCCGCTCACGAAATTGACTAAGAAGAATCTAGTGTTCAATTGGGACTTGGATTGCGAGTTTGCTTTCCAACGACTGAAAAGGGCTCTCACAACAGCCCCAGTTTTGACGCTGCCAGATGGGAGCAAGATGTTCACTGTTTATACGGATGCATGTGGGACAGGGCTAGGCGCCGTCTTAATGCAAGAAGGAAGGGTAGTAGCTTATGGCGGGAGGCAGTTGAAAGTGCACGAAAAGAACTACCCAACCCACGATCTTGAGTTAGCCGCCATCGTCTTTGCACTCAAGTCTTGGCGACACTATCTCCTAGGTGAGAAGTTCGAACTTTACACTGACCATAAATCGTTGAAATATCTTTTCTCGCAGAAGGATCTTAACTTGAGGCAACAAAGATGGATGGAGTTTCTTGCCTCGTACGATTTCGAAATCTCCTACACTTCGGGCAAAGGCAACGTAGTAGCAGACGCGTTGAGCCGAAAGAAATTGACCCTAAGCCCGTTGTTTGTTGAAAGGCAAAGCCTAGAGTTTATAGCCAGCTTCGACTTTAGGCCTTCCTCCGATTTCGTACCAGGCTTGCTAGCATCTCTCGAAGTGCGCCCAACTTTAGTGGATTCAGTATGGACAGCACAACGCGAAGACCCTCAGCTTGTGGAAACAATTGATAGGCTAATTAGGGGTGAGACTTCAAGTCACCTCAACAGATACTCCATCGACGATAAGGGTTTGCTAAGGCGAGACGGAAGACTATGCGTCCCACAGACAAAAGATTTAATAAAGAAGGTTCTCGAGGAAGCACATCACTCCAAGATGACGATACACCCAGGCGGAGATAAAATGTACAAAGACATAAAAAGGACTTTCTTCTGGAACGGCATGAAAAAGGACGTGGCAGAGTTCGTTTCTAAGTGTATGGTGTGCCAACAGGTTAAGGTGGAACAGAAAAAGCCTGGCGGACTGCTACATCCTCTGGAGGTCCCGCAGTGGAAGTGGGATAGCATCTCAATGGACTTCATCAATGGGCTGCCTAGGTCTAGGAGAGGCAACACTAGCATTTGGGTAATAGTGGATAGGCTTACTAAAAGCGCCCACTTTTTACCTGTCAAAAGTAAAAGAACTGCCTCATCCCTAGCATCACTTTACCTCAAAGAAATCGTTCGACTCCATGGAATACCATCTAGCATTGTTAGTGACCGAGACCCCATCTTCACCAGTGAGTTTTGGCGGAGTCTGCAAGAAGCAGTAGGAACGCAGTTATGCTTGAGCACAGCCTATCATCCCCAAACCGACGGCCAAACAGAGAGAGTGAACAGAGTTTTGGAAGACCTTTTAAGACTGTGCGTCCTTGACTTCGGAGGGACATGGGAAGACCACCTTCCTTTGGTGGAATTTGCCTACAACAACAGTTATTAAGCAACCATCGGAATGGCGCCCTTCGAAGCTTTATATGGAAGACCGTGCCGATCGCCCACTTGTTGGTGGGAGTCTACTGATAAGCTCATACTTGGACCAGATATGATCCGAGAGACTTCAGAGAAAGTAGACTTAATACGAAGAAGGATGAAGACGGCCCAAGACAGACAAAAGTCCTATGCCGACAAGAGAAGGACCGACCTTGAATTTGAGGTTGGAGACAGAGTTTTTCTCAAGGTATCACCGCTAAGAAACGTTGTTCGTTTTGGAACCACAGGAAAACTGGCACCAAGGTTCGTAGGGCCATTCCCGATCATCGAGAAAATTGGGGAAATGGCCTATAGATTAGAGCTACCCGAGAAGTTGGCTGGAGTCCACAACATTTTTCACGTTTCACATCTCCGAAAATGTCTACATGAGTCAGCCGAGGTGGTAGAGCCAAATATCCTCGAAGAGGCCGAAGTGGAGCGCGAAGCAACCATAAGAAAAGTTCCAACCCGCATATTAGGAACGGAAGTGAAGAAGCTACGCAACCGCGAAGTCAAGCTCGTCAAAGTTCAGTGGAGCGACGCCGAGGGAGACGCGACTTGGGAAACTGAAGCTAGAATCCGTACAGCCTACCCTTTTCTGTTCGAGGGTACATCCTTGATCTTTCCTTTTCCTTAAGTTGCGCTTTTATCTATCTTTTTAGGTATATTTCCTCGACCTTATCTTGTAGGTAGAAACCCTTTGGATGGAAACATGTAATTGAAACATGTTATGGATGATGGTTGCAAGTGGTTGCAAGTGATTGCTAGTGGTTGCTCGTGGTTGCATATACACACACAATCTAGGTTTTAGATCGGCTCAGTCACTTCATATTGCATATGCATATATGTTTGCATTCGTATATGATTGAACTCTAATGTGTTGTCATATGGATGTTGCATTTGTATTGAATGATTGTGCACTCATGTAGAATCAAGAATAGGAAAATTTGCATACATAATGGATTCATGGCACCTACATAATTCGCATTAAGGAGGTAAACTGAATCAGTAGACCGCCTGATTTTGCATTAGATAAGTACATGTACACACACACTTCGCATATGATCATGAAGCATTAGAAGTCTTTTAAGGACAATGGATGCTCGTGTTTGATGGATGAGTAGATGGATGATTGGATGTTAGGATATACATTCCTCCTAACTTGAAGATTTCGGGGACGAAATCCTTTTAAGTGGGGGAGAATGTAACACCCCGCGAATTCTATAACTGTGAAATTCATAAATTAAAGTATAATTAATTTTAATCAAAGAAATAAGGGAAACGGGATACGCCATTGCGTTCGTCTCGGAAAAATACGCGAAATAGAGTCCGAGTTTTCGAAAAACGGAGTCCGTATGAAGAAGATATGGCCTTCGGAAGTTTCTGAATTAAGTTTAAAATTCAAACAGAATAAAACAGTTTAAAATTCCAAAATCGGGCCCAATGGGCCAGGGCGGAAAAACACCCGCCTAACGCACCCAGGTCGACTGGGCTGTCGACCTGGCCTAACCAGGTCGACAGGGCTGTCGACAGGGCTGTCGACAGGCATGTCGACCTGGTCCAGAGCCAGGTCGAACCCAGTCCAACCTGGCTGGCCTATTCTATGTTGGTCGATTTTCTGTAGTCTGCTTTGTCATTAGGGCTAGGTGGCAAGCTCTAATTGGTCTCTCCTTAGGATGAATGGCTACGATCAATCCAAGCAACATCAATGGCCCTAATCAGTTCATTACCCCTATAAAAATGACCCTAGACTTAACCCTAATCTATTCATTCAAAAATAAGAACAAAGCCGCCATGTTGCTGAGGAACGACTAGGGGTAGCCACCAATTGGAGAGAGGATTAGGAGGCAAATTCTAAGGCATAAAGCAACTCAATCAAATCAAACCGCATCTTCAAATCCCTAAATTTGAGAATTCGCCTCACCATTGTAAGTAGAGTATTATTTTGGTATGAACAAATAATTGTGTTGGTTTGTATACTTGATTTGTGGCGATAAAGTAATTCATATTTGTGCGTTACTATGATTCTTATCGATTTGGAATATTGTATACATTTGGATATTCTCGAATTATGTTATTCAGTTATGAAAAACTACATGCGGTAGTTTTATGCAAGTATACGTTTGGAATATTCGCAAATTATGTAATCCTTGTTGAAGCTACATGTATGTAGTTGTTTAATTGAAACTCATGCAAGTTTGGGGTTTTGCTACTATGCCATCATAATGTGTATTTCATACAAACATCATTTTTGTGAAGTAAATGGAATAAGTTTGGGTTATCATAGTCCATATGAAATTACGTTGAAATTTTGGCACCATGATTTATGAATTAAGACATGCTTTTGTACTAGAAAACCTATTTGCAAACTTATGAATATGACTAGGCTATGATTGATATTTTGCATAATTAAGTCTATATTGTTTACAAGAATTATATGATGACATATGTGGTACATAGCTAGGTTAGATTCAAAATCCCTTTTTGCAAGTTTGCATGACTAAAGTAAAAATCATGATTTCATGTTAGAAATATTTATGCCATGGTTATGTGAACAAATTTAATTATACTTTTGTATTAGTCACAAAAGTAGACACCTTTGTAAACATGTAGTAGTCTTATGAACATGATTTGCTTATGTTTGACATTATGCCTGAATAAAAATATAGGTTTATGTTGTAGTTAAAACCTATGTGTCGATAGTGATATTCTTAACTTAACTACAAGTTTACATGCTTTGATTCATGTCACTTATGCTTTATGACCAAAGTATATGTCACTACTATGCAAGTACACCAGTTTCTATTTTGTATTTCCAACGTCATATTGCAAGTTCATGCGTTCACATTCCCCTTTTCGCGTATGTAATCACGCTTTAAGCCTCCCCTTTTCGCATGGCTAAGTTGGGCTTTAAAAGGCTAAGCCCAACATATATATAACAAACGGACGAGTTAAACGGGGGAAAATAACGTTGGGTTAAAATTACTAATGAATGAAAATATAAAATAGAAGGGCCCAAATTCAAGTATGGGTTGGGCCCATGATTGGTGTAACCTTTACACCATTAACTTAATAATGGGCCGCAAATATTTACATATAAGAAAATAAAGAAGAAAGACAAAATATGTAAATGTAGAACATACGATGTGTTTAACCCGAGGTTGGATTGAGTTGTGATGTAAACCTGCCCGGAACCGCCCGGCTGTCCAGTAGTCACAACAATACCTATCCAATGTGGGAGGTTAAACATGGAGCCCAATAAGGACCCGAGGTTAGACTGAGTTGTGGCGTAAGACTGCCCGGAACCAACCGACAACAGGCAGCCACAACAATACCTGTCTAATGTGAGAGGTCAAGGCTTTAATAAGACAATTAAGGCTGAGTCAGGATTGTTAGGATTAAGTGAACTAAAGACTTAATCAAAATGGAACATGCTAAACTAAACGGACTGGTGGGGGTTAGGTTAGAAAACACTTAACCAACTTAGCATGTTGGCTAGAGATAGAAAACCTAGTAACGGGGGACCCTTTTCAGCAGTAACCCTAGAAGGTGTATCAGGATACCCTGAAACTAGGCAGGGTGGGGCACGATTACTGGGCTGATTGTAAGAGGTCAAATCGACGGCGGTGGTGTAGCAGTGTAGGTTCTAACGGGGTGCGGGCGTGCACACACTCCGGCGCAGAAAAATAAGGCACTGGACACCAGTAGCATACCTGTGCATTCTAGGATTGTGTCGGGCCGCCACCATGAGACTTGATACACCCCATGGTGGGACCAGCATAGGTAACTACAACATCGGGGGCCGTAAGACACACGTAACTATGCGAGTAGGAGCCGATCATCATAGAACGGATCACATCACCCTGATTATGGGGTGCCAATTGGAAACTAGTTTATGTGGGTTCAGAGATTAACATGGGGTACGATAGCATATTCGACCCTAGACAACTTAACCAAGTTTATAGTGCTTTCCCACTTCTTGTTTATACTTATCATACCCAGATCTTTATTCATAGACAAAATAGTACTAGACTTACTCAGGCTTTATGTCTGACTCTACTTTTCTTTCGTCTTCTTTTCTTCCGTTCCCCCCCCCCCCAGGTCCACAGGGAGGGAACACAGCAGCTTGACCGGTCTTAACATCCATCTTGAAGAGGAGACATGTATTGCTTGGTCCTTTTCGTCTTGAACTATGGCTTTGGACAACCACTATGGGGCCTTTGTAGTTTATCTATGTTTTATTTATGCTTCTTTAAATAATGTAATCAAGACAGATTATGAAAGAGTTATGTTATGTTTTGGAAAAGATGTAAGACAATTATGGTGATGTTGTTGTAGCACGTATTTGCTTTCATGAAATAAAAGTTTGTTGATTTTCCGCTGTTTACAAATATGTGTTCTTATATCTGTCTTGTATATCTGTGACTTATACTTATAAACCTCCACCAAAATTAGGGCATTCCCTTTGAGAGTGACCCTAACGGAGGTGGGGTGTTTCACTACTACTTAAGCTTGTCATTTAATCATATTTCAATTGCCACTCAAGGCCCCCACAAGCTACTACTTAAGCTTGTCATTTAATCATATTTAAATTGCCACTTAAGGCCCCCACAAGCTACTACTTAAGCTTGTCATTTAATCTAGTGCATCCCACTTAACCCCTTTTCATAATCATGCCTACTTACATGTTAAGGTTTGGTTAAGTCATCTAATCATATTTCAATTGCCACTCAAGGCACCCACTAGATTCCTACATGCCACCCTAGGCACCCACTTAACCCTTTAATCATGTTTAGTTACATGTTCCCCTTTGGTTAAGTATTCTTGTCGTATTCTCTATTGCCACCCAAGGCAACCCACTAGATTTTTCCACATGCCACCCAAGGCACCCACTTAACCCTTTAATCATGTTTAATTACATGTCCAACTTTGGTTAAGTATTCTATTCTTATCTTCTATTGCCACCCAAGGCAACCACTAGATTTTCCCATGCCACCCAAGGCACTTACTTAACCCTTTAATCATGTTTAATTACATGTTCCACTTTGGTTAAGTATTCTAATTGTATTTTCTATTGCCACCCAAGGCAACTACTAGATTTTTCCACATGCCACCCAAGGCACTTACTTAACCCTTTAATCATGTTTAATTACATGTTCCACTTCGGTTAAGTATTCTAATCGTATTTTCTATTGCCACCCAAGGCAACTACTAAATTTTTCCACATGCCACCCAAGGCACCCACTTACCCCCTCATGTCCTCTACATGCTAATATGGTTAAGTTTTTCTTAATTGATTAAGAACGTAACCGTTGTAGAGACCTCTCACATTAGACTATCTCTTATGGCAGCTGGATTTGCCGGTTGGGTCCGGGCAGCCTTACGCCATAACCGAGTCTAACCTCGTGTCTTTACACTTGTCACATATATAGTTTGTGCCTAAAACCTCTCACATTGGGCCAATCATTTGTAGCCGCTGGATTTGCCGGTCGGTTCCGGGCAGTCTTACGCTACAAAAGGGTCCAACCTCGTGTCTTAGTCGATTAATTACACCTAATTAATCACCCCCGAATTAATTTTCCCTAATTAATTCCAATTTTAACGATGTACATAATTGACTCAATTATGTCCATCACTTTATGGTATGCATAATCATACCCACTTCACACCATTTCATTAACATGTATATTAACCCCATCGTTCCCCACGTAATTCGCTAACATGACATAAAAAGGAAGATTCATCAATAATATAATGGGTTCAACTTGCATAGCATTAGCGTCATCATGGGTTTAAAGGTGTCAACATGCATATAACATCAACCCAACTAGCATAAATAATCAACCCAAACTTGCATGAATCACATATGTCATAAGGAGGTTAACTTGCATAAGTTATTTATGTCATACAAAGGGGTAAACTTGCATATGTATGTATGACATACAAAGGGGTTAACTTGCATATGTATGCATATCATTCTAAGGTGTAAACTTGCACATGTTACTTGCATATCATCAAACACCAAACTTGCATAACATGTCATATATGGACTTGCATATAATCATACACCAATCTTGCATAACATATCATATATAAACTTGCATATAATCATACACCAAACTTGCATATCATGGTGTCATAATGGATCAATGTTTCTCATATGACTTGCATAACTTGCATAACATCACAAACATATAGCATATGACTTGCATAACTTGCATAACATCATGAACATGTAGCATATGACTTGTATAACTTGCATAACATCATTAACACATAGCATATAACTTGCATAACATGCATAACATCATTAACACATAGCATATAACTTGCATAACATGCATTGATCCACATTCATAGCCATAACCTCATTATATCCTATCATAATCATTTCAATAATTGGTCATTAAGGCTATAGAAAACTCACAACTTGTTGATTAGCCTTCTTATGAATATATTAAAAGATTGAGACGAAGCCACTAAGCTATCAACTCAAAAACTCCCAATAAGAATGCTCCAAATGAAAACCCTTGAGCCAAATCAATAATAAAGATCCTAGCTTTGATGAAGAAAAGCCTTGAATCAAACTTAGAAATACTTAAGCAAGCTTAGGAACTCTTATACTTCTTTAGAAACTCTCTCATATGATTAGAGATGGAGATTATGATAAGAGGATTAGGGTGGAGGCCATGAGAGAACATTTTGGCATAGTTTAGCTATAGGATTGAATAATGAGCATTTAGGTTTAGGTTAGGGGTCTTTTTATAGAAGACTAGGATAGTTTTAGCCATAGGATAAACCTTAGTTTAGATCCTAGCCATCAAAGCATGTCTTGGGGAAGAAGTCAAGTGTAGGAACCATCTAGGGCCTTTAGATTAAAGCTGAACCATGAGAACCATTCAAATGCAAAATCTGCATTTGAGGGAATCGGCCCACGGGTTGACAGCCAAACACCCTGGATTAACCCCTAGTCGACCCAGCAAGCTCGGGTCGACCTCAAAAATCGGCCGGTTCGGTTATTCCCCTCTCCCAATTCGCTGTTTTGAACATTTTTGCATATTTATTTATATAATTTTCAATTATATATATATATATATATCAATATATATATATTTCTCTGCGCAACCCATTTCACTTAATTAAGTATACTTTAATTTGTGAATTTTTATGTTCAAATTACAGGGTGTTACATTCTCCCCTCCTTAAAGGATTTCGTCCCCGAAATCTCTAAGTCAAGAAGAACGTATCCTACCAACCAAACAACCATCTACTAAACCATCAAACACTGGCATCCATTGTCCTTAAAATTTCTAATGACGTATGAACATATGCAAAAAAGTGTGTGTATATGCTCCCTGTCTAATGCAAAATTAGGCGGTCCACTTATTTAGTTGACCTCCTCAATGCAAACCATGATAGTGCCATGCATCCAATATGTATGCGAAAGATCCCTATCGACACATACTATTTCTACATGTGTGCACAACCATACACCAAAATGCATCATCCATATGATAACGCAACCATTATACATCCATTAATATAGTTACATACACACAATTTTATGCAATATGCAATATGAAGTGATTGAGCCGATCTAGTGCCTAGAGTGTGTGTATATGCATCCACGAGCAACCACTAGCAACCACTTGCATCCACACGCATCCATCAAACATAACATGTCTCAAACACATGTTTCAACCATAGGTTTTCCCTATCTAAAGGTCAAAGGTACTAATGAGAGGACATACTAAAGATAAGATAAGTACTAGACAAACGATGAAGGAGAAGTTAAAAGACATACCCTCAAAAAGGAATGGGTACAATGAACGCATCTTCGCTTCTGTCTCCCAAGTAGCATTACTCTCATCTTCTCCCCTTGGCACTTTGACTAGTCGGACCTCTCTGCTTCTCAACTTCCTAACCTCTGACCCAAGGATGCGGGTAGGAGCTCGTCGAATAGTCGCATCACGCTCTACCTCCACTTCTTTAAGCAAGCTCGGCTCTACCACTTCTGCGGTCTCATGTAGGCACTTCCTCAAATGTGACACATGGAATATGTCATGTTCCCTATGCAACTGAATTATCTCTCGAAGATAAACCGAAGCTAGCCATGGAGCAGTCCTCTTGCTCTTTACGGTTATGAAATGGGCACTCTTAGTAAGTCTGTCTACTACAACCCAAATTCCTGTATTACCCTTCCTCGATCTCGGTAACCCATCAATAAAATCCATCGAGACGCTATCACACTTCCATTGCGGAACTTCCTATGGGTGAAGCAACCCACCGGGTTTCTTTTGCTCCGCTTTCACCTGTTGGCACACCAAGCATCTAGCGACATACTCGGCCACATCTTTCTTCATACCGGCCCAAAAGAAAACTCGCTTCATGTCTTGGTACATCTTATCCCCACCGGGATGGATGATCATCCTAGAACGGTGTGCATCATCAAGAATAGCCTTCCTCAAACCCTCGTCTTGCGGTACACAAAGTCTACCATCTGTACGCAAGCACCCCTTATCGTCTAAGGTATACCTACTCAAATGGCTGGACGACTCCCCTTTTATGAGCCTCTATACCAACTCAACCAACTGTGGGTCGTCCCTCTGTACCTCGCTAATCCATCTCAAAAGAGTAGGTCCGACCTCCAAGGATGCTAACAAACCGGGTATAAAGTCAACGAAAGGTCTGAAATCAAACATCGAGATAAATTCCAAGCTTCATCGTTCCACGAACAATGAACTCAAGGACAACCTTTTTCTGCTCAAGGCGTCCGCCACCACGTTACCCTTGCCAGGGGTATACGCTATCTCAAAATCATAGGATGCTAAGAACTCCATCCACCTTTGCTGTCTCAAGACTATGCGCTCAAAGAGTCTCCAACACTTCCCTAAGATGTAGGGCATGCTTTTCTCCACTTCTGGAGAAAGCCAGGATATTCTCCCATATAAAATCGTCACAACTACCCATCTCTCACGCAGACCATCCTAGTCGAACTCGACATCCACCAAGTGCAAGCCCCAAAGGCCTAAACCAATATCAGACAAACACCCAAGGGATACCTCCTTCGAATTCAGACGACCTACGTGAGATGATACTAGTAAAACGGCTAAATAATTAAGCCCTTGTCCAACTCTGGATGTCCTTGCCAGTCTCGCTCCAAAACCACCGTTGATCAAATAACTGGCTTTGCTTAACCCATTAAGCACGCACGAAAACTTATTTCGCTCTTTAGAAAAGACCAAGATGTCATCCACAAAGACCACTACGTAGTTATTTAGGTACTCCCTGAACACTCCACTCATCAAATCAACAAAGTATGCGGGGGCGTTCGTCAAACCAAATGGCATCACCACCCACTCATAGAAACCATCCGGAGTCCTAAAGGCGGTCTTCTCTATACTATCCTCAGTCACTCCCAACTGATGAAATTTCGTGGCCAAGTCCCACTGCGAAAACATTGAGGCGCCAACCAACTGATCAAAAAGATCATCAATCCTTGGCAATGGGTGTCTATTCTTCTTTGTGAGCTTGTTGAGTTCTCTATAGTCTACACAAAGTCTGAGGGACCCATCCGCCTTCGTGGCAAAAACTACTGGAGCTCCCCACTCCGATATACTTCGTCTTATGAACCCCTTCTCAAGCAACTCCCCTACTTGCTTATTGAGTTCCCTCCTCTCACGAGGAGCCATGTGGCGCTCTGGTCAAGATACTGGTTTAGCGTTATCCACCAGATATATTCGGAAGTCTATCTCCCGCTTCGGAGGTAAGTCCTTCTCCTCCTCAAGCACATCCGAGTATTCCCGGACCACTCTAACAGATCGCAAACTCTCGACCGAAGAGTCAAGCGATTCAAGATAACTTAGCATAACAAAACCTATGGGATTAAGAGATCTCGAGAGTGTCCTCCAAACGGGTCATGAGCCTAACAACTCTCCTTTCGCAATCAAGAACGGCACCATTACTGGATAACCAGTCCATGCCCAAAATCAACCCATAGTCCGTGAAGCCCAAACAAAAGCATCACCTCTAAACTCAACGCTAAGTATAGAAATCTTCAAACCCAAACATATCATGGACAAATAAGTGGAGCCCCCAGTTGGGTTTGAAACAACCACGGGATCATCTACTCAACTGGTGTCTAGGTGCAGTGACTCAACTAATGATGATGAGATAAACGAATGTGGTGCACTAGAGTCGAATAAAGTTCGAACAGGATGGTCAAGAGAATCAAATTTCAACTTAGACAGTCCTACCCCCATCAGGTATACCCGTCGCGAGGGAATACATCTATCCTCCAGAAGATCCTGTACTTCGTCCTTACCTCTTTGGACAACCCCAAGGTGTCCTATTTCTCCAAAACAACTAGCCTTCCCCTTCACATTCTCCTTTCGTGGCCTTCTTACCACGATGAGGTTTCGTCCTTTATTTACCTAATAGCTATTTGAACCTTCCTCTCTCGTCCATCTTAAAGGTACCCATAAGCCCTCCACCTCCTTGGACTAACTTCTTGGCCTGGCAAATGTCTTAGTCCCTTGAAGTGGTTCTTCCGTCCTTCATACGGAAGTCCTTATTTATCATAAAAAGACATCTATACGCGGAGGGGAAATTCAAAGAGAGATAGAGGAAGAGATTCAAAACGGAGAATCGAAGGAAGGATATATGGCTATTGGGGATTATGCTTTTCTTTCAAAAACTTTTCTCTTAAAAGATGTTTTTGAAAATACTTCTTCCAAAAATGTTTTTAGAAAAATAGTTTTCTAAAAATTTTATTTGTTCTGGTAACCTTCGCTCTGATACCACGTGTAACACCCCACACCCGCTAAGGTCACTCACTTAGGGAATGCCTTAGCTTCGGTGGAGTATTTAAGTGAATATAGAACTGAAAAATTACAACAAGACAGATATAAGTAATACTTGAAATTTAAATCATCATTTCATTGCAGCAGAAGGTAAATATGTTTGGTTACATCTCAAAATCCAACAAGAGTCAAGTACAAAATATCCATCTCGTTAAAACATAAGTACATAATCCCACTACATACCAATAGCCATACTAGAAAAGATAACCGAGCTTTTCTTCAAGAGTCCAAGCTCCAAAAGATAGATAAAGCAATCTGATCAACGCCCACTAGTGCTAGGCCCACTCCGAGAACCTGAGGGTTGGGGGAAAAAGATAAAAACAACGGGGTCAGACATAAGTCTGAGTGAGCCCTATAACCTTAACAATACAATCATTAAAGTAATTAGGGTATGATATAAATCTGGTACGGTACGACTGGGGATAAATGACTACACTAAGCAGCCAACTAGACTTAGGATGAACTAAGATAACGGTAAAGACGCGCCTATCCACCCAAGGATAAATACTACACTGCACCACCCCAGATCTACCCACCCAAGGGTAATTCCTATACTGCACCACACCAGTTCTACCCACCCAAGGGTAATTCCTACTTAAAGGTTGATCCCACTAAGTGTACTTAGTTATTTTAATAGTAGTTTTGTGTACCCTTAGCTAACTACATAGGTGTCGTCTGCCCCTATCTCCACTAGGTGTACCGACTACTCCCCAAGCGATTGGCTCCCTAACGTAGATACCCGTGCTGGCCCCACAATGGGGTGTATCACTCCCCAAAGTGGCAACCCGATAATATCAATGGTGCACGGCTTATATCTACACGATGCAACAACGTCTTACCTACCAGCCCGGGTCCACACACGCATATGAAACCCGTTGGACTCGCGTTGCCACCGCTACCCCGTTTTGGCCTCTTATATTCAAACCCAGTACGCGTGTCCCGTCCTCGACATAGGTCGAGCCCACTAAGATACATATGGGTTACTGGTTGAAATGGGCCCCCACAAGCTACTACTTAAGCTTGTCATTTTATCTAGTGCATCCCACTTAACCCCTTTCTATAATCATGCCCACTTACATGTTAAGGTTTGGTTAAGTCATCTAATCATATTTCAATTGCCACTCAAGACCCCCCACAAGCTACTACTTAAGCTTGTCATTTAATCATATTTCAATTGCCACTCAAGGCCCCCACAAGCTACTACTTAAGCTTGTCATTTAATCATATTTCAATTGCTACTTAAGGCCCCCACAAGCTACTACTTAAGCTTGTCATTTAATCTAGTGCATCCCACTTAACCCCTTTTCATAATCATGCCTACTTACATGTTAAGGTTTGGTTAAGTCATCTAATCATATTTCAATTGCCACTCAAGGCACCCACTAGATTCCTACATGCCACCCAAGGCACCCACTTAACCCTTTAATCATGTTTAGTTACATGTTCCCCTTTGGTTAAGTATTCTTGTCGTATTCTCTATTGCCACCCAAGGAAACCCACTAGATTTTTCCACATGCCACCCAAGGCACCCACTTAACCCTTTAATCATGTTTAATTACGTGTCCCACTTTGGTTAAATATTCTAATCTTATCTTCTATTGCCACCCAAGGCAACCACTAGATTTTCCCATGCCACCCAAGGCACTTACTTAACCCTTTAATCATGTTTAATTACATGTTCCACTTCGGTTAAGTATTCTAATCGTATTTTCTATTGCCACCCAAGGCAACTACTAGATTTTTCCACATGCCACCCAAGGCACTTACTTAACCCTTTAATCATGTTTAATTACATGTTCCACTTCGGTTAAGTATTCTAATCGTATTTTCTATTGCCACCCAAGGCAACTACTAGATTTTTCCACATGCCACCCAAGGCACCCACTTAACCCCTCATGTCCTCTACATGCTAATATGGTTAAGTGTTTCTTAATTGATTAAGAACGTAACCGTTGTAGAGACCTCTCACATTAGACTATCTCTTATGGCAGCTGGATTTGCCGGTTGGGTCCGGGCAGCCTTACGCCATAACCGAGTCTAACCTCGTGTCTTTACACTTGTCACGTATATAGTTTGTGCCTAAGACCTCTCACATTGAGTCAATCATTTGTAGCCGCTGGATTTGCCGGTCGGTTACGGGCAGTCTTACGCTACAAAAGGGTCCAACCTCGTGTCTTAGTCGATTAATTACACCTAATTAATCACCCCCGAATTAATTTTCCCTAATTAATTCCAATTTTAACGATGTACATAATTGACTCAATTATGTTCATCACTTTATGGTATGCATAATCATACCCACTTCACACCATTTCATTAACATGTATATTAACCCCATCGTTCCCCACGTAATTCGCTAACATGACATAAAAAGGAAGATTCATCAATAATATAATGGGTTCAACTTGCATAGCATTAGCGTCATCACGGGTTTAATGGTGTCAACATGCATATAGCATCAACCCAACTAGCATAAATAATCAACCCAAACTTGCATGAATCACATATGTCATAAGGAGGTTAACTTGCATAAGTTATTTATGTCATACAAAGGGGTAAACTTGCATATGTATTTATGACATACAAAGGGGTTAACTTGCATATGTATGCATATCATTCTAAGGTGTAAACTTGCACATGTTACTTGCATATCATCAAACACCAAACTTGCATAACATGTCATATATGGACTTGCATATAATCATACACCAATCTTGCATAACATATCATATATAAACTTGCATATATTCAAACACCAAACTTGCATATCATGGTGTCATAATGGATCAATGTTTCTCATATGACTTGCATAACTTGCATAACATCACAAACATATAGCATATGACTTGCATAACATCATGAACATGTAGCATATGACTTGCATAACTTGCATAACATCATTAACACATAGCATATAACTTGCATAACATGCATAACATCATTAACACATAGCATATAACTTGCATAACATGCATAACATCATTAGCACATAGCATATAACTTGCATAACATGCATTGATCCACATTCATAGCCATAACCTCATTATATCCTATCATAATCATTTCAATAATTGGTCATCAAGGATATAGAAAACTCACAACTTTTTGATTAGCCTTCTTATGAATATATTAAAAGATTGAGATGAAGCCACTAAGCTATCAACTCAAAAACTCCCAATAAGAATGCTCCAAATGAAAACCCTTGAGCCAAATCAGTAATAATGATCCTAGCTTTGATGAAGAAAAGCCTTGAATCAAACTTAGAAACACTTAAGCAAGCTTAGGAACTCTTATACTTCTTTAGAAACCCTCTCATATGATTAGAGATGGAGATTATGACAAGAGGATGAGGGTGGAGGCCATGAGAGAACATTTTGGCATAGTTTAGCTATAGGATTGAATAATGAGCATTTAGGTTTAGGTTAGGGGTCTTTTTATAGAAGACTAGGATAGTTTTAGCCATAGGATAAACCTTAGTTTAGATCCTAGCCATCAAAGCATGTCTTGGGGAAGAAGTCAAGTGTAGGAACCATCTAGGGCCCTTAGATTAAAGCTGAACCATGAGAACCATTCGAATGCAAAATCTGCATTTGAGCGAATCGACCCACGGGTTGACAGCCAAACACCCTGGATTAACCCCTAGTCGACCCAGCAAGCTCGGGTCGACCTCAAAAATCAGCCGGTTCGGTTATTTCCCTCTCCCAATTCGCTGTTTTGAACATTTTTGCATATTTATTTATTTAATTTTCAATTTTATATATATATATATATATCAATATATCAATATATATATATATTTCTCTGCGCAACCGATTCCACATAATTAAGTATACTTTAATTTGTGAATTTTTATGTTTAAATTACGGGGTGTTACAGAGCTGATCTTTCGAAAATGGGGATCACTTCACCCTCACCATGGGGTGCCAGTTAGAATAAACTCAAGTAGGTGCAGAGACATAGTATGGGTGCGATAGTACATTCGACACTTCCTTAGCTTGGGACACTTTCCTATTTTCAGTGTATATCTATCATGCCCTTTTCTTATTCACATACTGAAGAGTTACTAGATTTACTCAGGCTTTATGTCTGACCCTATTTCCTTTTCGTCTTCTTTTCTTTCGTCCCCCCCCCCCCAAGGTCCATACGGAGGAAACAACTCAGCTCAGTCAGGCTCTTTACAAGATCCAAGACCGTAGATGTATGATTTGGAACTCTTTTGCTCGGATTTTGGCTTTGGATATCACTATGGGGATTTTTGTCACTTTATTTATGTTTTATGCTTCTTTAATAATCAAGACAGTTATGAGGTTGTAATGATGGTAGTATTTTGAGACAAATATGGAAATGTTTTGTTGGAACACATATTAATGAAATAAAAGTCTGTTTGGTTTCCACTATTTAAAATATGTGTATTTATATCTGTCTTGAGTTTATCTGTGGCCTTTTACTTATAAATCTCCACCAAAGTTAAGGCATTCCCTTTGTGAGTGACCTCGACGGAGGTGGGGTGTTTCACTTGGTATCAGAGCATAGGTTTACCAGACAAGATAAAAGTTTTTGAAATTGTTTTCAAAAAGAAAGTTTAAAGAGGCATTTTCCAAGAAAAAGTGTTATATTTATAAAAGGACAAAATTCCCCCAAAGCTATGTGCCCTATCTCTCTCTCTCTCTATCCTTCGTTTTGAATTTTTCCTTTCTTTTTCAGCATGTCTGGAGACCTTAACCTCCCGGAAGGAGTGCCGATTCCTGGCTGGTTTAGGAGGTACTTAGAAGCAAGGGCCAATGACGCGGGCCCAGCAGACATCCCTCCTCCAGTGGCCACGGTTCCTCCTCCTCTCCACCTCCTCGTGGAAACGCCTTCGCAAAAACATGTAGAGACTTTAAGGCTATGGGTGGAAAAGACTTTTATGGGACAGAATCCTTTGTAGGGGCAAGAAACTGGCTAAAGCAGATTGAGGATCTGTTTGTCATCTTCGGAGTTGATGACAGGCAAAAGATACAACTAGCGGTATGGTTGCTTAAGGATGAAGCTTCCTATTGGTGGGAAGTTACCAATGCTCAGAGGGCGGTGGAAACATGGGAAGACTTCAGGACAAGGTTTGATATGAAATTCCTCTCCCAAGCCGAAAGAAGCTTGTAAATGGAGAAGTTTCTAACTCTGAAACAGGGAAGTATGACAATCAGGGAGTATGTTAATCAGTTTAATCAGCTGGCCAGATTTGGGCTAGACTTAGTAAACCCCCAACATAAGAAGGCACTTCGCTTCATCAAGGGTTTGAATGAGCCTCTACACAACCTTGCTATGACCCATGTATCCACGGGAGTGACTTAAGAAAGCTTGGTGGACATGGTGTTGCTACACGAGGAAGACCACGGCAAGAAAGAAACTAAGGGGAAAGAGAAGAAAGAGGGTATACAAGTAAAGAAAACCGACTTCAAGAAAGGAGGGAAGAACAATAAACCCCCTGAGAAGAGAAGGTGCAATTTCTGTGGCATTGTGGGACATATATCAAAGGATTGCCGAAAAAGGAAGGCGAAGATGGGTGATTGCTTCCATTATGGAGAGACCGAGCACCAAGCTAAGGACTTCACAAAGAAGAAAGGGTAGGGACAGAAAGCCGGATCCACTTCAGGGGTCAGGTTCATGCGCTAGTGGCACCTCAGCAGGAACGAGGTAGTAATATTTCTGTAGAAAGTGTAGTCTATCTTTATGATCATCCAGTTTGTACACTTTTTGACTCTGGCGCATCACACTCTTTTATTTCATCTGCCTTAGTAGAATCTCTGCATCTAGACACTAGTATGGTAGAAGATCCCTTAGTAGTTTCAAACCCAATTGGGGGCTCCGCTTACTTGTCAATGGTTTGTTTGGGTTTGAAAATATCTATTCTCAGCGTTGAGTTTAGTTGTAATGCCTTTGTCTTAGGCTTCTCGGGGTATGGTTTGATCTTAGGCATGGACTGGTTATCCAGTAATAGTGCCATCCTTGATTATGAGAAAAGAGTAGTTAGGCTCTTGACTCGGCTTGGTAACACTCTAGAAATTTCTTGTAATCCCTTGAATGTTGTTATGCTTAGTTATCTGGAGTCGCTTGATGCTTCTGACGAGAATTTACAATCAGTTAGATTAGTCCGGGAATATCCAGATGTCTTTGAGGAGGTGAAAGGCTTACCTCCGAGGCGGGAAATAGACTTCCGCATATATCTTGTGGATAATGCAAAGCCTGTAGCTTTACCTGTCAGACACATGGCTCCAAAGGAGAGAAAGGAGCTCAGTAAGCAGGTTAAAGAACTTCTCGAAAAAGGGTTCATTAGACGGAGCATTTCGGAACGGGGTGCTCCAGTGGTGTTCTCAACCAAAGCGGACGGTTCGCTTCGCCTTTACATCGACTATAGGGAGTTAAAAAAATTGATCAAGAAAAATAGGCACCCTCTTCCCCGAGTCGACGATTTGTTTGATCAGCTTGTAGGTGCGGCAGTCTTCTCCCAACTTGATCTGGCAACTGGGTTCCATCAGCTAAGAGTAGCTGAAGACAGCATTGATAAAACAGCGTTCAGAACCCCAGATGGTTTCTTCAAGTGGCTTGTCATGCCTTTCGGCTTGACAAACGCACCCGCTTATTTCGTAGACCTAATGAGCGGGGTGTTCAGAGAATTCCTCAACAAATTTGTGGTTGTCTTCATAGATGATATCTTAATCTTCTCAAGGCATGAGGAAGAGCATGCTCAACATCTGAAAGATATCATGGAAACTCTCCGTTCACATCAGCTAAAAGCCAAATTCTCCAAGTGCCACTTTTGGAGAAAGGAGGTAAGATTTCTGGGGCATATAGTGTCCAAAGAGGGATTGGCTGTGGACCCTGCAAAAGTGGTGGCAGTGCAAGATTGGAAGACACCATGAAATGCAACCGAAGTTCGAAGCTTTCTTGGGCTAGCCGGTTTTTACTGAAAGTTTATTAGGGATTTCGCGAAAATCTCAGCCCCACTCACAAGGCTAACAAAGAAGAATCTGGCATTAACTTGGGATTTGCACTGCGAGTTTGCTTTCCAACAATTAAAAAGGGCTCTTACAACAGCCCCAGTTCTAACTCTGCCAGATGGAAGCAAAATGTTCACAGTATACATGGATGCATGTGGAACGGGACTAGGCGCTGTTCTAATGCAAGAAGGAAGGGTAGTAGCTTATGGCGGGAGACAATTGAAAGTTCATGAAAAGAACTACCCAACCCACGATCTCGAGCTAGCCGCCATTGTCTTTGCGCTTAAGTCTTGGCGCCATTATCTCCTAGGTGAGAAGTTTGAATTATACACTGACCATAAATCATTGAAATATCTCTTCTCGTAGAAGGATCTTAACTTGAGGCAGCAAAGATGGACGAAGTTTCTTGCCTCGTATGACTTTGAAATTTCCTATACTCCCGGCAAAGGCAACGTAGTAGCAGACGCGTTGAGCCGAAAGAAACTAACCTTAAGCCCTCTCTTTGTGGAAAGGCAAAGCCTGGAGTATATAGCCAGTTTTAACTTTAGGCCCTCCTCGGATTTTGTACCGGGTTTGTTAGCATCTCTCGAAGTACGTCCTACTCTCTTGGACTCAATAGGGGCTGCACAACGTGAAGACCCTCAGCTTGTTGATGTTATTGGTAAACTTATTAGGGGTGAGACTTCTAGTCACCTCAGTAGGTACGCCATCGATGGTAAGGGTTGGCGGAGGCGAGATGGAAGATTATGCGCCCCACAAGCAAGGGAATTGACAAAGAAGGTTCTCGAGGAAGCGCATCATTTCAAGATGACCATACACCTTGGCGGTGATAAGATGTACAAGGATATAAAAAGGACTTTCTTTTGGAGCGGCATGAAGCAAGACGTGGCAGATTTCGTCTCTAAGTGCATGACCTGCCAACGGGTCAAGGCGGAACAAAAGAAGCCTGGAGGACTACTTCATCCTTTAGAGGTCCCACGGTGGAAGTGTGATAGCATTTCAATGGACTTCATTGATGGACTGCCTAGGTCGAGAAGAGGCAACACTAGCATTTGGGTAATAGTGGATAGACTTACTAAGAGTGCCCACTTTATACCTATCAATAGTAGAAGGACTACCGCATCTCTAGCATCTCTTTATCTCAAGGAAATAATTCGACTCCATGGGATACCCTCCAGCATTGTTAGTGACCGAGACCCTATCTTCACAAGTGAGTTTTGGCAGAGTCTGCAAGAAGCTGTAGGCACACAGTTATGTTTGAGCATGGCTTATCACCCCCAAACCGATGGCCGGATGGAAAGGGTGAATAGAGTTTTAGAGGATCTTTTAAGACTTTGCGTTCTTGACTTTGGAGGGACTTGGGAGGATCACCTTCCTTTAGTGGAATTTGCCTACAACAACAGCTACCAAGCTACCATCGGGATGGCACCCTTCGAAGCCTTGTATGGAAGACCGTGCAAGACACCAACTTGTTGGTGGGAGTCTACAGATAAGCTTATACTTGGGCCAGACATGGTTCGAGAGGCTTTGGAGAAAGTGGACTTGATACGTAGGAGAATGAAGACTGCCCAAGACAGACATAAATCCTACGCCGACAAAAGAAGGACCGACCTTGAGTTTGAGGTTGGGGACAGGGTTTTCCTTAAGGTATCTCCTTTAAGGAACATCGTTCGCTTTGGATCCGCAGGAAAGCTAGCACCAAGATTTGTAGGACCTATTCCTATCATCGAGAAAGTTGGGAAGATGGCTTATAGAATAGAGCTACCCGTGAGACTGGCCGGAGTTCACAACGTCTTTCATGTTTCTCACCTTCGGAAGTGTTTCCATGAGTCTGCGGAAGTGGTGGAACCTAGCATTCTAGAAGAAGCCGAAGTGGAACGTGAAGCAACTGTGAGGAGAGTTCCAACCCGCATCTTAGGAACTGAAGTGAAAAAGCTACGCAATCGCGAAGTCAAACTCGTTAAAGTTCAGTGGAGCGACGTCGAGGAAGACGCGACTTGGGAAACTGAGGACAGAATACGTGCTGCCTACCCTCTTCTTTTTGAGGGTACATCTTTGATCTCTCTTTTTCCTTAAGTTATGCTTTATCTATCTTTTTAGGTATACCTCCTCAGTCCTTTTCCTAACTCCTTAGGTAGAAAACAAATGGATGCAAACATGTATTTGAAAACATGTATGGATGATGGCTGCAAATGGTTGCTAGTGGTTGCTCGTGGATGCATATACACACACACACCCTAGGTTATATATCGGCTCAGTCACTTCATATTGCATATGCATATATGTATTCTCATTTTGTATATGGTTGAAACTTGATATGCTGCCATATGGTCGTCGCATTTGTATGAATGGTTGTGCACTCATATAGAATTATGAGTAGGAAAAATTTGCATACATAATGGATTCATGACACTTACATGATTCACATTTAAGGAGGTTAACTGAATCAGTAGACCGCCTGATTTCTGCATTAGATAAGGACATGGACACACACTATGCATATGATCATGAAGCATTAGAAGTCTTTTAAGGACAGTGGATGCCTGTGTTTGTTGGTTGAGTAGATGGACTGATGGATGGTAGGATATATATTCTTCCTAACATGAAGATTTCGAGGACGAAATCCTTTTAAGGGGAGAGAATGTAACACCCCGTGAATTCTATAACGTTAAGCTTCACAAATTAAAGTATAATTAATTCTAAATGAAAGAATTAAGGGAAATGGGTTACGCCATTGCTTCGTCTTGGAATTCAGCTTGAGATAGAGTCCGAGTTTGCACGAATCGGACTCCGTATGAAGGAGTTATGCCTTCGGAAGTTTCAGAATAAAATTTAAATTCAAACAGCTCCGTTTAAAATTCAAAATTCGAATTTCAGGTTCAAACTGGGCTGGGCAGGAAAATTCCCGCCAAGAGACCAGGTCGACCATAGGGTCGACCATGGTGTCGACCTGGGTGTCGACCTGCCAATCGACCTGCCTGGTCGACCTGACTGGCTAGGTCGGCTCTGGCTCGAATTTCTGTGGCTCTGTGTGTCACTAGGGCTGACGTGTCACCTCATGATTGGCTCTTTGAACTTTGTATGGTCTAGATTCCTCCTGTCTTCATCTGACGGCTCAAAACAATTTAAAAATCTATAAATACACCCTAAGTCTCAACTGAATATTCACACAAAAAAATAAGAAAGGAGTCGTCATACTGCCAGGGAGGAATTGAGCATAGCCGTCAAGAGAGAAAAGCCTAAGAGACGAATCAAATTAAGAAGAAGATTAAAGTTTAAACAAATTAATCAACGCAACGTTAGTCTACCCAAAGGAGCGCAAGTTAGTTTCAGAATTCAGAATCCAGAATTCAAGATTCTGCATTCGTTGTAAGCATAGTGACCTTTCAGAATATGAATAAAAATTGTGATGTGATTCGATGTAAATGAAAATAGAATTGTGTTATTGTATTGTATAAATTCTGTGTATTGTAATGGTTCTATCATGACTTGTGCATTGATGTTTGTGGCATAAATTGATTGATGCAAGCCTATTGAACAATTGTATATGAAACAATGGCACTTGCAAGTTTGTGGCAAAAACTAGAAATTGATCCCCTTATGTATATGTCGATGGCATGGACTATGTATATTCTCTAAGTCTAAATTAGAATTTATGTAAACATGTTCTAGATTTGAAACCTTTTATGCCTACATGACCCAAAGCCTATGATATCATTCTCATGTTCATTTGCAAGTATAATTGGATCTATGTTAAGTATCGTTTGGGTTTCATAAACTAAGCAAGTTCATGTTTATTTGCAAGTATAATTGGATCTATGTTAAGTATTGCTTGGGTTCCATAAACTATGCAAGTTCATGCTGAAATAGGCTATGTGATTAGATGTTATAATTGGACATTTTGGTGAATATACTACATGCTAGTTTTGTGTTTGACATTATCCCAAGTTAAACATGTTTAAACACAAGTTTGTATAAGCCTAAACTATGCCATTTCATATGTCACCTACTTAGTTATACTTTGATTTGAATGCAAGTTCACATGACCCATATTATATGTTAGTTGAATCGCTAAATTGCAAGTTCATGCGCCACACACCTTTATGTATTACATGTTCTTGATTTCCACTTTTTTTCCTCACGTTTATAAAGTTGGGCTGAATTGTAACAAGCCTAACACATGTTATAATGTTGCGAACAAACGGGGGTAATAACGTTGGGTTTTAAACATGAAAATATATGTTTGCATGTTTGGCACATGCCAATGACAATGACATTTAAGCGGTATGAATTTATATACCCAAGAATAAAAGATATGACATTTACATATATAATTGAGAAGTATTAAAATATGTAATTTAGAAAACACGATATGCTTAACCAGAGGTTGGATTGAGTTGTGATGTAAATCTGCCCGGACCCGCCGGCTGTCCAGTAGTCACAACAATACCTATCCAATGTGGGTGGTTAAGCATTGAGCCCAATAAGGACTCGAGGTTAGACTGAGCTACGGTGTAAACCTGCCCGGAACCGACCGGCATATCCAGTAACCGTAGCAATACCTGTCTAATGTGAGTGGTCAGGTGCTCCTAAGAGGCTAAGAAAAGATGGTAGGGTTAAGTCAACTATAACACTTAACCAAACTCAACATGTTATCAAGATTTGATGGGTAGAGTTAGGTAAATACAGACACTTAAACACTTAACATGTTTGACTAGAAAATCATGGTAATGTGGGACCCGTTTCAGCAGTAACCCAAGTTAGGTATCAACGGTACCCTGAAACTAGGCAGGGTGGGGCACGATTACTGGGCTGATTGTAAGCGGTCAAATCGACGGCGGTAGGTGCACAGTGTAGGTCTAACGAGGTGCGGGCATGCACACACTCAGGAGAAGACAACCAGGGCACTGGGGACACCAGTAGTATAACATATGCCTTCTAGAATTTGTGTCGGGGCCGCCACCATGGGTCTTGATACACCCCATGGTGGGACCAACATTGGTATCTACAATTCTTGGGGGCCGTACGACACATGTTAACGCGAGTAGGAGCCGATCTTTCGAAAATGGGGATCACTTCACCCTCACCATGGGGTGCTAGTTAGAATAAACTCAAGTAGGTGCAGAGATATAGTATGGGTGCAATAGTACATTCGACACTTCCTTAGCTTGGGACACTTTCCTATTTTCAGTATATATCTATCATGCCCTTTTCTTATTCACATACTGAAGAGTTACTAGATTTACTCAGGCTTTATGTCTGACCCTATTTCCTTTTTGTCTTCTTTTCTTTCGTTCCCCCCTCCCCCCAGGTCCACAAGGAGGAAACAGCTCAGCTCAGTCAGGCTCTTTACAAGCTTCAAGACCGTAGATATATGATTTGGATCTCTTTTGCTTGGATTTTGGCTTTGGATATCACTGTGGGGATTTTTGTCACTTTACTTATGTTTTATGCTTCTTTAATAATCAAGACAGTTATGAGGTTGTAATGATGGTAGTATTTTGAGACAAATATGGAAATGTGTTGTTGGAACACATATTGATGAAATAAAAGTCTGTTTGGTTTCTGCTGTTTAAAATATGTGTATTTATATCTGTCTTGAGTTTATCTGTGGCCTTTTACTTATAAACCTCCACCAAAGTTAAGGCATTCCCTTTGTGAGTGACCTCGACGGAGGTGGGGTGTTTCACACAGGGAGGAAATGTTACCACTTAGCTCAGTTTTCTTTCGAAGCTCGAAGATAGTCGATGTATTGCTTTGGACTCTCTCTTCCACTGCTATGGCTGGTTCACGCTTTATTGGGGAATATCATTGTTATTTTTATGCTTTTTTATACTTGGAAGTTTTTAAATCAAGACAGAAGTTCTATGTATTACTTTTAAGTATGATTGAAACAACTGTTGTTAAAAGCTTGATTGAATTAATTTGTTTATAAAAATGACTTTGTTTTGCACTGCTTTATTTGCCTGTCTTGTAATTTATCAACATCTTTTACCTGTAATGCTCCACCGAAGTTAAAACATTCCCTTTGTGAGTGACCTTAAGGATAGTAAAGATGAGACTAAGGGAGTTTTGCTAAAGAGCACAACACAAGGATGAGGAATTCATGGATATGTACTTGGTTCACAAAGGAGGTAAAAAGGAAAGAGTAGTAAAACCTAAAACAAGAGGAAGTGTCACTATTACGGACAAAGGCCAGAGCAAAGGATAGGATTTTCCAGAAGGCAAGTGCATGCTCTCACCGCCAGCATACCTGAGAGAGAGGTAGTAAAGCTTCGGTTGAAAAAGTCTAGTTTTTCTTTTTTGATCATCCTTTTAGTGCTTTTTTTATTTTAGCGCTTCACATTCGTTTATATCTGCTTCCACAGTTGAGTCTCTACACCTTAGTACTTGTATAATAGAAGATCCCATTATTGTCTCAAATCCAATTTGTGGTTCGGCTCATTTATCTTTGGTTTGTAAGGATTTGAGATGCTTATGTTTCCAGGTTTCATGGGCTATGGGTTGATTCTAGGCATGGATTGGTTAGCTAGTAATTGTGAAAGGAGTGTAGTTAGACTTTCGACTTACCTCGGGAATACCCTCGAGATTTCGTGCGATCCTAAGGGATCAGTTTGTCTAGCTACCTAGAATCACTTTATGTATTTATCGATGATTTTCGATCCGTTGGAGTAGTCCATGAGTACGCTAGATGTTTTTGATTAGGGTAGAGGTTTTCCCCCTAAAACTCAAGACAGACGTCCGCATATATCTAGTTGACAATGCAAAGCCAGCTATGCAATCAACGATAGTTTTGGAGCAAGATTGGCGAGGATAGCCAGAATCGGTTAAGTGTTCAGTTGTTTGGTTGTTTTGCTAGTATATCGTCCAAATTCGGAGGAGGTATTCCTTGGGTGCTTATCTGATATTGGTTTAGGCCTTTGGGGCTTGTACTTGAGGGATATCAAGTTCAACTAGGATGGTTTGCGTAAGGGATATCGACCCTCAGATTTGTGACATGATGGATAAGCTAAGTAGAGGAGGGACCTATAATCATCTTAGTGTATACACTTGGTATCATGGTTAACATCTTTTTATCTTGGAAACATAGTTCGACTACATTGGATGCCCTCTAGCATAGTAAGTGAGCGAGGTCCTATCTTTACTAGTGGGTTTTGGAAATGAAGGTCAAGAAGCTTCGCAATTGTGAAGTTAAATTAGTTAAGGTACAGTGGAGTGAAGCTCAAGAAGATGCGACTTAGAAGACTGAAGACTAGATACGCGCATCATACCCTTTTTGAGGGTATATCCTTGATTCCTCTTTTTCTATAAAGTTTATTAGCATGCTAGTCTTTATCTTTTATGTATATCCTCTCGGTCCTATCCTCGATCCTTAGGTAGAAGCCAATGGATGTAAACATGTGTTTGAGACATGTTATGTTTGGTGGATGCAAGTGGTTGCAAGTGGTTGCTAGTGGATGCTCGTGGATGCATATACACACACATTAGGCACTAGATCGGCTCAGTCACTTTCATATTGCATATGCATATGAATGTATTTGTATATGGATAGAAACTTGATGTGTTATCATATGGATGTTGCATATGGATGAGTGAATCTGCACACATATAGTATTTACATGATTAGGGATATTTGCATACATATTGGACGCATGACACTCTCATGATTCGCATTAAGGAGGTCAACTAGATCAGTAGACCTCCTGATTTTGCATTAAATAAGAAACATATACACAAACTATGCATATGTTCATATGACATTAGAAACCTTTTAAGGACAATGGATGCATGTGTTTGATGGTTGAGTAGATGGACGGCTGGATGGTAGGATATACATTCTTCTTGACTTGAAGATTTCAGGGACAAAATTCTTTAAGGAATGGAGAATGTAACACCCCGTATTTTCTGTGAATGTCAAAGTAACAAATCAAAGCATACTTAATTTTTAAAAAAGAATTGAGGGAAACGGGTTACGCCATTACGTTCGACTCGGAATTCTTCTTGAGATGGAGTCCGAGTTTGCGTAAATTAGACTACATATGAAGAAGTTATGGTACTTAGAAGTTTCAGGAATTTAAAATAAAAACCAGCCCGAATTCAAATTTAAAGTTTCGAAATTCAAATCACACACCCGGGCTAGGCGGGAAATTTCCCGCCCAGGACCCAGGTCGATCAGGGGGTCAACCTGGATAGAACAGGTCGACTATGGGGTCGACCTGGGGGTCGACCTCCCCCCTTTTCCAGATCCATGGACAAATTCATTTTTCTTCATTTAGATGCCTGTTCTAACTAGATTCGTTGCTCCTAAGCTATTTAAACACCCCCAAACCTCACTTTCTCTCCACACAACTTCATTTTGCCTATACTCTACCCTAACTCATATAAAAATAAATCAAAGACGAGTTTATGCTGCTCAAGCTCTTCGTAGAAATCAAGTTTTAGAGATTCAAAGGCTAATTCAATGACTTCAACGACTATTTTCTTAGAATCAAATCAAATCTAAATTAGAAGAACAAATAGTCTACATCATGGGAGAGCTATTCAGTTTCAGAATACAGATCCCAGAATTCAAGACCTTTCTGTAATTTGTAAGTTCACGTTACTTTCAGAAATAAAAGTTAATTGTGATTCTGACATTGTAATAAATCTGGATCTGAGATTATGCATGTCTTTCTATATCCTTTGGATCTATGTCATTGATAATATTATGTCCGTTCTTTGTCTCTTCTTTCCTTCTTCCCTTCTTGTTTTATAGCCAGGCTACTGCGAGCCTGAGCCAGATCTCATAAGAGATGAACGTACGCTGGAAATAAAATTGGGCATAATTGAGTTGTAACTGATTTGAGGACATAACACATGTTGTATTAAAAACATAAAGTGTATCGAACATGTGATTTGAGATTTGAGGCATAAAGTATTGGACATATGACTTGAGATTTGAGGCATAAAGTATATTGGATATATAACTTTGGATTTGGGGCGTAAATCGAACTGCAAACATGTAAGTCCAAGTTAATTTCAGATTTAAACGCCTAATAGTGATTTTGGCATATACTGAAATGGATCTAAGTCCATAATACAAATCTCTTAGATTAACTCCTATCTTTCTGTTGAATCAATGATTTACATGCCTAGGAAGTTATTATTCAATCATGCCTAGTTTTGTTGGACATCTGATATCACTACAAGAATATACACTTTTGATAGCACCCTCCCGCATAGCCCTGTTAAACGGCATACTATTTTTGGATTTGGAACGCTAACAAAGGGACTATATTATATGCTGAACGCTATACATTGAAAAAGGCGGGTAAATAATTCCATTTATGCAAGAATTAAAAAAAGCTTACTGTCCCTCGCTTATTTTACAAAATAGATGTCTTTCATTTCACCAACGGCAGTTTACCCCCCAAAACCCTGAATAGAAAAATCCTTAAACCAACGCAACTCAAAATCACGAATTGCAAAACTACCGCAGTTATCAACAATCAATTTCAAAATTGTATTGTAATCAGTCTCTTACAAGATCGATCCCAATCCCTAAAAGGGCACGGTTTGAATGGTCGTCAATAGGAACTATGGGATCTGTTATACTTTTACACGACTTAGCTCTCGATTCTTTGTCTACTCGTTAGTACTTGTAGACTAATCTATTTTTTTTTTTTGAATGGTTACTTATCAATTTTTGAGTTTGGTTATCAATTTTTGAGTTTGGTTAACAAAACGATAGGCTCCAATGCTAGAAATTTAAGATATCTGCGTTATCAGACTTTATGAAAAACATACAAGAAATGTTCAAAATCATTGGCTTAACCAACTGACATAAAAATATCACCTAGTACTTGTGGTTTACAAGCCACCAAGCTCTCCTTACTCTTTCTCACTGTTACAATAACTAAAGTATGGAATGGTTAAAAAAATTATAAGCCGGTTAATATCATTAGTATCTTGCATGAACTAATTATATATTCAAGTTATATTGGCGGCTCAGTTTGTGTTACAAGGATTGATTACACGGGACCTATGAATTCAGGTTATAGTCGGATAAGGCACATTAAGTCCACAAATTTAGTTACTGTTTGGAGCCCATATATTGAGAAGTGGTCGTGGTGATTAACTAAAGTTGATGGTTCAATGAAGTCATAGAGTATTTATATTATGATTGCACATTGGGGTCATGAATTGTGATTTCTTCTTACCTGCATCCCTAATTTATGGTATGTGGACTCGTAACAATCATTGTTTATTTGTAAGGATCATTCGACAACCATAATATATACATGGCTATTTATGGTTAACGTTTTAATGTGTCATTGCCGTACTTTCCCCATTTAGCCTTCTGTCTAAATAATGCTAGGCTAGTTTTATCATTTAGCATTTTTTGACTAATCCAAATAATGACCGATGTTTTCACTGAAATTAACTACCTAGATTCATTGTGAACTTTTGATTAGTATATAAATCCACCGAACACATATTCTTCACATTGTGCACTCTACAATTGGTGTGCATTGGATATATGTACTAAAATTCATGTCAGTTCGAAATGCAACTTTTTGTATCGATCAAATGGAGCAGTGCAGTAGTTTAAATTCACATTTACTTCATTTGTACTTGAGTATATAATATATTATGCTAGTATTTATATACATTTACGTAACATAATCAAGGCGATAAAAGCATCATTTGTGGTTCAAGAGTGAAAATCGACTTTGTCAGCAAGTTAAGAATGTACGTACAATTACAAGAATCACACAGAACTGTAGACGAGGTAATTAATAAATTCCACCGCTTGAAATGATGAAATGTACCCTATTCCTTTGATCCATCTATAACTGCAAATTTGGGAAAGGAAAAGAGATGCGTCAGTAGATAGGAAAATTCGATATATTATAATTCAGGCATGTAGATTGGAAAGTTACCCTATGTTAATTTCATAATACCATATACTTCTAGGTTTTGGTGCTAGTAGGTAATATTTGTAACAGCAAAAAATAATAGATGTTTCAATTGTTCTACCCATTTCACATCTTAGTCTTATACACTTAATGGTTTTATTTCCCCCACCTCCTTCTCACTATCATCACCTTAACATGCACTTCCGATTCTACTCATATTACTACATATTCAGTTAGTATGTGTTCTTTAGTGATATACTGATTGCACCCTGTTGTTTTAGACCATGATGATTTTAGAGTGAGTACCTCTATTATGTCCTGTGTAATAACATGTCTTGTACTTTCTAAAGCTGAAGCTTTGCTTCTCAATTGCCAACTTCTATTTGAAGTAACATTGAAATAACTTTCAGTATTGTTTTTTCATATGATATTTTAATCCATATGTGGTATTTATTAAAATATACGTAATTTATGAAAAGAAAATGATCTATTCAATATGGTATTGCCTCCCATTGTGAAGCACGCATCATTTATAATTTAAGGAAAAAGATGAAATGTCATTAACCTTTCTAAATTTCATAGGTTGTCTCAAATTCAAAAGTATGGTGCAAGTAATAACCTTCTATGCGCTAGTGTTTTGCTTTCTTTGTGTTCTTATAACCTTAACGTACTAATAACCTTCTATGGTGATGATCGCAACATCATCAATATTTATTTTTAGGTATTGAAATGGAGAAAGAAATATGGTGTCAGTCGAGATGTCGAGTTTATACCTCAAATTATTCTAAAAATATCTAAGAAATATTTAAAAATGTCATTTAAGCATCTTTCAATTTCATAAAAACTAATTAAGTTGTTAATGTGTATAACTCGATTATACAATATATTAAACCACTAGATTTCCAACCGTTCCTTTTTGGGGATGAAATTTTTTGAGTTAGGGAGAGGATGACGACTCTTAAATCTCGACAACTATAAAAAATAATTTTGTTAACTTAAGAATTAAAAATTTAATTTATTTTGAATTATAAAGAATGTATGGATTCGATTCCTGATTATAAACATAAAATACGTACGTCAAATTTGAATAACGAAAAAATAAAATGATCGTTAATTAAGAACTCATTTTTCCATGAAACGGACGTGAAATCGGTAATTAGCAAATTACTGATTCTTAATTTATAATATAAAATTAACTACAGAAATTTTATAATGAAAACCTTGAATTTCGTTTTGTCAAATTTTAACTTCTCTAGCTCTGTTTAAATTGATTTACATAATCTATTTGCGGTAGCAACCAGTGAAACTAACATTAAAATGAAAAATTTGATTATGAATTTTGAAATATGATTAATTAAATACAACAAAAGAATAAATTTCATAATAAAATACGCTATTTTGTTCTGTTCGCGTAAATTTGGATAAAAAGATTTTAAAATCATTACAAACAAAATGTTTCAAAATTGAGGTATTTTAAAAAAAATACAAGATCATTTTCTACGTGTAACAACTCGATTTTTTGACCCTCAAATGTCGACACTAATACATCCGCGGTATTCACGTGCCAAGCGCCCATGTGCCGGAAAGGTGAAAAGCTAGGGTGAAATAAAATAAAAGGAAAATAGACTGAGGAAGAAGAGGACACAATATCAAAATCTCACAACGGAATGATAACATATAATATAATGAATGATCTTTACAAAATAAAGCAACATGATTACAACTATTAGAGAAGACTAACCTATCATCAACTTGGACAGTTATAACAACTTGTCCTCATAAATGTTGATTTACAACATAGATTTCAGTGGATACAAAAAGTGCGGTAAGCTGAACTCCAACTCTTTTCCAGATGCTCCAAAGTAAAACCTGCCATACTCAGCCTACTTGAAGGAGTACGTGAGGATTTTAGGGAAAACAAAAACCAAGCGTCAGGCATCAGTCTGGTATGAGAAACTCAAGATACACATTGCATGTAACAACATTGAGAGGACCATGCAGATTACTACTCCGGTTTTACCCTCAAAAGCAACCAACCATTCATTAAGTTTACTATAGTTGTATAAAAAATAATGTCTAGGGCGTAGAATACAAATAAATTCACATAGAAGGAATGGTTACATTGGTTACATTCAACAACTACTAAGTGTATAAACAAAACCGATAAGACACGTTCGCATATTGGATTTTCCCATCGGAGATCTCTCAATACAGATCTGAACTCCATGCACAAGGGTAATAAAGTACCTCCGAGCATCGTATATCTCTAGATAAAATATACCATAAGGTAAACACAACTGGGCCACACCCGAAAACACCGGAGTGCATCACGTGGAACCAAATATACCCAACTCCTGCACTCAACTTTGAGGAGCTCTCGCACGATTCCATAATAAGCATACACTAGATATGCAGTCAATATATCCTGTCGTGGGTTAGCAAACCCCACATTGTGCTCCTACTCTATTTTCCGTCATTTCCGATGTCGAGATTTCGTTCTGCATATTTAACACGTGTCTTCATCACTCGAACTAAACAAGAATTCCCAGATGGATTCCCAAAGCTCAATATATCTTGGAATCACACATAGATTCCTTCATTGATCTCGGAATCACATATGGATTCAAATACATCAACAGATCTTGGAATCACACATATATTCTTTCACAGATCTTAGAATCACTATATGTGTTCGAGCATCTCAACAGATCTCGAATCGTCATATGGCCTTCACTTCACAACGGCTTCCAAAAAATAGAACCGTATACTAGTTTTGAAGTGGTTTTTTAATAAGTAGAACACTTACCAATCCTGAACTCCTCAAAACCAATCGCTGGATTTAAGGTCAAGTTCTATAGTCGATTAACCGACTACAATTCACATAATAGATGATTGTGTATAGAAAACAACCTCACTTAATTTCCATAACAAACACTAAACATCCAAGGCAGTATCAAGGTCATGAAACATGATAACAGTCAAATAACTATAAGGTCACAAAGCATGATAACAGTTAAATGACTATTAAGTAACAAAGCATAATAACAGTTAAATCACTATCAAGTCACAATGAATGATAACAGTCGAAGCACGATTAACTCATATAAACGTCTTTTAATCCCTTTCCCATTTAATTAATCTTTCATTGATTAATACTTCTTTATTAGTAAACTTCTTTTATCTAATAAAACTTCATTTGTCAAATAAGACTTCACTTATCTAATAAGACATCACTTATTAATAAGACATCATTTATTAATCAATAACTCATACTCGATTAGTATTCCTTTATGTACTAGTGTATATATTCAACTTGTACATATAAAAGGTGTATACGTATATATTCTACTAATTCTCTATCTCTTTTATAGCCATACTATTTAAAAAGGGTTTTAATTTACTTATCTCTCTGGCATAAGTATAATCACAATTCATTTCTAAGATTTCCTTTATAGCTTTTATACTTCAAAACGCATTCATATACTTATCCCTTCGGTGTAAGTATATCCATAATTCATTTCTACGATTTCCTTTATAACTTCAATACTTCAAAACGTATTCTTATATTTATCCCTCCGACATAAGTATATCCATAATTAATTTCTAGGATTTCTTAAAATATAATCAAAAAGGTTAAAACCATTGTTTAATAAAGAACCTCTTCTATTTTATAAGTTAAACATCTTATTCAATATCTTTATTCTGAAAGATTCCTATACTTGTTTCTATCTTTAAAATCAATAATTAAAGATCTAAGTATATTCAAAATCATTAAACCTTATATTCCAGCTTAACTACATTCCAAGTGTTTAAAAACAAGTGTTGTTAAAACACTATTTACAACAACCCAAAACAAATCCTTTTATAATTATCTTTAAACGTTTGTTTGAAGATACGATTATATTTACTTCCATGATATAATCTGAGAGGGTTAAAGACGAATGTAATTAACACACTGTCACGAAAAATCCAAAACCATTTTATGCTTATAGAAATCAAGGTTCATATACTTAACTCATTTCCGACATTATCAACTTAATAATCCCTCAGACAAGAGTGATGCCAGGTAAGTTAGAGCACTGGTTGCATATCCCTCCTTACCTAGACACCCCATTCTTGACACTCACAGATAGATAAGCCTATTCGTCGGTTATTAGAATTAAGAACATTAATATATTCAATAAACAAGTAAGTAATCAACATGATTAACACGTTTCCAACATTCCCAACTTGTCTATTTCTCGGTTAAGAGGGAAGCCAGTAGGTTAGAGCTTTATTGCTCTATCCCTACTCACCATCAATTTTAACTCTCACAAATAGATAAGCCTACTTCGTTGGCTTATTAGTGTTAAGCATTATCAATTACCTTTTAATCTATTGACTTAATCATGACAAGGTTTAGCAATTCATAACCCATTTCAATCTTTGTTTTATTTGAAAAGATATTTTAGAAAGAAGATTTTTTGTACTTTAAAATACTCTAGTAAGAGTTAAGAAATCATATTAAAAAGATAAGATAATTTACATAAACTTAAAGAACATTTATAAAACTTAGAAATCCAAAAATCGAGGTTAAATGGGTAGTTTTGCACTAGTGAAGTTTTGGTCATTTTAGATGGGTTACTTAGCATTTTGCTATTCAATAACTTCAAGATAGTAAACATACAAGTAGTACACAAGATTAAATATGATAAGAAATCACTAACGATGTCATTACAAAGTTCCATACAAAGTGTTGAAAATACAACAATTCAAACTGCATTATAGCAACTATCGTTATAAGTGCACTTTCAAGTTCAAGTCCATAATATGTGTAACACCCCACCTCCGCCAATGACACTCTTGCAAGGACACTAGCTTTGGAGGGGCGTTAAACGAGGTAAACATGCATGCAGATATCACAAGGCAGAACATATAAGTAAAACAGAGTAGTAAAGCAGCGGATAAAACTAGCATTTCAAAACCATAGTCAAGTTACATCAAAGTACTTGGTCATTATTTTCCCATAAAACAAAGTCTAGAACATAAGATGAAAACTGAAAAAGAAACATAAAGTAACTATCCCTAAAGTAGATTAAAGCCATAGCATGCTCAAACCATACATGAGCTATCCAGAAAAGCAGCTAAAGATCCAGCTAGGTACCAGTGTTCCCACCCTGCAAACCTGGGGGGGGGGGGGGGGGAACGGAAGAAAAGAGGCGAAAGAAAACGGGTCAGTCAAAAAGACTGGTAAGTCCTATTTACTATTAGTATAAAAACTAATAAAGTTAACTGAACATGTAAAACAGAGATGAGATGTAGGGTGATAACTGGCATGGTGAAAAGTTAACAAGATAGATCAAGTGTGGCATCGCATATACAAGGTTAAGTTGCACCAGGTGTGTACTAGTATTCCAATCCATGTCAAGTATAAACAAGAAATGATCCCTTGGCCCAAAGCTGGCCCATATCATGAGATGACCTAAATCGAGGTCCAACTACTCGGTCTAGTCGATCGGTTCCCTATAAGCCTAACTTGTCGTGTATCGGTGTCATACGGCTTAATCGTGGAATGTAGTTAACTGTGCTAGGTCCACCCCAGGGTGTATCCAGCCCTAAGGTGTAAACCACAAACACAATTCAAGCACGCACAGTCTAAACCTACTGGTGCCCATGTTCAACTCCGGACTTAATGTGCACGACCATTTTCCGCCTGAACGATCGGTGCACCCTTCAGTCGTCTCTTTTGGTCTCTTACAATCAATCCAGTAATCGTGCCCCACCCCAGCCTAGTCCAGGGTACCCATGATACTTCCAAGTTGGTTATTGCTGAAAAGGACCACGTAACTAGGATTTCAAGTGGGTTAAGTGTGGTTAACCCTATCCTAACCATGTATTGAGTTGGTTAAGTGTATTCAAGCAGTTCATGACTTAACCCTATCAATACATCGGGTTTAATCGGTTAAGTGTATTCAAGTAGTCCATGACTTTACCCTACCAATCCATCGTGTTTAATTGGTTAAGTATATTCAAGTAGCCCATGACTTAACCCTACCATGTGGCATTAATTAACTTAATGCACCCAACCTCTCACTTTAGACCTTGTTGTGATTACTAGTTAAGCCGGGCGGGTCCGGGTAGCTTTACACCACAACTTAGTCTAACCTCGGGTTTCAAGTGCGACATGACCAACTACTCACATTGGGTCCTATTGTTTGTAGCCACTAGTTAAGCCGGTCGGTTCCGGGTAGATTTATGCTACAAACTCAACCCAACCTCGAGTTGGCCACACTCATATTTTCTAAGTGTCATGTCCATCATTATGTTTATAAACATAATCAAAAGTCAATGTTCATGTCATATTTTAAAACCATGTTTTCATGTCATTAATATTACCCAACCCAACGCATTCCCATCGCATGTACGTTTCGCATAACATAACATAGATCAAAAGAGGGAACTTGGCAAAAGCATGACAAAAGGGCATAAGGTAATAAGGTTGGCCACAAGTTAAACATGGTGGCATATGAAGCATAAATATGTTCATTTAACTTGCATGTTACATGCATAACATTCAAACTTAGCGAATATGTGATACATGGTCCTAGATGACATAGGATGATGACTAGAAGTTCGCATATAACATTATATGCAAGTTATCATAAAGGTTATGAGAGTTCTCATGTTGCATAACGCAACATTTCAACATAAAGCTTATAGCTTTTAGCCCACAAGGTCAAGGTGATAGCTTTACAAACATGCATAGAATAAACCTATGCATAACATGTTAGAATCAAAGCACATATCATACTTAGGCCCAAACTCAACTTGCAACATGTCACTTTTAACTTCATAGTTAGAATCTAAGAGTAGTATAGGGCTTACAATGCTATGAAGACTAGAATAAATATAAAATAAGATTGAGACGAAGCCACACTAGCAAATCCGCAACCAAAGACGATAAACTCCACTTCAAGACTTGAGAACAAGAAGGAATAACCCCAAAGACAAAGAAAGATGGCTCTTTTACTTAAGAAAGATGGCTCCTTTATGACATAGATTGATTTGAGACACTCATGCTCTCATGAAGAAGGTGGAGGCCATGATTAGTGAACATTTGGGCAGCATTTAGTTGTAGGAATGATTAATGAGGGTTTAGGCTAGGCCTAGGGGTCTTTTTATAGAGATTAGGGGTAGTTTAGACCATAGGATTAACCCTAAATCGAATCTGAGCCATCAAATCCCGTCAGAAACTTCCTGAACAAGACCCAACATGTCAAAATGGTGCACCAGAAAAATTGGTCCGACCGGGGGGGTCGACCCCTGGGTCGACATGGGTGTCGACCCATTGGGGGGGTCGACACCAGTGTCGACCCCTGTGTCGACCCTGCCTGGGGCGGGGAAAATTCCCGTCCATTCTGCCTTGGTTGTAATTCGAATCTGAATTCGAATGTGAACTGTTTTCGGGCTTAGAATTTTCTGAAAACTTCATTGGGCCATAACTTGGTCATACGGACTCCGATTTTCGAAAACTCGGACTCTATTTCGCGTATTTTTCCGAGACGAACGCAATGGCACAACCCGTTTCCCTTGAGTCAGATTTTATCATTTAATTCTGCCTTGATTTATGTTATAACATGTTATTTAAAAATCCGGGTTGTTACATTCTCCCCTCCTTAAAGGATTTCGTCCCCGAAATCTTCAAGTTAGGAAGAACATATCCTACCATCCATCATCCATCTACTCAAAACATCATCCACGTGCAGTCATTTTCCTTAAAGGATTCTAAATGTTGTATGATCATATGCAAAGGTGTGTGTATATGTACTTATCTAATGCGAAAATCAGGCGGTTACTGATTCAGTAAACCTCCTTAATGCAAAGTATGTTAGTGAAATGAGTCCATATGTATGCAAATTCCTAACATAATTCATAATCTCTATATGAGTGCACATAACATTCATCCATATGCAACATCCACGGGATAGCATAACAAGTTTCATCCATGAATAAGTATAAGCACTCATGCATATGCAATATGAAAGTGTGTGAGCCGATCTTAGTGCCTAATGTGTACCATGCATCCACGAGTATCCACTTGCAAACACTTGCAACCACTTGCAACCATCAAGCATAACATGTTTCAAATACATGTTTCATCCAAAGGGTTTCTACCTAAGGTTCTTATGACAAGGTTAACGAGATAACAAGATAAACAGGATAAACATGGATAGCAAAAAGGAAGACATGAAAAAGGAAAAGAGGTCGAGAATGTACCCTAAAAAAGAAATGGATAAAGCCCACGCATCTTCTCCTCGGTTTCCCAAGTTGCATCTTCATCGGCTTCACTCCACTGAATTTTCACCAATTTGACTTCTCGATTCCTTAACTTCTTGATCTCTGTTCCCAAGATACGAATCGGAGCTCTCCTCAAGATTGCCTCTTTTTCTACCTCCACGTCTTCATGAATGCTTGGTTCAACCACCTCAGCGGACTCATGTAGGCACTTTCGGAGATGCGAGACATGAAAGACATTATGCACTCCGACTAGCTTCTCGGGCAATTCCACCTTATAGGCCATCTTTCCAATTCTCTCTATGATAGGGAAGGGTCCTACGAACCTTGGTGCCAGCTTCCCAACTGCTCCAAAACGTACCACTTTACGCAAAGGGGAAACCTTCACGAAAACCATGTCTCCCACTTCGAATTCCAAATCTACCCTTCGTTTGTCAGCATAGGATTTCTGTCTGTCTTGGGCCGCTTTCATCCGTCTTCTCACCAATTCCACTTTCTCGGATGTGTCCCGTAACATATTGGGCCCAAGTATAAGCCTATCTGTTGTCTCCCACCAACAAGATGGTGACCTACACGGCCTCCCATACAAAGCTTCAAATGGTGCCATCCCTATGCTGGCTTGATAGCTATTATTATAAGCAAACTCTACAAGAGGAAGGTGGTCTTCCCAAGTACCACCAAAGTCAAGAACATAAAGCCTCAAAAGAGCTTCTAGCACTCTATTCACCCTTTCGGTTTGGCCATCCGTCTGGGGGTGATAGGCTGTACTCAGATCCAATCGCGTACCCATCGCTTCTTGCAAACTATTCCAGAACTGGCTAGTGAAAATTGGGTCACGATCGCTAACTATGCTAGAAGGAACCCCATGCAACCGCACTATCTCTCGAAGATAAATAGATGCTAGCCATGATGCGGTCCTCTTGCTCTTTACTGGAATGAAGTGAGCACTGTTCGTAAGTCTATCAACTACGACCCATATGCTCGTGTTCCCTTTCCTTGACCTAGGCAATCCATCCACAAAATCCATAGAAATACTCTCCCACTTCCATTGCGGGACCTCCAATGGATGTAATAGCCCACCTGGTTTCTTTGACTCGGCTTTCACTTGTTGGCACACCATGCACTTTGAAACATACTCTGCCACATCTTTCTTCATTCCGGCCCAAAAGAAAAGGCGCTTCATATCTCTATACATCTTATCTCCTCCCGGATGTATATTCATCTTCGAGTGATGTGCTTCTTCGAGAACTTTATGCACCAAGTCTCCTACTTGTGGAACGCATAGCCTTCCATCACGCCTTAGCCAACCTTTATCATCAATAGTATATCTAGCAAGGTGACTAGACGTCTCACCACGAATCAACTTGTCCATGACTTCGACTATCTGTGGATCTTCCTTCTGCGAAGCCCCAACTTGATCAAGAAGTGTGGGTCTAAGCTCAAGGGATGCTAATGAACCCGTCATCGACTCAACGGTTGTCGTGAAATCAAAGGTTGCCAAGAACTCTAAGTTCTTTATCTCAATAAACAAGGGACTCAAAGTCTACCTCCTTCTGCTTAGTGCGTCTGCCACAACATTACCCTTTCCAGAGGTATAAGCTATCTCGAAGTCATAAGATGCCAAGAATTCCATCCACCTTTGCTGCCTTAGATTCAGATCTTTCTGCGAGAAGAGGTACTTGAGTGACTTGTGATCAGTATACAACTCAAACCTTTCGCCTAGAAGATAGTGGCGCCAGGATTTGAGGGCAAAGACGATCGCCGCCAACTCCAAATCATGAGTGGGATAGTTCTTCTCATGAACTTTAAGTTGTCTACCCCCATAACATATCACCCTTCCCTCTTGCATCAGAACAACACCTAACCCCGTGCCACATGCATCGGTGTACACGGTAAACATCTTACCGCCATCGGGTAATGCCAAAACTGGAGCTGTGGTAAGAGCCCTCTTGAGCCTTTGAAAAGCAAGTTCACACTCTAAGTCCCATGCAAAGACTAAGTTCTTCTTCGTCAACTTAGTAAGAGGGGCTGAAATCTTAGCGAAGTCCCTGATGAATTTCCTATAGTAGCCCGCCAGACCGAGAAAGCTTCTTACTTCGGTTGCATTCCTAGGAGTCTTCTAGTCTTGAACCACAACCACTTTCGTGGGATCCACCGCTATGCCTTGCTTAGAAACTATATGTCCAAGAAACCGAACTTCCCTTCTCCAGAAATGACATTTGGAGAACTTGGCTTTCAACTGATGCGTTCTAAGCGTATCCATCACTTCCTTGAGATGCCTAGCATGCTCTTCCTCATCCTTTGAGAAGATCAGAATATCATCCACGAAGACAACAACAAACTTGTTAAGGAACTCCCTGAACACCCTACTCATCAAGTCTACGAAGTAGGCGGGTGCATTAGTCAAACCGAATGGCATGACAAGCCATTCAAAGAATCCATCTGGAGTCCTAAACGCAGTCTTATCAATACTATCCTCAGCCACTCTAAGCTGATGGAATCTGGTGGCTAGATCGAGCTGAGAGAAAATAGAAGCACCAACAAGCTGGTCAGAGAGATCATCAATCCTCGGTAACGGGTGCCTATTTTTCTTTGTCAGCTTGTTTAACTCTCGATAATCAACACATAGACGAAGCGAACCATCCGCCTTAGTAGCGAATACCACCGGAGCACCCCATTCAGAAATGCTTCGCCTAATAAAAAATTTCTCAAGCAGCTCCTTGATTTGCTTACTGAGCTCCCTTCTTTCACGTGGGGCCATGTGCCTAATGGGCAATGATACTGGCTTGACATTATCGACAAGATAAATGCGAAAATCTATCTCTCGTTTAGGGGGTAACCCCTTAACTTCTTCAAAGACATCAGGATAGTCTCGGACCACCCTTACAGATTGCAGATCATCGATGGACGAGTCAAGAGATTCAAGATAACATAACATGACGGGACCTCTAGGGTTACAAGAAATTTCTAGGGTATTACCGAGGCGAGTCATGAGCCTCACCACCCTATGCTCACAATCGAGGATGGCTCCATAACTGGACAACCAATCCATGCCCAAAATCAACCCGTATCCCGTGAACCCGAGAACATAAGCATTACACGTGAATTCTACGGCCAAGATAGAAATCTTCAAATCCACACAAATCATAGATAAATGGGCGGAACCCCCAATTGGATTTGAAACACTGACGGGATCCTCAACTAGACTAGTACTTAGGTGCAAACTTTCAACAATATCAGAAGAAATAAAACTATGCGATGCGCCAGAATCAAATAAGGTGCGAACAGGATAATCAGAAATATAAACAAGGCTTTCTACAGAAATACTACCTCGGTCCTGAACTAGAGCAGTGTTGAGGGCATGCACTTGCCCTCCAGAAGGTCCTGCACGCTGAGTCTGTCCTTGCCCTTGTCCTTGCTTCTTGGGGCAGTCCTTGCTAAGGTGTCCAGGCTCTCCACAGTGAAAGCATTCGCCCAACTTCCTCTTCTTCTTTCTGCAATCCTTGGCTATGTGCCCAACAATCCCACAGAAGTTGCATTTTCTTGGGTCCTTTGCCTTGGCCTTGTTGCCCTTGCTGTTCTTGTTGTTCTGATTGCTCTGATTTCCTCCCCACTTGGAGTCTGTCTTCTTGGCTTGAGTCTCATTAGTCTTGACTTCCTTCTTGCCATTCTTATCGTCTCCTTGAAGCAATGCCATGTCCACTAGGCCTTCAAAAGTGGCCCCCATGGGTATATGAGATAGGGCTAAACCTTGTAATGGCTCATTCAACCCTCGTGCAAAGCGTAAAGCCTTCTTCTGGGGAGTATTAACCATGTCCAAACGGAATCGAGCGAGCTGGTTAAACTTATTCACATACTCCCTCACTGTCATGTCCCCTTGCTTCAAAGATATAAACTTCTCCAATTGCAGATTCGCCTCAGCAGATGATAGAAACTTAAGCCCAAACCTCGTCCTAAAGTCGGCCCAAGTCTCTATAGGCCTAGTCGCATTGGTGACCTCCCACCAATAAGCAGCTTCTTCTTTCAATAGCCACGCTGCCAACAGAACTTTTCTATGGTCTTCCACATCGAAGATGGCGAAGAGATCTTCAGTTTCATTCAACCAATTTCTTGCCTCCACAAAAGTCTCCGTCCCAATAAAATTCTTGCCACCCATCGCCTTAAAGTCTTTGCAAACCTTAGCGAAATCTGCTTGTGGATTCTGAGGAGGAGGAGGAGGGACCTCAGTTACGGTGGGGGTGTTTGCTGGTCCCACATCATTGGCCCTAGCTTCCAAGTACCTCCGGAACCATCCGGGAATGGTTACTCCCTCGGGAAGGTTAAGATCGGCCATACTGAAAAAGAAAAAGATAGATTCAGAACGAGGAAACGAAGGATAGTGCTAATGGCTTTTGGGGAATAGCCTTTTAAAATAACTAGACTTTTCTTTGGAAAATACTTAATTGGTTTTGAAAATAGTTTTTCAAAAGGTAAGTTTTGAAAACCTTTTGCTCAAATCTTGTAAACCTTATGCTCTGATACAAAATGTAACACCCCACCTCCGCCAATGCCACTCTTGCAAGGACACTAGCTTTGGAGGGGCGTTAAACGAGGTAAACATGCATGCAGATATCACAAGACAGAACATATAAGTAAAACAGAGTAGTAAAGCAGGGGATAAAACTAGCATTTCAAAACCATAGTCAAGTTACATCAAAGTACTTGGTCATTATTTTCCCATAAAACAAAGTCTAGAACATAAGCTGAAAACTAAAAAAGAAACATAAAGTAACTATCCCCAAAGTAGAATAAAGCCATAGCATGCTCAAACCATACATGAGCTATCCAGAAAAGCAGCTAAAGATCCATCTAGGTACCAGTGTTCCCACCCTGCAAACCTGGGGGGGAACGGAAGAAAAGAGGCGAAAGAAAACGGGTCAGTCAAAAAGACTGGTAAATCCTATCTACTATTAGTATAAAAACTAATAAAGTTGACTGAACATGTAAAACAGAGATGAGATGTAGGGTGATAACTGGCATGGTGAAAAGTTAACAAGATAGATCAAGTGTGGCATCGCATATACAAGGTTAAGTTGCACCAGGTGTGTACTAGTATTCCAATCCATGTCAAGTATAAACAAGAAATGATCCCTTGGCCCAAAGCTGGCCCATATCATGAGATGACCTAAATCGAGGTCCAACTACTCGGTCTAGTCGATCGGCTCCCTATAAGCCTAACTCATCGTGTATCGGTGTCATACGGCTTAATCGTGGAATGTAGTTAACTGTGCTAGGTCCACCCCAGGGTGTATCCAGCCCTAAGGTGTAAACCACAGACACAATTCAAGCACGCATAGTCTAAACCTACTGGTGCCCATGTTCAACTCCGGACTTAATGTGCACGACCATGGTCCGCCTGAACAACCGGTGCACCCTTCAGCCGTCTCTTTTGGTCTCTTACAACCAGTGTAGTTAACCCTATCCTAACCATGTATTGAGTTGGTTAAGTGTATTCAAGCAGTTCATGACTTAACCCTATCAATACATCGGGTTTAATCGGTTAAGTGTATTCAAGTAGTCCATGACTTAACCCTACCAATCCATCGTGTTTAATTGGTTAAGTATATTCAAGTAGCCCATGACTTAACCTTACCATGTGGCATTAATTAACTTAATGCACCCAACCTCTCACATTAGACCTTGTTGTGATTACTAGTTAAGCCGGGCGGGTCCGGGTAGCTTTACACCACAACTTAGTCTAACCTCGGGTTTCAAGTGCGACATGACCAACTACTCACATTGGGTCCTATTGTTTGTAGCCACTAGTTAAGCTGGTCGGTTCCGGGTAGATTTATGCTACAAACTCAACCCAACCTCGAGTTGGCCACACTCATATTTTCTAAGTGTCATGTCCATCATTATGTTTACAAACATAATCACAAGTCAATGTTCATGTCATATTTTAAAACCATGTTTTCATGTCATTAATATTACCCAACCCAACGCATTCCCATCGCATGTACGTTTCGCATAACATAACATAGATCAAAAGAGGGAACTTGGCAAAAGCATGACAAAAGGGCATAAGGTAATAAGGTTGGCTATAAGTTAAACATGGTGGCATATGAAGCATAAATATGTTCATTTAACTTGCATGTTACATGCATAACATTCAAACTTAGCGAATAGGTGATACATGGTCCTAGATGACATAGGATGATGACTAGAAGTTCGCATATAACATTATATGCAAGTTATCATAAAGGTTATGAGAGTTCTCATGTTGCATAATGCAACATTTCAACATAAAGCTTATAGCTTTTAGCCCACAAGGTCAAGGTGATAGCTTTACAAACATGCATAGAATAAACCTATGCATAACATGTTAGAATCAAAGCACATATCATACTTAGGCCCAAACTCAACTTGCTACATGTCACATTTAACTTCATAGTTAGAATCTAAGAGTAGTATAGGGCTTACAATGCTATGAAGACTAGAATAAATATAAAATAAGATTGAGATGAAGCCACACTAGCAAATCCACAACCAAAGATAATAAATTCCACTTCAAGACTTGAGAACAAGAAGGAATAACCCCAAAGACAAAGAAAGATGGCTCTTTTACTTAAGAAAGATGGCTCCTTTATGACATAGATTGATTTGAGACACTCATGCTCTCATGAAGAAGGTGGAGGCCAGGATTAGTGAACATTTGGGCAGCATTTAGTTGTAGGAATGATTAATGAGGGTTTAGGCTAGGTCTAGGGGTCTTTTTATAGAGATTAGGGGTAGTTTAGACCATAGGATTAACCCTAAATCGAATCTGAGCCATCAACTCCCGTCAGAAACTTCCAGAACAAGACCCAACATGTCAAAATGGTGCACCAGAAAAATTGGTCCGACCGGGGGGGGGGGGGTCGACCCCTGGGTCGACATGGGTGTCGACCCCTGGGTCGACATGGGTGTCGACCCATTGGGGGGGTCGACACTGGTGTCGACCCCTGTGTCGACCCTGCCTGGGGCGGGGAAAATTCCCGCCCATTCTGCCTTGGTTGTAATTCGAATCTGAATTCGAATTTGAACTGTTTTCGGGCTTAGAATTTTCTGAAAACTTCATTGGGCCATAACTTGGTCATACGGACTCCGATTTTCGAAAACTCGAATCTATTTCGCGTATTTTTCCGAGATGAACGCAATGGCACAGCCCGTTTCCCTTGATTCAGATTTTGTCATTTAATTCTGCCTTGATTTATGTTATAACTTGTTATTTAAAAATCCGGGTTGTTACAATATGTCAATTTCATACTAATCCTTATGTGCTTTGTTTCAGATCCATTCCACTTGTTATACACGTCAATTCAAATCCAATTTCAAGTCCTTTCCAATTCATTAACATGGATCACATATGTCACTTACTTTTAAAGTAAGAATCAAGTTAACATTTTTAACATAAGTTAGCAACATTCACGCAACTTTAAGCATAGTTAAAAACATGCAACAGGGTTTATGTTTGTTGTACTAAATAGTGAGTAAACTCACCTTAATCCTTAGCAAATCCAGTATCCAAGAATAAGAATAAAGATCCAAGAATAAGAACGAAGATCTAAGCTAGTAACTTCCTTCCTTTCCTTATTTTTCCTTGCTTCCTTCCTTATATAGCTCACGGCCAAAGATGGAAATTGAGAGGGGCTTGGATTTTTCAACTTCTAACTTGCTAGAAGGTCTTGTAATTGTGTAAGAAGGCTACACTCAAAGTTTTAATTGATTTGGACTTGGTTTGAGTATATTTTGAGAAAATTAGTAAGGAAGAGAAAGAAGATGAAGATAAGCCATTAAAAGCTTCACTTTTGCTTAGGAATTTTCGTGTAAGAAAGAAGAAGGCATACCCCTCCTTATATAAGATAAGGAAGGTGGATGGGAAAAGACTAAATGTATTAACCCGGAAATTCGAGCCAATTTAAAAATTATATTTTGCCAGTTTTAATGAATTTTGGATATTTAATATGAATTATTTTAAATAATAATGATGAGAAATTTATTTTAAATAGAATTAGAACGTATATATTTATTTGAATCGTCGTTAGAATATAAATATTTTATTTTAATTATAAAAGGAATTGAAAATGGCGTGATAGTTAGAAAATTCGATTTCAAAGTTCAAATGAATGTGCAGGATTCAAAATAAACCCGATTTTAGCGAAATTAAAAATATTAGAATTTATTTGAGAATATCTTTCCAACGAATCTGAGGAATTGAAATTTCATAGCGGGAACAAAAAGTTATGCCCAGTTGAAAATTCAAATTAGTCGCTATGGAATTTTGGCCCTTAAAAAAGGAAATTTTGCTAACGACCTCTATTTTCGACGAAACCACTTTTGTTGGATCCGGGATGTCAAGTTATTGCTAGGTTTCAAAATTCGTAGTCTTTCAAATCAATATGTGAGCGTGGCAAAAGAAAACGTGTTTTGTCAATTTTAGTCAATTTCGATCGACCAGAAAATGGCCATTTTTCAAACGGTCTCAGAATTTGACGAAATTAGTTTTGTTAGGATCGTATCGTCAATACGAAGCAAGAAAATATTTTTCGGGAATTTTTAGAGTCCGTATGTGGCCCCTAGTAAATTGAAATGTGCGTTCAAATTCAATATATAGATTTATATTTTGATTTGGATGGAAACTGATCGAAACAGTCGAATCAGCTTACGGGACCTATTCCATTGTGTTCGGAATAGGGGTATTTAGCTGGGGACGACAGTCGGTGGGCTTCGTTTCTAGGTCGAATAAAAAGGTTGACTTTTTTTATGAAATTTAAATATAAAATAAATAAATTTATAAAACCCTCCCCCTCTTATCTCTTTCCGCAAATCGGTTTACAGAAAAAAAAAAAAAGAAACCTTAAAACCCGCCCGTCGCCCTCTTCCTGGCGAACCTCCGGTCGCCGCAATGCACGCCACCGCCTCCCCTTCCCTTCGACACCGGTCCCCTACCACATCCGACCTCCTTCTCTCTTCTTCCCCTCTTCTAATAAAACCCGTAACCCCCCCCTCCAGCCAACCCATTTCCCCCGCCGCCCGATGCAAACCCGCCGCCACTGGCAAGTGCCACTCCGATCCTCCTCCACATCCATCCGCAGCAGCACCAGCCGCCCACCAACGAACTCAGTAGCCCCCTTCGATTTCTGCTATAAGTTTTTATTTATTTATTTATTTATTTTTATTTCTTTATTTCATTTATATAAAGTAATTAGTTCTATAAAAAAGTCAAATCAATTTTTACCTGTGATGTTAGTGAATAAAGGTAAGACTTTTTGAAAGTAAAAAAGAAATGATTTTTCATAGTAAAAATAATAGATTTTTTTTACATAACAAAAGATTTGATTTTAATTAAACAAAGATAAGACCTTTAATCATATAAAAATTATAAATTTCATAATGTTTTCATTCGCATAAAGATGAGGTTTTTATAAGGTTTTCATTCGCATAAACATGAGATTTTTATGCATGAAGTAGCAGAGTAAAGATATAATTTTTATCGATATAAAAATACAATCTTTTCTTCTAGAAAGATGATTTTTATATATTTGACATTATAAAAAAAATGATTTTTATATATGGAAAAGCGATACAAAAATATAATTTTTACTTGAATAGCAAGATAAAAATTCGATTTTTATATATATGATGGCGCTATAAAAATTCGATTTATATATATATATATAACTTCTTGATAAAATTTGATTTTTATATATATAACTTCATGATAAAAAATTGATCTTTATATTTATAACTTCGTGATGAAGATATGATTTTTTTTAGCTAAGTAAAAATATAATTTCTAGTTAGATAAAAATATGATTTTTATCGTGTGAATGTTATTAATGAAAATCAATCATGTAGGATATCGAGATCGCTTGAGTGTAGTCGACGTGACATTTGTCTTCTTCATTTTGAAAGAATGGAGGAGAGGAACCCCAAGGTGAGAACTCCTCACTTTTATTTTGATTTCTAGTTTGAAATATATACTAGGATGTAGACGGTGCTTAACAGCACCTGACACCCATTGTCCACAGACCATGGACGACTTGTTTGATTTTGTTGTGTGGTGAAAATTGATTGTGATGTGGAATGAATAGAATATATTCATGCGTTGAAATAAATATTTTATAGTTAAAAATATAGTTTTTAACGTGTATATAAAATAAATATTTATAAACAAATCGAACGGTTTGTTTATGTACACCTATTTGACTGATATTGATTGGGACGATAAATTTTACACATCGCCCAACTGCACAAATGAAAATCTGTGTTTGTTGATTTGAATTCCCACACGGGTGTTGGGATGATATTTGGCGTACACTAATCCCAATTATTTAGCTGTATGTCGATCGATTGGTCAACAGACTGTGTAAGTGTTAATTATTTATATTTAATGCTTATGCAGTTGTGTGGTGCACTCTGGATGATGGTGGATGATTTATCGTTGCTATTATATACATGTGTTGCAGGGAATCCATATAATTAACGTTATATGGTAATTGATTGGGCCTCATTCCTATTTGGAAAATAAGGAATATTATAAAAGAAAATTCATGTGTTGAATAGAATAAAAATTCATGTATTGAATAGAATAAAAATTCATGTGTTGAATAAAATATAAATTCATGTGTTGAATAGAATAAATATTCATGTGTTGAATAAAAATATATTCATGTGTTGAAGAAAATTTCATTTGTTGAATAGAATAACAAAGTTATTGAAATATATAAAGTCGTGTTGGTTAGATATGCGCCATTTTGACGCGAACGATATTTATATCGATTATATTCATTTTTATAATGATTATAGAAAAAGAAGTGATTTCAAAATATAACGTTTTGAAAATATTATCATTTGTATATCGATGATGTGGAATATTCAATTTTGATTCGAAATTGAATATGAAGTTGAAATCGTTTCGAAAACGAATTTAAAATGATTTATAAAATATGTTTTAGAAGGAAATAGACGAAATATATATAATATATATATATATATATATTAAATGGCCTGAATAGAACGCGCCACCCTGCGGTAGTTCGTGAATTTTGACCATTGACTTCGAATGGATATTACATGAGATCCGACTGCCGGATTCTCCAAAAACCAGAACCGTTGGGTTCGTATCGAAAAGAGCTTTCTAAAGAATACAAGAAATTAGAAATCTAATGGTTGGATTTGGAATTATGTCCAAATCAATTTTGGAAAAGGTCATTGTAAGTGCAATTCGATGGCCGTTGATGGAAATCGACTGTACGAGCCTTGATAAAATTATTAAAAATAGTAATAATTTGTGTAAAATCATAAGAAATGATTTGTGAAGAATTGGGATGAAAAATTACATATTTAAAAAGATAAAAATAGATTTTTATCGAAATGAACTAGTTTTGAACTAGAATTATAATCCATTTATTTTTAAATAAATAAATTGGATTTGAAATGGTTTTAAAAGTAACCAGAATTTCCAATAATTTAATTGGAATGGATTTGAATCGAAATTGTCTTTGGAATGTTTCGATGTTGGATTTCGTGATTATACAGATATTGTTATGGAAGTTTGAAAAATATATTTATATCGTTATTTCCAATACAATATTTGTTGGTCGTAGAATTTGATATTGAATATAAGCCAATGTATTTTCTGTTCAGAGCCTTGTATTTAGTATCAAATGGGATTTGGGTTTGTCGTGAATGGTGTCTTCATTAACACTATTCTTAAACCCAGTTGAGAAAAAGATTAAATCTTTTTATTTAGATTTAACGAGGTATACCAATTAAATGGAATTTAATTGGAATTGAATTGGAATTGATTTTGGGGTTTATCGTGAACGGTGTTTTAAATAATACTTGTTCTTTAACCTGTAACACCCCGAATTTTCTATTAACAGTAAACTAACAAATTAAAGTATAATTAATTCTAAATGAAAGAATTAAGGGAAACGGGTTATTCCATTGCGTTCGTCTCGGAATTCTGCTTGAGATAGAGTCCGAGTTTGCGTAAATCAGACTCCATATGAAGGGGTTATGACCTTCTGACGTTTCAGAATTCAATTTAAAATTCAAACGGTTCAAAATTCAGTTCAAAATTCGAAAACAAACCCAAACTGGGCTAGGCGGGAATTTCCCCGCCCAAGACCCAGGTTGACCAGGGGGTCGACCTGGGTAACCAGGTCGACCATGTGGTTGACCTGGGGGTCGACCTGCCCAGTCAACCTGGTCAGGTCTTGGCTGGCCTGGTCAGTTTCTGGTCGAATTTCTGAGCTCTGGTGTGTCACTAGGACTAATTTGTCACTTTCTGATTGGCTCCTCTTGGTGTGTATGGTCTGGATTCACTCTATGATCATCTGACGGCTCAAATCAATCTGAAATTCTATAAATACAACCCAACACTCAACCAAAATTCACACAAATAAAATAGAACTAGAGCCGTCATGCTACCGGGGAGAAACTAAGAGTATCCGTCAGTTGGAGAAATCTTAGAGACGAGAAAAACTAAAGTAAAAACAAGATTCAAACAACGTTTATCTACCCAAAGGAAAGCATTGCAAATTCAGAACTCAGAATCCAAAATTCAAGTTCGTCGTTTGTTGTAAGTATAGTGATTTTTCCGATGGGAATAAAATTAAGATTTGATTCGATGTAAAATGGAAATGGAATTTTACTGTTGTATAACGACGATGCTAATTAATATATGTGTATTGCAATGATTGTATTGTGAATGGTTGGGATGTTTGTGGTATAATTGATTTGATGTTGATCCTATTGTATATTTAGAATGAAAGCAACATCACAAACAACTATATGGTTAATGTTAGAATTCACACCTACATGTTTAACATAGGTTGTATACATTTTTCTAAGTCTAAGTTAAGACTTATATACACATGTTTTATGTTAAGAACATTATGCCTACATGGTTAAATCCCATGTGTATGTTCTTATGTTCTTTGCAAGTTTGTAATTGGGTCCATGCCAAGTACCATTCAGCTTCACACGGTTATTACAAGTTTCATGTTATAATGGGATACATGATTCGATCTAGTTCACACTTTTGGGTTAATGTCAAAAATAGACATTTTTATGGACATGCAATAACTTTGTCACATGCTAGTTTGTGTTTGAAGTTATGCCTAGATGAAAATATGTTTAGGCTTATGTTTTATGCAAGTCTAAATTATGCCATTTCACGTGACACCTATTTAATTTGATTCTTATTTGAATGCAAGTTCACATGACAAGTTGAAACCCATGATTTATGATAATTAGATCGCAAAGTTGCAAGTTCATATGTTACACACCCTTTATGTTATTTAGAATATTTCATGTTCTTGGCTTTCCCTTCTATGTTTATAAATTGGGCTGAAATATCTAGCCCAACATTCATTATAATCTTGCGAACGTACTAACGGGGGATATATCATTGGGATTAAACATGAAAAATATATGAAATTGCATGTTTGTCACATGCCAATAATTGGTGGCACTTAAATTGTATAAATTCTTATACCAAAAATGATGAACTTGGAAAGTGGGCCATAACATTTAATTGTTAACAAATTTGCATATAAGGAAAAAACGAACAAATATGTAAATTTAGAAAATATGAGTATGCTTAACCCGAGGTTGGATTGAGTTCTGATGTAAACCCGCCCGGACCCGCCCGACTGTCCAGTAATCACAACAATACATATCTAATGTGGGCGGTTAAGCATTGAGCCCAATAAGGACCCGAGGTTAGACTGAGTTACAATGTAAACCTGCCCGGAACCGACCGACACATCCAGTAACCGTAACAATACCTGTCTAATGTGAGTGGTCGGTGCTTTAACTAATTAAAGTTAAGGACAGACAAGTAAGGATGGTAGGGTTAAGTTAACTAAAACACTTAACCAATTCAACATGTTAATTAAACTGATGGGTGGGGTTAGGTAAATACAGACACTTAACCACTTAACATGTTTGACTAGAAAACCCAAGTAACGGGGACCCATTTCAGTAGTAACCCAATTAGGTATCATGGTACCCTGGAACTAGGTAGGGTGGGGCACGATTACTGGGCTGATTGTACGCGGTCAAAAGCGACGGCGGTTGGTGCAGCAGTGTAGGTTCTAACGGAGTGCGGGCGTGCACACACTTCGGAGCAGACAAACAGGGCACTGGGCACCAGTAGTATAACCTATGCATTCTAGAATTGTGTCGGGCCGCCACCATGGGACATGATACACCCCATGGTAGGACCAACATAGGTATCTACAATCATTGGGGGCCGTATGACACATATAATTTTGCGAGTATGAGTCGATCTTTAGAAAGGGGATCACTTCACCCCGATCATGGGGCGCCAATCGGAACAAATACAAGTAGGTGCATAGATATAGTGTAGGGTATGATAGTATATTTGGTTCAAAACTGCTTTATCTTAGTTTATGATACTTTCCTATTTCCAGTTTATACCTATCATGCCCTTCTTCTTATTCTCATACTGAAGAGTCACAAGACTTACCAGGCTTTAAGTCTGACTCTATTTTCCTTTCGTCTTCTTTTCTTCCATTCCCCCCCAACCCCAGGTCCACAGGGAGGAAACAACCCAGCTTAGTCAGACTCTTTGCAAGCTTCAAGATAGTAGATGTATGGTTTGGACTCTCTTCCCTTGGCTATGGCTTTTGGACACGTTCTATGGGGATTTATGCAGCTTTAATTATGTTTTATGCTTCTTTATTTAATAATTAAGACATAAATGATGATGTAATGTTTTGGAAGTTATTGTGAGACAATTATGGAAATGTTTTGTATGAACACGTATTTATGAAATGAAAGTCTGTTTGTTTTCCGCTGCTTATATATATGTGTGTGTTTATATCTGTCTTGTGTTTTATTTGTGACATTTACTTATAAACCTCCACCGAAGTTAAGGCATTCCCTTTGTGAGTGACCTTAATGGAGGTGGGGTGTTTCATAACCCGATAATTAATGGAATGTGATTTGGGTTGTCGTGAATGGTATCTTTAATAATACCGTTCTTAGACCCAACGGAATTAAGAAAATCAGAAACTAACTGAAGATTAGTTAAGTTGAATAGTTTCTTGGGTATTGATCTGATGTTGGCTTCGGCCTTCGGGGTTATTACTTCGGGAATTATTCACTTGCTAATTTACGGTTAAAGGCTGATGGAATGGAATGTGATTTTGGGTTTATCGTGAACCGTGTTTTAAATGACATTGGTTCTTTAAACCAGTTAAAGACAGGGTATGGTTTACCAAGTTAAACAATTAGTAATATTGATTTTTGGGAAGATTAAAACCAAGTGGAGTTTTAATGAATCTTTAACTAGATTGAAATGATCGGGAATGGAGTATCACCAGTTTTGCTCTAGGATAGTTAAATCTTTAATTAGATTTGAACGTGAAATGGTAATTGAATTTACCGATAACACCGTGGTGTTAGATATGAAGTATTACCAGTTTTACTTCATGGGATGAATAGGTTGGGATTGGGAAATTAAAACAAATGATTACTTCAGTAAGGTTCGTTAATCCCGACTAGTTTGGATAAACCATAATTTGGTTTGAATTGATATTCAAAAGAAGATTAAAGAATAAATTTAAGGAATTTATCTTTGATAAAATTAATGGGAACCTCTCCCTAATAATGTGAAATTTAGCAACTAACTAAAGATTAGTTAAGATGAATGGTTTCCTGGGTATTGATCTGATGTTGGTTTCGGCCTTCGGGGTTAATATTTGGGGAACAGCTCTCTTACTAATTTACGGTTAGTGAATGATGAATTGGAATGAGGCGCATGTTATGTTTGTATAGCACTTGTTTATTATATATGCGAGATTCAGAAAGACCGGGCTTATCCTATTCTGAATAAATGATTCGACGATGTGTCGAGGATGACGACGGTGGTCGAAGACCGGAGGTCTTTACATCGTTTGGGTGATTACTGATGATCTTGATTGGGTTGTACACCCAAGAGGAGGGAATCAGTTGGTGATCGTTCAGACGTACTTGGAGATCGATGGATATGCGAGGTACAAGGTGCCTTTGGTTTCGTTCAGACCCAGAACGAACTTGTAAATGGACTGTGTGTCTGACATTGGATTTTATTCTATGCGACTGATTTCCATTAAATATATATCTGTTTGGCGGCGGAGAATTTATTCTCTTGCTTAACGCCCTTCTCTGAGACGTACGAGCTTAGAGGTTATATATTGATGGATATCAATCGCATGGAGTGAATTGCCTGTGTAGCATGCCTAAGTGGCAAATGATCAAGGCTTTTGTCGAAAGGCAGAGTCTTGTGGTTGATGATCAAAGTACGGCCTGTGTGGCATAGCTTTGTGTAGCGTTAATTCGCGAGCCTCACACCTCGGTTGTGAACCAGAAACGGGAGAGGACCTCAGGGAGGGCATGCGTTTCCTTATAGCTAGGGTGGTCTCAGTGATCTACCAGCCCTGACATTTATATTATTTTCAACTGTGTGGTTGTTGCTGTTGCGAGGCACCTCGGATATATCGGTGACTATGTGGAGCTGATGGAGTCATTACGCTCATTTATGCCCCAAAGGGCGGGGAAACGCAATGTTCAGACATAATAATCCACATCGGTGGACCGGCCCTAACGGTCCAAGGCTTGCCTGCACGCTTGCCGGAGACTCGGGCTAGACAGTCTCGAATTCGGTAGAGGACGATCCCTTGCCTCGGTTCGTAGATGGAAATCCAAATTCCAATACGTGACTTTGCGGTTTTGATTGTAGAACCTATATATGGCGATATAGTGGTATGGGGCACTTATGCCATCTATGATTGATACTTATGATTGAAATTGTTTTGACACTATACACTTATAGTAATAATAATAGGTGAAATTTCATGTATCAAGCATTATTTAGCTATTATAAGATAAAACCCTATCCGCCGGCTTGCGTTGCATTGTGTGATGGGACCTGGGTCTTATAATAGCTTCATTGTCCTTTATTTAGCATTGTGTTCTTGTTTTATGCACTGGTATTCTTCGGAGGAAACCCATTCCATGTTAAACGGCGTGGTTCCTGGATTTACCTAAATTTAAAATAAAGATTAATAACTGTTTTAGTTCTCACACCAGTCACATGACTGACCTGGAGTTTATTGTTTTAACCTAAACTCTAGGTGCCCTTATTTTGACAAGGGCAGCTAGAAGTTTTGGTTTTGCAGATTTATATTCACAGGATCCTGGTTTACAGCTGGAACGATACTTGCAAAGCACTGTATCCGTGTATTACTTTCAATTGTGTTTTGTATTGTTTTTCCGTTGCCATGTAATTTATTGTAATCTCTGATATTTTCCTGTTGTATTATAATTATTCGTACTCTGTATATTCTTGTATACTGATGGAATTGTGGTAATAAGCAATGAAATGTTCTTCTGTTTGTATTATGAATCGTCTTGCCCTCAAAACAATCCGTGATTTCCCGTAAGTGGGATTTCGAGTCATTATATCGTGGTATCAGAGCTTTGGTTTACAGAGCTCGGAGAACAAGACACATTAGAACCAAACGAAAGAATCCATCAGAGATTGCATTAGTAATATCCCATGAGATTGACTCGTTAGAGATAGGATTCGTAGTATCCTAGAACGAGTGTGAAGAGTATATTTTTTAATTTGAAAACAAATTTTTGTTTTGAAAATTTAAACCTTATTCAGTGTATTTAAATATTTATTTGTATTGAATTTGGATAATCCGATATATAAATATTTTGCATATACGTCTAATCCATGTATATTCGAAGTTTTAATATACTGTATAGATATGGAGTCACACTCTAGTCGCCCGGGGATGATTTTGATGATGAGGCCTCATCATCAGTGTCTGTGTTCGAGTTTCGAAGGTGGGATATCTATATGATTCCAATTGATTGGTATGAGAACCAAAATTAGATAGGGCTTATTGTTGTGATTTGGCACCAAAAAAGTGATTTCTGACTATATATCAAAGTTTAGAATTTGAAATGATAATCAACAAATTAATTGCTGATTGTGTTGTTTGATTACTGTTCGATTAATTAAATGTTGAACCTTTAGCCAAATTAAACCAAATAGTGAGTTGCATTAAAAATTAGTCACATATACATACATATACATGTACTTACATTGAACAGGTCATAGCAAAGAGGCTAGAGAAGAGGAATAAAATTGTTTGCCCGACAAATAGGTACATGTTTATTGTATTTCTTGGGTTTTTGATGATTTCATGAGCCGATTGGCTTTTTCTTTTTCTTTTGGATTGGTGAGGGCCATGGGAGGCTATTTGAAATATCCCGAAGCCCCCGGTGCAGGGGAGGTTATGGCGAAATTTTTCGAAAATTTAGGGTGTTAGCCAAATTTTTGAAAAATTTGAAAAGTTCTTAGAAACTGAAAAGTTGAAAAACTTAAGCCGTAATGAAAATAATGAAAGTTGAGTTGGTTTGAAAAACAACTTTCAGCTTCGTTCCTTTTTGGGGACGAAAATTTTTAAGTGAAGGAGATAGTAATAACCCGGAAATCCGAGCCAATTTAAATTTTTTATTTTGGCCGTTTTAATGAATTTTGGATATTTAAAATGAATTATTTTAAATAATAACGACGAGAAATTTATTTTAAGTAGAATTAGAGCGTATATATTTATTTGAATCGTCGTTAGAATATAATTATTTATTTTTAATTATAAAAGGAATTGAAAATGGCATGGTAGTTCGAAAATTCGATTTCAAAGTTCAAATGAATGTGCAGGATTCAAAATAAACCAGATTTTAGCAAAACCAAAAATATTAGAATCTATTTGAGAATATCTTTCCAACGAATCCGAAGAATTGAAATTTCATAGCGGAAATAAAAAGTTATGCCCAGTTGAAAATTCAGATTAGTCGCTATGGAATTTTGGCCCTTAAAAATGGAAATTTTGCAAACGACCTCTGTTTTCGACGAAACCACTTTTTTGGATCCGGGATGTCACGTTATTGCTAGTTTTCAAAATTCGTAATTTTTGAAATCAATATGTGAGCGTGGCAAAAGAAAACGTGTTTTATCAGTTTCAGTCAATTTCGATTGACCAGAAAATGGCCATTTTTCAAACTGTCTCAGAATTTGATGAAATTAGTTTTGTTAGGATCGTATCGTCAATACGAATCTAGAAAATATTTTTCGGGAATTTTTAGAGTCCGTATGTGACCCTCGGTAAATTGAAATGTGCGTTCAACTTCAATATATAGATTTATATTTTGATTTGGATGGAAACTGATTGAAACAGTCGAATCAGCTTGCGGGACCAATCCCATTGTGTTCGGAATAGGGGTAATCAGCTAGGGACGACAGTCGGTGGGCTTTGTTTCGAGGTCGAATAAAAAGGTTGACTTTTTTTTAGGAAATTTAAATTTAAAATAAATAAATTTATAAACCCCCTCTTATCTCTTTCCCCAAATCGATTTACAGAAGAAAAAAAAAGAAACCCTAAAACCCGCCGTCGCCCTCTCCCTGGCCAGCCTTCGATCGCCGCAACGCACGCCGCCGCCTCCCCTTCCCTTTGACACCGGTCCCCCACCACCTCCGACCTCCTTCTCTCTTCCTCCCCTCTTCTGATAAAACCCGTAAACCCCCCCCCCCTAGCCAACCCATTTCCGCTGCCGCCCGATGCAGACCCACCGCCACTAGCCAGCGCCACTTCGATCCTCCACCATATCCATTCGCAACAGCACCAGATGCCCACCGACGGACTCAGCAGCCCCCTTCGATTTCTACTGTAAGTTATTTATTTATTTATTTATTTATTTATATTTCATTTATATAAAGTAATTAGTTCTATAAAAAAAATCAAATCAGTTTTTACCTATGATGTTAGTGAATAAAGGTAAGACTTTTTGAAAGTAAAAAGAAATGATTTTTCATAGTAAAATAATAGATTTTTTTACATAACAAAATATTTGATTTTAATTAAACAAAGGTAAGACCTTTAATCATATAAAAATTATAAAATTCATAATGTTTTCATTCTCATAAAGATGAGGTTTTTATAAGGTTTTCATTCGCATAAAGATGAGATTTTTATGCATGAAGTAGCGGAGTAAAGATATAATTTTTATCGATATAAAAATACAATCTTTTCTTCTAGAAAGATGATTTTTATATATTTGACATTATAAAACAATATGATTTTTATATATGGAAAAGCGATACAAAAATATAATTTTTACTTGAATAGCAAGATAAAAATTCGATTTTTATATATATGATGGCGCTATAAAAATTCGATTTATATATATTTATATATATAACTTCATGATAGAAATTTGATTTATATATATATATATATATAACTTCATGATAAAAATTTGATCTTTATATATATATAACTTTGTGATGAAGATATGATTTTTTTAGCTACGTAAAAATATGATTTCTAGTTAGATAAAAATATGATTTTTATCGTGTGAATGTTATTTATGAAAATCAATCATGTAGGATATCGAGTTCGCTTGAGTGTAGTGGACGTGACATTTGTCTGATTCATTTTGAAAGAATGGAGGAGTGGAACCCCAAGGTGAGAACTCCTCACTTTTATTTTGATTTCTAGTTTAAAATATATACTAGGATGCAGACGGTGCTTAGCAACACCCGACACCCGTTGTCCACAGACCATGGACGACATGTTTGATTTTGTTGTGTGGTGAAAATTGGTTGTGACGTGGAATGAATAGAATATATTCATGTGTTAAAATAAATATTTTATAGTTAAAAATATAATTTTTAACGTATATATAAAATAAATATTTATAAACAAATCGAACGATTTGTTTATGTACACCCATTTGACTGATATTGATTGGGACGATAAATTTTACACATCGCCCAACTGCACAAATGAAAATCTGTGTTTGTTGATTTGAAACCCCACATGGGTGTTGGGATGATATTTGACGTACACTAATCCCAATTATTTAGCTGTATTTCGATCGATTGGTCAACAGACTGTGTAAGCGTTAATTATTTATATTTAACGCTTATGCAGTTGTGTGGTGCACTCTGGATGATGGTTGATGATTTATCGTTGCTATTATATACATGTGTTGTAGGGAATCCATATAATTAACGTTATATGGTAATTGATTAGGCCTCATTCCAATTTGGAAAATAAGGAATATTATAAAAGAAAATTCATGTCTTGAATAGAATAAAAATTCATGTGTTGAATAGAATAAAAATTCATGTGTTGAATAAAAATAAAAATTCATGTGCTGAATAGAATAAATATTCATGTGTTGAATAAAAATATATTCATGTGTTGGAGAAAATATTCCTTTATTGAATAAAATAACGAAGTTATTGAAATATATAAAGCCATGTTGGTTAGATATGCGCCATTTTGAGGCGAACGATATTTATATCGATTATATTCGTTTTTATAATGATTATAGAAAAGGAAGTGATTTCAAAATATAACGTTTTGAAAATATTATCGTTTGTATATCGATGATGTGGAATATTCAATTTTGATTCGAAATTGAATATGAAGTTGAAATCGTTTCGAAAACGAATTTAAAATGATTTATAAAATACGTTTTAAAAGGAAATCGACGAAATGTATATAATATATATATTATATATATAATGGCCTGAATAGAACGCGTCGCGCGGCAGTAGTTCGCGAATTTTGACCATTTACTTCGAATGGATATTACGAGAGATCCGACCGTCCGATTCTCCTAAAATCGGAACCTTGGGTTCGTATCGAAAAGAGCTTTCGAACGAATACAAGAAATTATAAATCTAATGGTTGGATTTGGAATTATGTCCAAATCAATTTTGGAAGAGGTCGCTGTAAGTGCAGCTCGATGGCCATTGATGGAAATCGACTGTACGGGCCTTGATAAAATTATTAAAAATAGTAATAATTTGTGTAAAATCGTAAGAAATGATTTGTGAAGAATTGGGATGAAAAATTCCATATTTGAAAAGATAAAAATAGATTTTTATCGAAATGAACTAGTTTTGAACTAGAATTATAATCCATTTATTTTTAAATAAATAAATTCGATTTGAAATGGTTTTAAAAGTGACAAGAATTTCCAATAATTGAATTGGAATGGATTTGAATCGAAATTTTCTTTGGAATGTTTCGATGTTGGATTTCGTGATTATACAGATATTGTTATGGAAGTTTGCAAGATATATTTATATCGTTATTTCCAATACGATATTTGTTGGTCATAGAATTTGATACTGAATATAAGCCGATATGTTTTCTATTCAGAGCCTTGTATTTAATATAAAATGGGATTTGGGTTTGTCGTGAATGGTGTCTTCATTAATACTATTCTTAAACCCAGTTGAGAAAAGATTAAATCTTTTTATTTAGATTTAATGAAGTATACCAATTAAATGGAATTTAATTGGAATTGAATTTGAATTGATTTTTAGGTTTATCATGAACGGTGTTTTAAATAACACTTGTTCTTTAACCCGATAATTAATGGAATGTGATTTGGGTTGTCGTGAATGGTATCTTTAATAATACCGTTCTTAGACCCAACGGAGTTAAGAAAATCAGAAATTAACTGGAGATTAGTTAAGTTGAATAGTTTCTTGGGTATTGATTGGTTTCGGCCTACGGGGTTATTACTTAAGGAATTGTTCACTTGCTAATTTACGGTTAAAGGCTGATGGAATGGAATGTGATTTTGGGTTTATCGTGAACCGTGTTTTAAATGACATTGGTTCTTTAACCCAGTTAAAGACAGGGTATGGTTTCCCAAGTTAAACAATCAGTAATATTGATTTTTGGGAAGATTAAAACCAAGTGGAGTTTTAATGAATCTTTAACTAGATTGAAATGATCGGGAATGAAGTATCACCAGTTTTGCTCCAGGCGATAGTTAAATCTTTAATTACATTTGAGCGTGAAATGGTAATTGAATTTACCGATAACACTGTGGTGTTAGATATAAAGTATTACATGTTTTACTTCATGGGATGAATCGGTTGGGATTGGGAAATTAAAACAAATGATTACTTCGGTAAGGTTCGTTAACCCCGACTAGTTTGGATAAACTATAATTTGGTTTGAATTGATATTCAAAAGAAGATTAAAGAATAAATTTAAGGAATTTATCTTTGATAAAATTAATGGGATCCTCTCCCTAAGAACGTGAAATTTAGCAACTAACTGAAGATTAGTTAAGATGAATGGTTTCCTGGGTATTGATCTGATGTTGGTTTCGACCTTCGGGGTTAATATTTGGGGAACAGTTCTCTTACTAATTTACGGTTAGTGAATGATAATTGGAATGAGGCGTATGTTGTGTTTGTATAACACTTGTTTATTATATATGAGAGCTATTCAGAAAGACCGGGCTTATCCCATTCTGAATAACTGATTCGACGATGTGTCGAGGATGAAGACGATGGTCGAAGACCGAAGGTCTTCACATCGTTTGGGTGATTACTGACGATCTTGATTGGGTTGTACACCCAAGAGGAGGGAATCAGTTGGTGATCGTCCAGACATACTTGGAGATCGATGGATATGCGAGGTACAAGGTCCCTCCGGTTTCGTTCAGACCCGAAACGAACTTTAAATGGACTGTGTGTCTAACACTGGATTTTATTCTGTGTGATTGATTTCTATTAAATATATATCTGTTTGGCGGCGGAGAATTTGTTCTCTTGCTTAACGCCCTTCTCTGAGACGTACGAGCTCAGAGTTTATATATTGATGGATATCAATCGCATGGAGTGAATTGCCTGTGTGGCATGCCTAAGTGGCAAATGATCAAGGCTTTTGTTGAAAAGCAGAGTCTTGCGGTTGATGATCGAAGCACAGCCTGTGTCGCATAACTTTGTGTAGCGTTAATTCGCGAGCCTCACATACCGGTTGTGAAACAGAAAAGGGAGAGGACCTCAGGGAGGGCATGCGTTTCTTTCTAACTAGGGTGGTGTCAATGACCTACCAGCCCTGACATTTATATTATTTTCACCTGTGTGGTTGTTGCTGTTGCAAGGCGCCTCGGATATAACGGTGACTATGTGGAGCCGATGGAGTCATTAGGCTCATTTACGCCCCAAAGGGGGGGGGAAACGCAGTGTTCAGGCATAATAATCCACATCGGTGGACCGGCCCTGACGATTCAAGGCTTTCCTGCGTGCTTGCCTGAGACTCGGGCTAGACAGTCTCGAACTCTGTGGAGGACGATCCCTTTCCTCGGTTTGCAGATGGAAATCCAACTTTCAATACGTGACTTTGCGGTTTTGATTGTAGAACCTATATATGGCGACATAGTGGTATGTGGCACTTATGCCATCTATGATTGATACTTATGATTGAAATTGTTTTGACACTATACACTTATAGTAATAATCAAAGATGAAATTTCACGTATCAAGCATTATTTGGCTATTATAAGGTAAAAACGCTATCCTCCGGCTTGCGTTGCATTGTGTGATGGGACCTAGGCCTTATAATAGCTTCATTGTTCTTTATTTATAATTGCGCTGTTGTTTTATGCACTAGTATTCTTGGGAGGAAACCCGTTCCGTGTTAAACGGCGTGGTCCCTGGATTTATCTAACTTTAAAATAAAGATTAATGATTGTTTTAGTTCTCACACCAATCACATGACTGACCTGGAGTTTATTGTTTTAACCTAAACTCTGGATGTCTTTATTTTGACACGGGTAGCTAGTAGTCTTGGTTTTGCAGATTTATATTCACAGGATCCTGGTTTACAGCTGGAACGATACTCGAAAAGCTCTGTATCCGTGTATTACTTTCAGTTGTGTTTTGTATTGTTTTTCCGCTGCTATGTAATTTATTGTAATCTCTGATATTTTCCTGTTGTATTATAATTATTCATACTCTGTATATTCTTGTATTCTGATGGAATTGTTGTAATAAGCAATGAAATGTTCTTTTGTTTGTGTTCTAATTCGTCTTGTCCTCAAAACAATCCGTGATTTCCCGTAAGGGGGATTTCGGGTCGTTATACTAAAATTCCCTTAAAACCCTAATAGTAATTAATGAGAGATGGGATGTTGCGTAAGAGAAGTGAAAGGTGTGTAAGAGTTTGTTTTTTCAAAGCTTAACGATTAAGCACTCCTTTATATACATATAAGGAACCTATATACATACACTTAGGATATTTTCTAAACCTTTTTTGTGACTAATTGTGCATACATATAAGTGTGTATATGCATGTATGTGCATATATATATATATATATATATATATACCTAACAACATTGCACGATACGAAACAACTTCTGTTCAACAATAGATTTGTAATCTGAAAGTTAAACTTCGGTCATATTTTTAATTCCTAATTTAATTATTTATTTAAGAAAACAAAACATAAAAATTAATTCCTTATCTTATTTAAATATTTAAAACAAGAATATTTAAATTATAAATCACTTATTAGAATATTTAAATACCCAAAATACAAAAAAAACTTTCCTTAAATGCTCATTTTGTAGAATGATGACATCATCAAAATAGTTAGCCATAAATATGACAAATACTTTTATTTGCTAATTACTTTCCTAATGATTAATTATATATTCATTTAAATTTTCAACCACATTTATTGAGAAAATAGCCATATATCGATAAAATGGTTTTCGGTCACATTTTCAACATTTTTCCAAAAAATATATATTTTTGAAAGCAGTTTTCCAAAACGAGTCTAAGATCATTAATTACTATTAAATGATGTTTAACAAGGTTATAAAATCGCATTTACAAAATTTAACAATATTACAAATTGTTACGATATTCAAGGATTAAGTGTTCGATTTTTTCGGGTCTTTGCATTCTCCCTCACTTAAAATATTTCGTCCTCGAAATTGCAACAACAATAACCAAAGAAACAATCAAACATCGGTACTTAACAATATCATACTACTAGTAAACAGAACTATTGGCTTGATCAAGTTCAAACCCCCTCATAGCATAAGGATGATAAACAATCTCCTAAGCATGACTTACGCTCAACAGCCATAGGGATTACTCAGTCGATGATTCACAATACCTCACAACAAATTAAAGAGTCATTTCCCAACATTCTGTACTCGAATCTGTACCAAAATCAACTATGCGAATAAAACGACTTACGTACAATTCATGTATTTTATCCTATTGGTTTCTTACCTACAAATATCCTTTATTAATTCTTCTATATGTATAGTATGCCATTTTTTTCTAATATCTTTCCTCCTTTTTTGACGTTCAATTAGCACTTAGTATTTCTTACTTAATACTAAAACCACTTATGAATCATTTCATAAAACTTTACTTCAAGATATTAAACACTGTGTAACTTAAGTTTGTACACATATAATACTCTAATACATTCTATGAGTATATCCAAACATTAAATTTGTTAAGTATATTAATCAAAATTTTGAACTTGTTCTAACTTCCTATCTTAATAATTCAAGATTTATATAAACTTAACTTTATATTTTCACAAACACTTAACTCCAAGTTCTATAATAATTTATATATAGCACTTCTTTATCTAACTTATTTCACAAATTCTTATCGTTATTCAGATTATAATAGACGAGCCATGATAAAATTCAGTTTAACCTAACATCATCATTAAATGCCTTGTAGTCAAACTGTGAAACTTAATTTACAAGGTGTTCATATCTAATGTTCCCACTTATTACCATCTTCCCAACCCATGTTTTTAAAAGGTAAACTAGTTATAAGTCAAAAAGCAATAGTACATGCTCATAAACTGATCAAGCATAACTAATATTCAATAACTGATAATAGTTGTATATTATCATTCCTAACAACAAAACACACCATATATAAATGACTATATCAATTTATGAAATTTTATATTTTGTACAAAAATATAAGCCTAGGTAAAATTATTTCATTTACCAATTTTAAAACCAATATTGTGCCTATTTGCCTTGTTTAAGTATTTAGAAATCCCTATCGATACTATGGTATCCCACATATCGACCAGAATTCATAAACCACTAAGCAGATTAACTAACACAACATAAAATATTTTTTATAGTACTAACAAATACACGATCCCATATATATATATATAATACATTCAACTCATGTTAGGGCATTCCATTATTCTATCTCTTGATGAGTCGTACCTAACTAAAGTCAAGGTGTTCACTCAACCTTGTGCTCTAATACCAAATGTGACGACATGACTTTTCGACCCTTAAATGTCAACACTAATACATCCACGGTATTCACGTGCTGAGCACCAAAGTGCTGGAAAGACAAAAAGTTAGGGTGAAATAAAACAAAAAGAAAATAGGCTGAGGAAGAAGAGGACACAATATCAGAATCTCACAACGGAACGGTAACATATAATATAATGAATGATCTTTACAAAATAAAACTGTATGATTACAACTATTAGAGAAGACTATCCTATCATCAACTTGGACGGTTATAACAACCCGTCCTCATAAATGTTGATATACAACATAAAATGCAGCGGATATATAAAGTGCGATAAGATGTACTCCAACTCTCTTCCAAATGCTCCAAAGTAAATCCATCCATACTCAGTCTACTTGAAGGAGTACGTGAGGATTTTAGGGAAAACAAAAACCAAACGTCAGACATTGGTCTGGTATGAGAAACTCAAGATACACATTGCATGTAACAACACTGAGAGGACTGTGCCGATTACCACTCCGGTTTTCCCCTCAAAAGCCACCAACCATTCATTAAGTTTACTATAGTTGTATAATAAATAATGTATAGGGTGTAGAATATAAATAAATTCACATAGAACGAATAGTTGCATTGGTTACATTCAACAACTATTAAGTGTACAAACAAAACCGATAAGGCATGTTCACATATTGGATTTTTCCCATTGGAGATCTCTCAATACAGATCCGAACTCCATGCATAAGGGTCAGAAAGTACCTTGGAGCGTCGTATATCTCTAGATAAAATATACCATAAGGTAAACACATCTGGCCCATGCACGAAAACACCAGAGTTCACTACATGAACCAAATATACCCAACTCACGCACGCAACTTCGAGGAGCTCCCACACGATTTGATAATAAGCATACACTAGATATGGAGTCAATATATCCTGACGTGAGTTTGCAAAACCCCAGATTGTGCTCCTATTCTATTTTTTGTCATTTCCAGTGTCGATGTTTTGTTCAACATCTTTCACACGAGTCTTCATCACTCAAACAGAACAAGAATTCCCAAATGGATTCCCATAGCTCAATAAGTCTTGGAGTCACACATAGATTCTTTCATAGATCTCGGATCACACATGGATTCCAATACATCAACAGATCTTGGAATCACACACATATTCTTTCATAAATCTTAGAATCACTATATGTGTTCGAGCATCCCAACAGATCTCGAACCACCATATGGCCTTCACTTCCCAACCGCTTCCAAAACATTGAACCCATATACTAGTTTTGAAGTGAATTTTTGATAAGTATAACACTTACCAATCCCGATCTACTCAAAACCAGTCGCTAGATTTAGGGTTAAGTTCTATAGTCGATTAACCGACTACAATTCACATAATAGACGATTGCGTATGGAAAACAACCTCGCTTAATTTCCATAACAAGCACTAAACATCCAAGGCAGTATCAAGGTCACGAAGCGTGATAACAGTCAAATAACGATCACAAAGCATGGTAACAGTTAAATCACTATCAAGTGACAAAGCATGATAATAGTTAAATCACTATCAAGTCACAATGAATGATAATAGTCAAACACATTAACTCATATAAACGTCTTTTAATCCCTTTCCCATTTAATTAATATTTCATTGATTAATACTCCTTTATTAGTAAACTTCTTTTATCTAATAACTTCATTTGTCAAATAAGACTTCACTTATCTAATATGACATCACGTATTAATAAGACATCATTTATTAATCAATAACTCATACTCGATTAATATTCCTTTATATACTAGTGTATATTCAACTTGTACATATAAAAGGTGTATATGTATATATTCTACTAATTCTCTATCTCTTTTATAGCCTTACTACTTAAAACGGTTTAAATGTATTTATCTCTCCGGCATAATTTTAACCACAATTCATTTCTAAGATTTCCTTTATAGCTTCAATACTTCAAAACGTTTTCATATACTTATCCCTTCGGTATAAGTATATCCATAATTCATTTCTAAGATTTCCTTTATAACTTCAATACTTCAAAACGTATTCTTATACTTATCCCTCCGGTTATAAGTATGCCCATAATTAATTTCTAAGATTTCTTAAAATATAATCAAAGAGGTTAAAACCATTGTTTAATAAAGAATCTCTGCTCTTTTATAAGTTAAACATCTTATTCAATATCTTTATTCTGAAAGATTCCGATACTTGTTTCTGTCTTTAAAATCAATTATTAAAGATCAAAGTATATTCAAAATCATTAAATCTTATATTTTAGTTTAACTGCATTCCAAGGTTTTAAAAACAAGTGTTGCTAAAACACTATTTACAACAAACCCAAAACAAATCCTTTTATAATTATCTTTAAACATTTGTTTAAAGATTCAATTAAATTTATTTACGTGATATAATCTGAGAGATTTAAAGACGAATGTAATTAACACATTGTCACGAAAAACCCAAAACCATTTTATGCTTATAGAAATCAAGGTTCATACACTTAACTCATTTCCGACATTATCAAGTTAACTATCCTTCGGTCAAGAGTGAGGCCAGGTAAGCTAGAGCACTGGCTGCATATCACCCATTTCCTAGACACCCCATTCTTGACACTTACAGATAGATAAGCCTACTCATCGGCTTATTAGAATTAAGAACATTAATCATGATATTCAATAAACAAGTAAGTAATCAACATGATTAACACGTTTCCAACAATCTCAACCTGTCTATTTCTCGGTTAAGAGAGAAGCCGGTAGGTTAGAGCTCTATTTCTCCATCCCTACTCGCCGTCAATCTTAGCTCTCATAAATAGATAAGCCTACTTTGTTGGCTTATTAGTGTTAAGCATTATCAATTACCTTTTAATCTAGTGACTTAATCATGACAAGGTTTAGCAATTCATAACCCTTTTTAATGTAACGACTCGAAATTTGCCCGGACCTAATCGATCGCAAAATCGACTATGGCCGTTCAAAAACCCGAATACGCTAACTTTGGGCATACAACACATCAGAAAAAATAACAACAGACTTTTATAAACATTACAGTAATGTTACATCAGAGTACAAAATATATCAGAGTACATCGATATATAATAATATAGCGGAAGATTAATTTACAGTGAATATAATACAGTGCAGCGGAACAAAAAATCTGATACAGCGGAAGTCTATTAATGCTCTGGACACAGCTTTATGCTTCGATCCAGAATCCTGCTCAATATATCTACAAAATAAGCTACTTGACTGCTCGTGTGGAAAAGAGGGCACCCGAGTTTGCAAAGTGAAACAAACTACGGGTCATTCATGGGACTGGTGTGACAAATCTTTCCTAACTTATCTAACAACATGGCTAATCGCAGGACCACGCCGCTAACGCGGAACGGGTTTACTCCATTAGATTGCCAGTGCATGGAATAAAGTAAAACGTTAAACAACGCAATGCTTTTTAGAAAAATGAAACCTTTATAAGACTTAAGTCCCATCACACAATGCAACGCAAACCGGAGGATAGAGTTTTACCTTATAATGGTCAAAAATGCTTAATACGTAGAAAATAATATTTTTAATATATTATTAGTGTCTAATAAGTTTCAAAAATACTTCAAAGTAAATGTATCAATCCTAGACGATATAGTACCCTATCCTACTATGTCGCCATATATAGGTTTACAATCAAAGCCGTAATGTCGTATTGGAAATTGGGTTTCCATCAAGAGTCAAGGCTAGGGACGATCTCCTTACAGATTCGAGACACTCTAGCAATGTCTCAGGATTCGGATGTTGGCGAACCCTTGGATACTGCAGGGCCGGTCCACAAATACTTTAGTGGATTGGCAATTCCTGAACACATGCTTCCCGGTCATATTGAACCTATAAAATGGTCACAATCGACCAATATATCTGAGGCGCCTCATTCCATCAACCACATAGGTAAAATGTCAAGGCTTGCAAAACCCTGATACCACTTCTAGGTAGAAAGAAACGTGTGCACTCCCTGCATTCCCTATTCCGTTTCTGACTCTTACTGGGGTGTGAGGCTCGCGAGGTAACAATATACAGAAAGCTATGCAAAAATAGGCTATGCTTTGATCATCAACCACAAGGCTCTGCTTTTCAAAAAAAACTTGATCATTTGCATCTTGGCATGCCACATTGACAATCCACGCCATGGTATCGATAACTACCAATATATAACCTCTGAGCTCGTGCGTCCCAGAGAAGGGTGTTAAGCAAGAGAATAAATTCTCTGCCACCAATATATATATATATATATATTAAATGGAAATCAATTTACAGGGAATGAAATCCAATGTCAGACACATATCCATTTACAAGTCCGTTCTAGGACTAAACGAAACCAGAGACACCTTATTCCTCGCCCCGTATGTCCAATACGAAAGAGAGGTTCTCGCATATCCGGACAATCAACAAGTACGTCCGGACAACTACCACTTTAGCCCTTTCCTAGGAGTGACCCAATTCAGGGCATCAGTAGTCGCCCATTCGATGTGAAGATCGCCGGTCTTCAATCACCGTCTTCAATGTTTTCGACTTTTAATCGTCGTGGTAATTATTCAGAATGGGTTAAACCCAGTCTTTCCGAATTACTCGCTTATTTTGTAATCAGAAATCAAGTGCTATAAATACACATCATATGCCTCATTCCAGTTCAGAATACTCTTTTAATAAAATATTCATATTAAAAGGGAAAGATTCCCATTAATTTTATCAAAGAAAAATTCTTTTAAATTTAATCTTTAATCTTCTTCTTTAAAGATTCAATAAAACTCCAATTTGATTTTAATATCAAAAACCATTACCTTATGGTTATTTAACTTTTAAGAAATTATCTTATCTTTAACTGGGTTAAAGAACCAATGTTATTTAAAACACAATTCACGATAAATCGAAAATCATCTTCCATTAAATATGGAATTTTCACAAAAATCAAATCAATACATAATCGATATAAATTTCCGTAGTAAGCAAATAATATAAATGGAATAACAGCAAAGCCCTTTTAAATTCCATTTTTGTAACAGTCTTCTTTTATAGAAGCCTATCTCGATTATTATCAAATCGAATTTCTACTCAATTCCAATTTAATATATTAAATTGGAAAACTTGACTTTGGAAAAGTTCTTTTTAAATCTTAATAAAAAGATTTATAAATTCTAAATTATATCTTTATTGTTAATTGGGTTAAAGAAAAAATGTCATTTAAAACACAGTTCACAATAAACCCAATTCACATATAATTTTATTCCAATCACTAAACGTAATTGGAAACTCTAATAATCCTAATCAAAAGATTTATTCTTTTCATATGGGGTTTAAGAACAATGTTATTTAAGACATCATCCACGACAACCCAAAATCTAATTCCTTTATTTAATTCTAATTAAATATTAATTGATTAGAAGACTTCATTAAATCTTAATTTAAAAGATTTATTCTAGCTAATAACTAGTTCATTTCGATAAAAATATATTTTTCTCTTTTGCGTCCATCCAAAAACGGACATAGAAATCATCATTTTATTCTTCGTTGAATATTATTTTAAAATATTCATTATTTGAAAATATTCTTTATATAAAAAGATTCTTTATGTAAAAATTATTCTTTATATTACAGTGTTCTTTATTTTAAAATATTCTTTATTTAAAAGATGTTCTGAATCGGAATGCGACTCAATCATTTACCATATAACTTCAGTTATATGGATTTCATACACCACATGAACACGGCAATAATGATAAATAATCATTAAACAACCAATTCACATCCAGAGTGAAATTTAAAACTGTGTGAGCATTAAAATGAATAAACAACGCTCATCGCAGCTTGTCAATCCATCGATTAACATACAACTAAATATTGGGACTAGTGTATGTCAAATATCATCCCAATACCCATGTGGGGTTTTCAGCCAGCAATAGTTCATCTAAATAAATCATTGGTTAATGAATTTAACCAATTTCAATTCCACTAACATGTTGATGAAAATGAACAAGAAATATTCCTAATGCCAAATAAAATGTATTTACTTGTATAATTTCCCTACATGCATCTAATGTCTAATAAAATGTAATGTATTTACATGGCATTATTGCTGATGACAAATAAAAAGACAATTATCATTTTACTTTATTTGTATGCAACTTCTATTTTTAATTTTAACAAATAAGAAGAAATTGTTTTATTTGCATATATAGTTTATAATCATAAATATGAAATGCCTCTTTGCTTTGTACACGAATCCTAATGTATAATTTGACAATACAAGTGTCATCTTGATTTGCATACAAATTCTATTGTATAATTTAACAATAAAATGCCACTTTAATTTACATACAAATTCTAATGTATGTTTCGCAAAAAATGATTCTTATAATTGCATATAAATTCAAATGTATGTTTTGACCATGAAAATGATTCTTATAATTGCATATAAATTCTATTGTATGTTTTAACAATAAAAATGATTCTTTATTTAACATACAAATTCTAATGTATGTTTTAATAATAAAAATGATTCTCTCATTTTTGTTGATGATACTATTTCAACAAAATGATTACAAGTGATCCATTCATTTTATTGACAATTCTATTTCAGCAAAATGATTAAAATGACATTTTCATATTGTGAGCAATTCTAATTTAACGAAATAAATGAAAGAGATATTTCATATTGTTAACCATTCTAATTTTAACAAAATGAATAAAAGTGATAACTCATATTGTTAACCACTCTAATTTTTTAACTAAATGGACAAAAGTGATATTTTTGTTGTAACACAAATTTATTTAACAAAGACGCTATTTTTGTTTTTAACTCTTTTATTTAAAAAAAATGTGATTTTTGCTTTATTTCAAATCTAATTAACAAAAATGTAATTTTTTGTTTTCAACCATCATATTTAACAAAATGTATTTTTTGTGTCAACTATTATATTTTGACAAAAATGAATATTTTGATTCAACTAATCTAATTTGACAAAAGTAAATGTTTTGTTTCAACTAATATAATTTGACAAAAGTGAATGTTTTTTTTTCAACTAATATAATTTGACAAAAGCAAATGTTTTGTTTCAACTAATATAATTTGAGTAAATGTTTTGTTAAATCCTTTTTAATGAACAAAGATGTTTCATTTTTCTTAATGAACGAAAATGTATATTTTTACAAAAATGTGTATTTTGTTCAATAATTCTAATTTGACAAAATGAAAACATGTTTTTTATTTAAAACATGAACCTTTTTCTATTTTTATTTTAATTCAATAAAATGATAGAACTTAATATTTCATTTTTGTTGAAAACTCTAGTTCAACAGAATGTATAAAAATGGACATTTCATTTTCTTTGTTGAAAGTTCTAATTTAACAAAATGAAAAAATTTAATATTTCATTTTTGTGTTGTTGACAATTCTACTTAAACAAAATTGACAATTATATTTCAATAAACACAAATGACATTAATATTTTGTAAATTGTAATTTAACACAAATGACAATTATATTTTGTCAACTCTAATTTTACCCAAATGACAATTATATTTTGTCAATTCTAGTTCAACAAAATGACCATTTATATTTTATTGGTTCTAATTCAATAAAATGACAATTCTATATTTTGTTGATTCTAATTCAACAAAATGACCAATTATTTTTAACATAAATGACATTTTCAAAATTAAGATAAATGACATTTTCAAAATTAACATAAATGACATTTTTAAAATTAACATTAATGACATTTTCAAAATTAACATAAATGACATTTTCAAAATTAACGTAAATGACATTTTTAAAATTAACGTAAATGACATTTTCAAAATTAACATAAATGACATTTTCAAAATTAACATAAATGACAATTTTAAAATTAACATAAATGACATTACTATAATCTAATAAAACATTCTAACAAAAATGACATGTTATTCTAATATAATATTCAAGAGGACATTTTATTCTAATGCAATATTTCTAACAAAGATATAACTCGACAAATAACCGTCAACACCGTCAATCAACCAATTTAATTTTTCACGGCGTGTATATTTAATATTACAATCATAATCAATATAAATATAAATATATATATATAATTTTTTTTATTTTTAATTTAAAACGAGAAATATTACTTCAAAATCATTTATTAAATTTTGTCAATCCTAATTCAACATAAATGACATGATTTATTTTGTTAATTTTGAGTCAACATAAATGACATGATTTATTTTGTCAATTTTGATACGACCAAAAATATTCCATCAAATTAACAGATCAACAGACAACATCAAACAATTTAAATCAAATCACGAACATGTAAGAATTACTAAACACGATAATAATTAATTTATTTTTAATTATTTAAATCAAAATTTTCACATTGCTTTTTGTTTGAATTTTCAAAGTGCTCCGTTTTAGATCTGGTCTATTTCATGTTGTAGTATTCGTTGTTGCATATCCAACGCATTCGGTTTCATCTGATTCTGAGTTCGTTTGAATGAGATACAGTCATCTGAATATTAAACAACTAATTAATTTTTAATAATTAAACCTTTATTTCTTTAATTCCTTTCTTCCCCAGTTTTAACTCCAGGTCCATCGTTCATTGAAAACCCAAATCGTCGCCTAGGGTTACCTTTGCACCGCCACCTACGGGCCACCGTCACCCTATCCACGACCACCACTCCAAAGCCTTTCCCCTCGCCGACCAGAACACGCCGTCAGGTGCCACTCGCACGTGCAACGAGGGCAGAAAACGCCCCTAAACTCTTCAGCTGGGATTCCGACCCCTACAGTGATCGAAGAACGATCATTACCTTACCAACGTGAAGAGCATGTGATGCTCTCTGATTATTCCTTTGAGGGTTTGGCGAATTAATCTTTGGATTTGAAGATTTTAACAAATTTGATCGGTAGTTTCTGGCCATTAAAACATTAAGTGGTGGCTGTGTAATGGTTCTAGGGTTAGGGTTAGCTAGTTGTTAGGGTTTTTATAATAAAATATTATTAAATTTATTAATTCACAAAATAAAACCCGTTAATCCTCACCAACTCCAAATCCAGCCCAACTAATGTTGTTCGTAGCCAAATATCCCCTTTTCGGACTCAATGGACTAGGTCCTGTCAGCCCGTTCGATCGTTTCATCCCACTTTTCTTTATTTTAAAATATAAATCATTTAATTATTTAATTTAATCGTACATTTTAAATTACCAAGGTCACATACTGACTCTGAAAATTACAGAAAAATTATTTCTAGTTATGTTTTGACAATACGGTCCTAAAAAAATTAATTTCTTCGAATTTGGAGACCGTTTGAAAAATGATCATTTTCTAGTCGATCCAATTTGACAGAAATTGACAAAACACGTTTTCTTTTGCCACACTCACGTATTAATTCCAAAAATTATGAAAATTGGAATCTTACAATAATTTAACATTCCGGATCCAACAAAAGTGGTTTCATTGAAAACGGAGGTCGTTTGTAAAATGGCTATTTTTAATATTAATATATAAATATATGTTCTATAGCGACTATTCTGAATTTTAAACTGGGCATAACTTTTGATTCCTGTTATGAAATTTCAATTTTTCGGATTCGTTGGAAAGATATTTTTAAATAGATTCTAATATTTTTGGTTTCACTAAAATCCAATTTAATTCGCATCCTGTACAGTCTGTCAAAGTTCCAATTCAAATTTTCAAACTACCGCAATATTTCTAACTCATTTTATAATTAAAATAAATATATTTGTTCTATCTTCGATTTAAATAAATTTTTAATTGTTATTATTTAAAATAAATTATTTAAGATACATTAAAATTTCTAAAATAATTTTTAAATTTGGTTTCAAAATTCCGGGTCGCTACATTTAACCTTTGTTTTATTTGAAAAGATATTTTAGAAAGATAATATTTTGAACTTAAAATACTATAGTAAGGATTAATAAATCAGATTAAAAAGATAAGATAATTTACATAAACTTAAAGAACATTTATAAAACTTAGAAATCCAAAAATCAAGGTTAAACAGGTAGTTTTGCACTAGTGAAGTTTTGGTCATTTTAGATGGGTAACTTAGCATTTTACTATTCAATAACTTCAAGACAGTAAACATACAAGTAATAAAAGATTAAATATGATAATAAATCACTAAGGATGTCATTACAAAGTTCCATACAAAGTGTTGAAAACACAACAATTCAAGCTGCATTATAGCGACTATCGCTCTTTCAAGTTCAAGTCCATAATATGTCAATTTCATACTAATCCCTATGTGCTTTGTTTCAAATCCATTCCATTTGTTATACAAGTCAATTCAAATCCAATTCCAAGTCCATTCCAATCCATTAACATGGATCACATGTGTCACTTACTTTTAAAGTAAGAATCAAGTTAACATTTTTAACATAAGTTAGCAACATTCACGCAACTTTAAGCATAGTTAAAAACATGCAACAGGGTTTATGTTTGTTGTACTAAATAGTGAGTAAACTCACCTTAATCCTTAGCAAATCCAGTATCCAAGAATAAGAATAAAGATCCAAGAATAAGAACGAAGATCTAAGCTAGTAACTTCCTTCCTTTCCTTATTTTTCCTTGCTTCCTTCCTTATATAGCTCACGGCCAAAGATGGAAATTGAGAGGGGCTTGGATTTTTCAACTTCTAACTTGCTAGAAGGTCTTGTAATTGTGTAAGAAGGCTACACTCAAAGTTTTAATTGATTTGGACTTGGTTTGAGTATATTTTGAGAAAATTAGTAAGGAAGAGAAAGAAGATGAAGATAAGCCATTAAAAGCTTCACTTTTGCTTAGGAATTTTCGTGTAAGAAAGAAGAAGGCATACCCCTCCTTATATAGGAAAAGGAAGGTGGATGGGAAAAGACTAAAATGCCCTTAAAACCCTAATAGTAATTAATGAGAGATGGGATGTTGTGTAAGAGAAGTGAAAGGCGTGTAAGAGATGGAAAGTTTGCTTTTTCAAATCTTAAGGATTAAGCATTCCTTTATATACATATAAGGAACCTATATACATACACTTAAGATATTTTCTAAACCTTTGATGTGACTAATTATGCATACATATATATATATGTGTGTATATGCATGTATGTGCATGTATATAAATGTACCAAACAACGTTGCATGATACGAAGCAACTTATGTTCAACGATAGGTTTGTAATCTGAAAGTTAAACTTCGGTCATATTTTTAATTCCTAATCTAGTTATTTATTTAAGTAAACAAAACTTAAAAATAAATTACTTATCTTATTTAAATAATTAAAAAAAGAATATTTAAATTGTAAATCACTTATTCGAATATTTAAATACCCAAAATACGAAAAAACTTTCCTTAAATGCTCATTTTTTAGAATGATGACATCATCAAAATAGTTCGCCATATATATGAAAAATACTTTTATTTGCTAATTACTTCCCTAATGATTAATTATATATTCGTTTAAATTTTCAACCACATTTATTGAGAAAATAGCCATACATCGATACAATGGTTTTCGGTCACATTTTCGACATTTTTCCAAAAGTATATATTTTTGAAAGCAGTTTTCCAAAACGAGTCTAGAATCATTAATTACTAATTAAATGATGTTTAACAAGGTTATAAAATCACATTTATTATATTTAACAATATTACAAATTGTTACGATATTCAAGCATTAAGTGTTCAATTTTTTAGGATCTTTACATTACGAATGACGTTACTTTTCGTTTCATGAAATTCAGGTGTTTATTGCTTCGAATATATGATTTTGTCTAAAAAATGCGCGAAATTGACAAATATATCTATATGATTTTTTGATTACTCTCTCTACAACCTTTCTTTGTTTATTTATGAAACAACATCTTAATTTTGAAATCTAGGAAATTTCATGTCATAGAATTTTGAAAATATATATTATCCACACACTAATTCATTGTTCAGGACATAAATATACATGAAATCTTCTCTCCTTGTTTTTATTTTTCAATTCAGATCATATTTTATCTACATCATTTTCACTTATGTATCATCCCTCCTCTCTTCTCAAACCATTCAAGTTCTCATTCAAAAAAAAAGCATGAATTTTCCATAAATATCATGAGGCCCGTAGCTTTATTACACAAATGAAACAAACATTTCTTCCCTCTTTCCATGCGCAACCTGCATCCATGAACCATGCCGTAACATTCACATCTACAAACCACAAATCACGAATTCAATCTCTTCCTCGCCTTCTCATCCGCCCTCATGCTACTACGAGCCACCACCTCCACGTCACTGGATGCCACCAGAAGCCCAACATAGCCCTCCACATCAAACCACCCACATACGAAAGCCCACACACACCACGAAATCGTACACCCTTCCCCACTGCCACAAATGTAACAACCCAAATTTATGTGGGTCCGAATTTTTCGAAAAATGCAAAAATTCAAGTCCACTGAAACCCGAGTATATCAAAGCTCATTATAGAAATCTCACATCGGAAGGAAATAAAATATAATAATAGGCGAATACTTACCAAATAATGGCACTTATATAACAAGTGTCCCTAAGCTGCAGAATCTCAACCACCTGTCTAACATGTGGGTTTGTTATGAGGAGAGGGTCAAAACAAAAGTTTTAGTGAATGGACAAATTATATTTTCTACAGATAACACTACATTTACCGTTCTATCACTGGTTCATATTTATTAGGTTATTCGGGTATATTTCATAAAATGCTTTCGATTTTTCCGCATAAATCGTACTCATCTACTCCTTAGTAGATTTACCTAATAAATCATATATATGTAGCTAAATGCCTGACATCTCAAGGTGCTCCCCATAGTACCCTCCTCGTACGATCTCCACTGTCACACCACATAAGCATATCTAACCTCCACCCTATGCCCAGCCGTGTACAAAATCTCCATTACTATGCCACATAAACGCACAGAACCATCACGCTATAACACGTAAGCGTATGGATCCTCATATCCGTACTCCATGTTCAAGCTAAGACCCGACGCATAGTTAAATACCCTGACGTCTACAATACATCATCCAGTGCATGCATCAAGACCCTCACACGAACATACTACCACTACAACTCGAGTTCTGCAATCAGGCTACACATGTGCACAAAACTCAGTCGGAAGCTTTCGATATCTGTAAATGACAACTTTGATAGGCCTACATGCAGATACCTACATATAGGTCTATCTCTTTTCACGGCGGTTATGGCCTCAATGCGGACCCTCCTTCAACTAGTGAAAGATTACTTCAAGAGCTAAGATATGTTCCCCTAATGTAAAGGCCCGACTTTTTAGCTCTCGAAAAACAACACTAATACATCCTCTGTATTCATATATCTCAAATTAAGTGCTAGAAAAATCTGATAATTAGGTGAAAAGAAAGGAGATAAAAGAAATAGAAGAAAGAAGATATGGGACATAATCTTACAACTGAACGAATAATCTAAAATATAGCAAATGCTTTGTACAAAAAAGAGAAAAACTTTTAATATACATACGTCAATCAGAGTACGCAGAAAAACAATGAATCAACCTGACTAGTTATAATAACCTGCCCTTAAAATTTCTAATACATACTACAACATACAAAGAGGAATAAAATAAAAGAATATAAGCATATTCCTCGTCACTAACTCCTCTTCTGAAACTCCAAAGCAATCCTGGTCCAATCTGAAAATGTACTCGGTCTGACATGAGCAGTATAATAAAATAACACTTAGATCAGGCTAGGCAACCACGTGAGATAACTCAACACATAAGTAACATACATCAATATAGTTTGAGGCCATACGCATGTCTGTAACGGTCACCCCCTCAATAACATCCAACCTTTTATTAAGAGAAGCATAGTTATATAATAGATAATGTCTAGGGTGTAGAATATAATTAAATCAAATAGCTGGAATGGTTACATTGGTTACATTCGACAACTGTTAAGTGTACAAACAAAACTGATAATGCACGTTCACATATTGGATTTTCCATCGGAGATCACTCCGGATTAAGATGGATCCGAACTCCATGCACAATGATCAGAAACCAACATGTGTCGTATATCTCTAGATAAAATATACCATAAGGTAAACATGATTAACCAACATATGAAAACACCGGTCTGCACCACAAGGAACTAAATATTTCCAACTCCGTGTGCGCAACATCTATAAGCATATTCTAGATATGGAGATAATATACCCTACTACAGGTTAGGTAAACCCTAGGTCACGCAGCCTACTCTATCTTTAGCCAAAGCCGATGTCGAGGTTTCATTCAGCATCATCACACGCGACTTCATTACTCGAACAAAACAAGAATTTCTATAGTTGGGGATCACACAACACGATAGATCTTGGAATCATACATAGATTCCTCCACAAATCTCGAAATCACACATGGATTCCAATACATCAATAGATCTCAGAATGTTATATAAATTCCTCAATAGATCTTAGAATCACTTCATGTATTTGAGCATCTCAAAAGATCTCGAATCACCATATAGACTTCACTTCACAGCCACTTCCAAAACATAGAACCCTATACTAGTTTTGAAGTGGATTTCGATAAGTAGAACACTTATCTCGGTCTCCTAAAAAATAATCGCTAGATTTAAGGTCCAGCACTATAGTCAATTAACCGACTAAAATTCACACAATAGAAAATTGTGTATAGAAAACATCCTCACTTAATTTTCATAACAAAAGACTAAGAATCCAAAGCACTATCAAGTCACCTCTTAAAATCTCTGTCACCTCATCTTCTCGATTCCTCTGACCCTGATTTCACCATGCATGGTCCTTCACCGATTTTCCTGTTTCGTATTTACGGTCTAGATTTTACTTGAGTAGATCTGATTTCTATTTTTTCCTTATTTTCTCAAAGCCTCAATGCTTTCAGCTCGCAACTCCTAATTTCCACTTCTGTTAACACTCCTCATCACCACGTAGTAGCTATTTCAAGTAATGATTTGCCTTGCGGTAAATTCAACTAATAGCTACGGTTTTGATGTGAATTTTGGCACTGACATGGAGTAATCTTGGTGAGCAGCAACTCCCAATTTGCTAGATGGTTTTCACGTCACGAATGTGTGTTAATGATGGTACTTTTCGCTTATTGGGCATTCAATGTTTTCTACAATTTCGTCTAGTTGGTAGTTCATTTTTAACAGTCTTGTGAAATGGTGGGTTTTCGTTTTGTTTGTGGTGTTTGGTTCTCTTTCATCAATGGTAATCGAACACAAATCTAGCCTGGAACTCGTTTCCATGCAATCTTCATATTTTGCTTGTTACATGTCTGGTTTTTGGATCTGTATAGATGGTTGTACTGTTTGAGCATGGGCAAAACATGAGATGCGTTAAGAATTAATCATTGTTTTTGTTTGAAGGGAGGATATATCTGCCTGTGCAATACAAAATCAGTTCACGGAGAATTTAGTTCGCATATATTATATGTCACTACTCTTATGTGAATCGTGGTGGGGAGTTGTTCTTGTTTTTATGGGGTTCTCTGTTCAATCTCAGCTATTATGGCATCAAGTGAATCTTTTGCTCTATCTGTTGTATTAGCCTACTTATCATCCTCATTTATTTCAAGTTTGCTCTCCTCCATACGTGACGGTCTTCGACCACGTTACTGGTTTTTTGGGATTTGACTGCCTATTTCTGCAGCTACTATAAGTCAACTCTTGGTTAAGACTTGTGCTTGCATACATGTTACTTCGTCGAGTACACAGGCTTGCTTTTGCTTTCGGCTATACCTATTACTATTTTGTGTAGTGTTTGTATGGGTCTATAAAGTGTTCGTTTGGTATTCGGTATGTAATTGAACTTCCTAGTGTAGTATGAAATGTAATATGTCACTACTCTCTGCATGGAGGCAAATGTAGTAGTCTAGTGTCTAGCTAGATCCTGTGTTATAATCTAGATTAGATTAGTGGACGACCTACAATAAATGTCGTATGTAGTGGACAGTCCACCTTAAAAACCGAATGTAGTTGACTGTGAACCATATTCACCTGTTCTTTCCATATTTTTTTATTATTGGTTATAATAAAAAGGTGTTTGCAGTCACCTTAACAACCTGTCGGCATTGCCAAAAAAAACCCATATAGACGAATTCTAATCCCTTTCCCATTTAATTAAAACTCATTAGTAAAACTCCTTTTTATCTAATAAAAATTCACTTTCCAAATAAGAATTCACTTATTAGTCAATAACTCATACTCGATTAATATTCCTTTATATACATGCGTATAAATTCGACTTATACATATAAAAGGTGTACATGTATATATTCGACAAGTTCCCTATTCCTTTACCGTCTTAACACTTAAAAAGGTATTTATATACTTATCCCTCCAGTATAAGCATATCCACAATTTATTCCCAAGATTTCTTTTCTTTAAAATATAATCAGAGAAGTTAAATTTGTTTTTAATAAGAACCTCTTTTCTTTTACAAGTTAAACAACTTAATCAATATCTTTACCCCGAAAAATCCCTGATCTTGTTTCTATCTTTAAAATCCTTTTTTTAAAGATCTAAATATATTCAAATTCGTTAAACTGTATATTTCCAGTTTACTATATTCCATGGGTTTAAAAATGAATGTTGCTAAAATACTATTTACAATAACCCAAAACAATTCCTTTTATAACTATTTTTAAATGTTCTTTTAAAGATTCAATTATATTAACTTCATCGATATAATCCAAGTGGGTCAAAGACAAACTAATTAACACATTGTTACGACAAACCCAAAGCCATTTATATATTTATTCACATCTTTAATATAGTCATTTTAAAGATGTGAATATCAATAAATATTTGAAACTAGTGATTTCTAAACCACAATCCAAAATCATTTCTAAATCTTATAAAACATGCTTATTTGTTTTCAAAAAATATATATACTAAAATAAGTTTTAGATAAAAAGGTTAAAATGTATATATAGTAAATGAGCTTAAAATAGGTTTTAGATAAAAAGAGTCAAAATGCATATGTAATAAATTAGCTTAAAATAGGTTTTAAAGAAGAAGGATAAAACGATTTCAAAAGCATGTTTTATATTTAAAACCATTCAGTTCCAATTTCCCAATTCCCGTTCCAATCGTATAATTTCCCAATTTAGTCGGTTATGCCAAACACACCAAATTGTGTGAAATATAGAAACACAATATATTATATAAAGTAATATATTCACTTATCACAATTCCATGTACAACAACGTTATATATATCCAATGGGGTCCACAATCAGGTTTAATGTTCAGTCAATTCATATAACATCATATGAATCTAAAGACGGTAACAATCATATTGAGGAATCCTGTTGGATTCCTCCAACCTATCCCTCTGCATCACAACTCATATATCAACACATATACATGTAATACAGTTCAAATATTAACTAATTTATATCAGATGAATCTTCTACTGCAACTCGGGTAATGCTAAAGGTCATTCTTTCAAAAATGGGAATATATATATACACACACACACACATCGGCAATCACCAATAAGGGAATAAATCACCAAACAACCAATTTTACATATAAATATGTAAATAACAGTCAATACTGATATATAATACAATGGTATAACAAAAAGCATGAATTAAACTCACCATCCATTCCAAACGACGATTCACGCTAATTTTGTCTAACTTAAAATAGACTTTTGAAATTAGATAAAATTCTATCTTCAAATAATGATACCAATCCACTTTTTACACGTAGTACTCTTGGATATAATTACAATGCACTTTGACTCACTTGAATCTTATAACATATGGGTTAATTACACAAGTTACAAGTTAATATGAGAATAAATATAATTAAACTTGTTTAACTTATAAGTCTACTCACCCTTTCCTACATGTGACAGCCCACCCTTTCTTCCCAAAATTGAAATTTCGTTCCCTCCATTCACCCAGACCCATCCAAACCTTGTTAGAGTTTGACCATCCACCACCGCGCCATTGGCCATCGAACACCCTCACCGACCTCTCCAGCCACCTCAATAACTCGATCTCCTCTCGTCTATCCAGGGTTGGTCCTAGGACTTTTGGTACCTAAAGCAAAAAATGAAAACGAGACCTTTCTATAGAAGGAAATGTATTACATGAACACAAATTATAATAATTAAAATATCACCATCATTCTCATCAATAATGGAGGGCATTATCCGTATTCAAACTTGAACTTTCTACTGCGTTATTTTTGACGGTTTTTTTTATTAAGAGCACCTTTCTATGAATTAATGACTTCCTCCTTGCCTTCTTCTTCTAAACCTTTTAGCATGTCCATATTACTTTTTACGCTTTTTTAAACACTATAAAAATAACATTGAATAATACCACATGTTAATGCTTAATATAATAACAAAACAAAAAAATTATGAATGTGTAATCTATTATTTATAATTTATCCGAAATATTTTCAATGATAAGTTAAAGTAATAGTTCTTTTTTTACTAATCAATTGGACTAAACCCTTTAATCACAACTTCCTATTCCTATCAAAACATAGTTATTTATCGACTAATTGTACATTAACTTAGAATTAAAAATTCATTAACTACTATTGTAACGATCTGGAATTTTTGGCTTGTTAAATGATTAAATTTATAATTTAATTAAATTTGAAATAAAAGTATTTTGTTAAAATATATAATCTTATATATATACCTTTGGTAGCATTGGTTAAGTGTTGTATATAGTTTTTAATAGCATTTAAAGGGTAAATGCTAGCAAACCTCCCTTCTCTTAATACAAGGGTTAAGACACTTGTAATTTTGCATGAAACATTACATGCATGAATTACACATGTCCTACAAGATGTCATTACCATATTCTTCCATTCCATGTAATTTATGCCTCCTTTCTTCCATTAAACACCATTCCACTTTTATTTTCCATTTCTCCTCCTTCTTTATCTTAAAACTATGGCTTCCATGGTGAAAATCCTCCTCCTTCTCCATTTATAAAATATATAAATTGTTGAAATGTTGGTAACGTCAAACAGTCAATCCCGGATAACTGTAGTGGGTCTAGCAACCTAGTAATAGAGGATAGCATAGTGGAACCCAAGGTGAGAGCTCGACATTTATATTTGTTCACTTTTTATGTTGTGTGAATGATTGTTGATGACATGGATGATTAGTAATTATTGCAATGTAAGCGTTTAGCGACAAACGCTTATATGGACACATGTATACACTGTTATATATATACCCATATATGATCGTGTGATGGATGAATGGATGCTTCGTGGTTGTTTTTAGTGAAGATATGTGCATTTTTCTTGTTACACACACATATGTGGATTTATATGAATATCAGACATGTCTTAGACCAAGTTTGTGTTATAAATGAATATTTTATTCATTTAAATTTGGAAGTTGGAATGTTGTTGAAAATGGTTTTAAATAGTTAGTATAAGTACAAATGGTTTTCTAAATTATTTTAAACCAATTTAGTAAAGTTTTTATATGATGTATATTACAATTAAAATAAAGTTTGTCAAAATAAATACCGGAACGTTCTAGGATGACAGAGAGGATAGTGTTTAGGCTTGAGTTTGGAAACATAGTTTCCTGCTCTCCTTAGCTATCCCTAACTGATCCGACAGACGGGATGGTTAATTCAAAAAAAAAAAAAAATTAATTTGAAACTTTTTGATTTTATAGTAGAATTTAGCATATTTTTGTTAAAAACTTAAACGCTTACAAATTTTGCAACTTAAACTAGATTCCCACGAAATGAAAAAAGTTTGATTTTCTTCAACAAAAGCTTTCAAATGAGTGAAAGAAGATTTTAATTTCCACTTATAATTTTCAAGTTATATTTAAATTAATATTTAAAAATGTTGTTGCAAGTGCTATCCATTGACTATAATGATAAATGGTCTTTTTAAATTATTTAAAAATATGTAAAAATTGTGTAGAATCATAAATAATTATTTAAAAGTGATTTATGTTGTAATCATGAAGTTTTGGTAATATAAAAATTATTTTCCCTACACTAGCGAATATCGGTATTTTGAAACACTTTTTGTAACACTTTTGTAACATTGTTAAAGGTATTTAACTTTATAAATCTTTCCCTAACCTTAGTAATTAATTGCTAACATGTAATAAAAGGCTTTAAATGATAATTTGATTTTCCAAACATGGCATATGTGTTGAGACTTGATCTGGTCCTATATATGCACATGGTTTTAAAGTTGTGCTTATTATTTGGAAAGACCGGGATTGGGTTTATGTCTAAAAACCACTCCAAGTAGTAATACGACATTGTGGAGCAAATCAAAGGCATTGAAGACGATATTTAAGGCGAGGATCCTTCATATCGTAAGTACGACTTACTGAATGTCTCAAATGGGTAGCTTCCATTTGCAGATGGATATTATACCAGCTAAGTGGCAAGAAGCCCGAACGGATGTGAGGGAATTCCGGATTGTGGTTTCGTTCAGACCTAGAATGGAATTGTGTGGGTTGTGTATCTAACATTGTAATTTACTTCGTAGCACTGATCTCTACTAGATATATATATCCGCTTAGTGGAGGAGATTTGTTCTGTTGCTTAACACCCTTCTCTAAGACGTATGAGCTTAGAGGTTCTATATTGATAGAAATCGGTGATGCGTTGTGAATGGACAATGTGGCATACTTAAGTTATGTAATGAGCTATGGATGATCAAAACAAGGTTTATTTAAGTGTAGCTTTGTGTATATCATGACCTCGACAAGCCTCACACCCCGATAAATGGCCAAAACAGGAAGAAATGCAGCAGGGTTATGGGTGTGTTGTCTCCTTCTAGATAAAAGGTGTACTATGGTATGGAGCCTAGGCATTAATCTATATGGAAAACATCAACTTTTGTGGTTTTTGTTGGCGAGTGCTCGAAAAGGTCGGTAACGACCGGGAGATGACATACTCAGGCGTACTCTAAGTTAACTAGTTACAGAGGTAACCCGACCTTGTGTTGGCATAAGGAGCATCACTGTTGATCCTCCGGCATCCCTCTAGAGGTGTTCAAAACTCGGTTCGGTAAGGAAGTTCCTTTGCCTACTCATTGTTGGAAACCCAATCTACACTATGAGCCAATTACGGTTTTAGTTGTATACTATTATGTCAGTATAGTATATGGTACCTATGCTGGCTAAGATTGATACATTTACTTTCAAAATTGTTTTTCACACTATACACTAATAATAATATCAAAATGGTTTCTGCTTATTAAACCATTTATGACTATCATAAGGAGAAACCTTGCCCATGTATGCATTTGCATTGTGTGTGTGTGTATGCCATGAGACCTTATGTTACTTTCATTCTCAAAAAGTCATTTCAAATTTTCTATGCACAAACAAATATGATGAGTTCTCACATCAGTCCTTTTTTGGCATGAGTCAGCGTGATAGGGGTTCTCGCTCTTGGTTTGATGGCGATCGGGAGACTCTTACCTCTACACGTCCCAAGAGGGGTTGGTTAGGCACGAGGCTGCGACAGTCAAGAGGCTGGCCATAAAATAAGGTGTTGGGGTACCATTGTAATGCCACAGCGAAGTATTAGCCGATGTCCGATGGTTGAAAAAGACCAGACTATCATGGTTAGTATTAAACCTATACAAAGCTTTGGGGTATAACTCATTAGATAGCTCATCAGACATGGGGTTATGAATACCCTAGATCGAGTAAAATCTAATGAAATGAAAAGATTTTAAGTTGTTTCATACTCCTTAGGTAATTCGTCTGCATTTCTAATAAGCATTTTCATACTATATTCAGATAGTAGAAAATGAGCAGTAAAGGAAGACGTAGGGGAGGAAGCAGTGCCACCACCAGTGGTCATGATGCATTTAATGAAACCATGATTTGATCCCCGACTCAAACTAGCCTTCGGGATCTGAATAAGAGTTATATGAATCTGGTAGGAAACCATTTAAGGGATCTGATGATGTTATGGAAGCTCAAGTTTGGATTAAATCATGTGAGAATATTTCAAAGGACTTAATCTGGAAGATTACCAAAAGAGACTGGTGGCCACATGGCAACTACAGGAAGGAGCCGCTATTTGGTGGGAGACTATCACCCAAGGGAAATCAGAAAATGACTTTTCATGGAAGGATTTCAAATAAGTTTTCAAAGAACGTTACATGCCTTCAGCAGGAATTTCTCGAATATACGAAGAGTTTATGAATCTTACACAAGTCCAAGAATTTTTGGTCAAAGGATTTATCTGACCTAGCCATTCAAGTTGGGGGTTAGCCATAGTATTCATAGCCAAGTTCGACGATTTCTTAAGATTGTGCATCGACTATCGAGATCTTAATAAGTAATCTCTTAAGAATAAATATCTTTTGCCTCATATAGACAACCTATTCGATCAATTAAATGGTGCCTGATTTTTCTCAAAAATGGACCTAGCCACTGGTTTCATCAACTTAGAATCGCATAGGATTGTATCCATCTAACTGCCTTTACGGGACCCGATACCTTTTACGAATGGTTAGTAATGTCGTTCGGTTTAACGAATGCCCCCGCTTACTTCGTTGATCTAATGACTAGAGCATTTCGAGAGGTATTGATTAAGTTCATATTGGTTTTAATTGACGATATTCTCATCTACTCTAAAAGAGAGGAAGAAAACGTGGAACATCTAAGAATTGCTTTGGAAATATTGAGAAAGAATGTGCTCAAAGCGAAACTCTCGAAAAGCCACTTTTTGGAAAAAGAAGTAAAATTTCTTGGTCATATCGTATCCGAGAAAGGAATTTCGGTAGACCCAGGAAAGATTTCTGCCATTTTGGATTGGAAGCAACCAAAGACAGCAAAAGAAGTCTGGAGTTTCCTTAGATTGTCTGGCTATTACAAAAGATTTGTTCAAGATTTTTCAAGAATGGCTTCTCCTCTTACAAAGCTAACTATGAAGAATGCCAAGTTTGTGCGGTCCCCAAAATGTGTAGAAGCCTTTCAGAAGCTAAAGATAAGGCTGACATTTGTTCCAGTTCTAGCTATTATAAATGAAAATAAAGGGATGTCAGTTCATACAGATGCATGCAAAGAAGGAGTTGGTGCAGTTTTGATGTAGGAAGGCAGAGTAATTGCCTATGCAAGCAGACAATTGAAAACACATGAAAGGAATTATCCAACCCATGACTTAGAATTTCTAGCTATAATATTTGCTTTGAAAATTTGGAGGCACTATATTTTGGAAGAAAAGTTTGAATTGTACACTGGCCATAAGCCTCTAAAGTATTTATTTACTCAGAATGATTTGAACTTGAGGCAACAGTTTTGGTCGGAATATTTAGCATCATATGATTTGGGTATTTAGTATACCCCTGGGAAAGCCAACATTGTAGCTGATGCTTTAAGTAGGAAATATGCCGTCATTGCTTGCTTAGTTATTGCCCCAACTCTTATGGAAAAGATTGTCAGTAAGCAAGGAGAAGATAGGTTTTTACAGAAAAAACTTGAGAATATAAAACAAGGTAAGGATTCATGTTTTGAAATTGATGAAAAAGGTATTTTGAGATTGAAAGGAAGAGTTTACGTCCCAAACATAAAAGAGCTTCAGAAAGAAGTATTGGACGAATGTCATAAATCTAGATTCAGTATCCACCATGGAGTTAATAAAATGTATCGAGATGTTGAACGTACATTTTGGTGGAGAACAATGAAGAGGGACATATCTATTTATGTCAGCTGTTGTACCACATGTCAACAAATAAAAAGCAATCAGCAGAGGACAGCGGGATTACTTCAACCTTTGCCAATTCCACAATGGAAATGGGATCAAGTTTCAATGGATTTCATCGATGGTTTACCTCGGACTCGCAAAGGAAATGAAGGAATATGGGTTATTGTAGATCGCTTAACTAAAAATGCCCATTTCATTCTAGTAAAACCTACCAGGACTACTGCTAGTTTAGCAGAGTTATATTTTAAGGAAATCGTTAGGTTACATGGAATTCCAAGTAGCATTGTGAGTGATCGTAACCTTATCTTCACGAGTCATTTTTGGGAAGCTTTTCAAGATGCTTTGGGAACGAAGCTAAACTTTAGCACTGCCTATCATTCACAATCAGATGGACAAACAGAGTGAGTTAATAAGATTTTAAAAGACTTGTTGCAAGCATGTGTTCTCGATTTTGGAGGTTCGTGGAAAAACCAACTGCCATTGGTTGAATTTTCTTACAACAATAGTTATCAAGCTAGTATTAAGATGGCACTGTTCGAAGCACTCTATGGCTGTCCATGAAAATCGCCAATATGTTGGGTTGAGTCTGGAGAAAAACTTGTTCTTGGACCAGATATGATTAGAGAAGCGACAGAGAAAGTGGATCTCATAAAGAAGAAGCTAAAAGCGGCCCAGGATCGACAAAAGTGCTACGCTAATCGAAGGAGAAAAGCTTTGGAATTTGTAGTTGGAGATTTCGTATTTTTGAAAGTATCCCCCATGAAAGTAGTTATCAGATTTGGGAAAATAGGAAAGTTAGCTCCACGGTATATTGGACCGTTTCCTATTCTGAAGAGAATCGAACTATTAGCTTATCGAGTGCAGTTATCAGAGAGTGGCTATCTGGTGTGCATGATGTATTCCATATATCTAATCCTAGGAAGTATGTGCGTGATCCAAACCAGGTTATAGAAAAAGCTGCTCAATAAGATCTGGAAATTACCCCAACTTTAGCAATCAAAAGAGAACCCACAAAGATCATTGCTCGAGATGAAAAGAGGTTAAGAAATAAGACTGTTAAGTTGGTTAAAGTACAATGGAGTGATGACCCCAAGGATTGTACCGGGGAAACGGAAGAAACTATGCGGAAATTCTATCCTAACTGTCGAGTGAATATTCCAGCCTAGCCCAACCATTGGTAAACTCATTTCCTTATCTATTTCCTTTTAGTTATTACTGTTTTATATTATTACTATCTTATGCAATTTCGGGGACGAAATTATTTTAAAGGGGGTGAATGTGACGATCTGGAATTTTTGGCTTGTTAAATGATTAAATTTATAATTTAATTAAATTTGAAATAAAAGTATTTTGTTAAAATATATAATCTTATATATACCTTTGGTATCATTTGGTTAAGTGTTGTATATAGTTTTTAATAGCATTTAAAGGGTAAATGCTACCAAAAGAACCTCCCTTCTCTTTATTACAAGTGTAAAGACACTTGTAATTTTGCATGAAACATTACATGCATGAATTACACATGTCCTACGAGGTGTCATTACCATATTCTTCCATTCCATGTATAAATATACCTCCTTTCCTCCCTTAAACACCATTCCACTCTTCTCTTCCATTTCTCCTCCTTCTTTATCTTGAAATCCATGGCTTCCATGGTGAATGTAACAACCCAGAATTTTGGAACCAATTTTAAATTTCAATTTAAGATATTTTAATGGATTTTAAATATTTAAATGATTTAATTTGAGAATAAACGACTAAAAATTTATTTAAAACAAAGTATGAACATATAAATTTATAATTTATATATAACGAACTCGAAATGGCGTGGTAGTTTGAAAATTTGGTTTTAAACTTCAATTGAATATATAGAATTCAATATAAGTCAGAATTTGATGCAACAAGAATCGTTGGAATATTTTGAACTGTAGTTTTCTAACGAATGCAAGAAACTGAGATTTTACTTTATAAATTGTACGCTATGTCCAGTTTAAAATTTAGAATAGTCGCTATGGAATATATATATGTATGTATGTATGTATGTATGTATGTATGTATATTAATAATATATATAGCCCTTAAAATAGTCATTTTGCAAACGACCTGCATTTTTGACGAAACCACTTTTGTTGGATCAAGAATGTCAAATTATTTTTAAGTTTAAAATTTCATAATTTTTAGAATTAGTATGTGAGCGTGGTAAATTTAAACGTGTTTTTTAATTTCAGTTTAAACCTAATCGACTAAAAAAAGGCCATTTTTCAAACGGTCTCCAAATTCGACGAAACTAATTTTGTTAGGACCGTATCGTCAAAACATAGCTGGATTTCAAAATCCATAATTTTTGGAGTCCGTATGTGATCCAGGTAAATTAAAATGTACATTGAAAATCAATATTGAACATTATATTAATTTATATTTTAATTTTAATAAAAACTGGTCAAAACAGTCGAATTGGCTTACGAAACATATCCTATTATGTCTAGAATGAGTGTGTTTGGATAGGAATGACAATCGTTGGGATTCATTTAGAGTTTGGAATATTAAACAAGTAAAATTGGAATAAATTAATTTTAAAAAATATGTATAAATAGAAAATTAGAATCCCTAACTCTTCACTTATCATTTCCGCCACCAATAACCCATCTATGGTTGACAATGAATAGGATAAATTCGTTAATCTCTCCAACACGGGTTCGAATTTGATGATGGTTATGAAACAAAAATTAAAGAGTGAAGTGAGGGCTTTAAAATGATATGGTGATGATCATCTTTAGTATCATAATTTGGGTGAAATCCTAGCTCGAAGTGCTCAAGTTTGGAGTAGATTTTCGTGGCACCTGGGGGCGCAAGTTGAACACTGTTGCTGGCAACAGGTGGTGTTGCGAAGGTAAGCGAGGTGGCGGCTTCAGATCGGCGGTAGGTGCGTGGATTGGTGTGCGTGGTGGAGGGTTCGAGATTGACAATTGGGTTTTGCGGTTCCTGGTAGATGACGAGGAAGAAGGGCTTAGGCCCTTATTTCTTAACGTAATTAGGTGATTAATTAAACTTAGTTAGTTAATTAATTACATTGGTTTAATTTAAATAGCATTTAACGTATAAAATCCCATATCTTTTTCATATGGCCACAGAATCGCGCAAAACCAGTTGTGTTGGAATCATGGATTCGAGCTCTACATTTAAGAACTGGCCAGAACGGAAATGGAAGGTGTTGAAATTTTTGATAGAATTAAACGCTCGCTTAATTTTATTAAAATAATCCTCAATTAAAGACCGACGGAGTGGAAATGAATGTGAGAACCCTCTCACTAAAATTTTGTACAGTTATTCTTTTTATAACTGAATGTAGCAATTTCTGGTATTGATTTTTATTTGTTTAATTACCACAAAAATGTTGTACAGTGCCTGTTATCTCACATTCACTATTGTTTGAAAATCATGGATGATCTGATTGACTGTATTGTGTGTTGACTGTGATTCTGAACATATTAAAAATAATGTTAATGAATTTTTGGTTATTGAAATTAAATTATATATATATCCATTTATGATTTACACAGTGAAAATTGGATAATTAGAAAAATAATTCGAATCGAATTAGAACTGGTTAAATTTATTAACCGGTGATTAATTTGAATCGATTGTTGTTGTTTGAAACCCCACACTGGTCTGGGGATGATAATTAATTCACATCTCCCTTGGATTTAATTGTATCAACCGATTGATTGACAGGCTGCTATAAGCGTTATTTAATCATTTAATGCTTATACAGTTGTAAATTGAACTCTGGATGTGAATGGAATGTTTAATAGTTGTTTATCACTATTTTTGGAATACATGCGATGTGTGAAATCCATATAAATAAAATTATATGGTAATTGATTGAGTCTGATTCCAATTAAAAAATAATGAATATTTTAAAATAAAATTCAATGAAGTATCAAAATACGATTTTGATGCCCGATTTTGGATGGACACGAGAATATATAAAAATATAAAGCCGAGTTAAGTTTAGAAACGCTATTTTGACTCGAATGAAGCTTTATATCAGTTTTATTCATTTTTAGAATGAATATCGAAAAGAATTGATTTCAAAATCCGATATTACGAAAATATTATCATTTTAATGTTATAACGATATGGAATATTTAATTTTGATTTAAAATTGAAAAGGAAGTTAAAACCGTTTTTTTACGAATTTGTAAATATTTTATAAAATACGTTTTAAATAGAAATATATAATATATATATTTAATGGCTTGAATAGAACGCGTCACACAGCAACCGTTCGCGAATTTCAACCATTAACTTCAAATTGATGCAACGGGAGATACGACCATCGGATTCTCCTAAAACCAGATTCGTTGGGTTCGTATCGAAAAGATCTTTCCAATGAATATAAGAGATTTAAATTTTAGATTTGGAAATATATCCAAATCGATTTTAGAAAAAGTCGCTATGAATGCAGTTCGGTGGCCGATATTGGAAACCGACTGATATTAAAAATATGGAAAATTATGCAAATTCATAAATTTGGAAAGATTTTGGATGAAAAACTCCAAGTTTGAAAAGATAAAATTATATTTTTATCGAAATGGACTAGTTAATAACTAGAATACTAGACCAATTATTTTTAGAAATAATAAATTGGATTGAAAAATGGGTTTTAAGATGACCAGAATTTTTCCAATATATATAAATTGGAATGTATTTGAGTGGAAATAATCTTCATAATATTTTGATATTGGATTCTGTGATTATATGGATATGGATGAGGAATTTGGAAGATGCAGATATCGTTATTCCCAATACGATATCCATTGGTTTCAGAATTTGATATTGAATATAAGCTGATATAATTTCTATTTTGAGCCTTGTTTTAATATCAAATTTGATTTTGGATTTATGGTGAATGGTGCCTTTATTAACACTATTCTTAAACATAGTTGAGAATAGAATAAATCTTTTAATTAAGATTAGTGAAGTTTTCCAATTTAATAAATACAATTGGAATTAAATGGAAGATGACTTTGGGTTCATTGTGAACGATGTTTTAAATAACATTTGTTCTTAAAACCCAATTAACAGTGAAGATATAATCTAGAATTTATAAATCTTTTTATTAAGATTTAATAGAAATTTTTGGAAAGTAAAGTTTCCCAATTTAATACACTAAATTGGAATTGAATGGAATTCAATTTAGTGATAATCGAAATGAGACTCTGTGAAGGAAGACCATTACTATTTATGTAATTTAAAAGGCCTCGCCATTATTCCGTTTATAGTATTAGTACAATACGGAAATTTATATCGATTATATATTGTTATGAATTCCGTGAAAGTTCCATTTTTGTGGAATAGGATTTTGGGTTTATCGTGAAAAATGTTTTGAATGCATTTGTTCTTTAACCCAGTTAAAGACAGAATTTATTTCCTAAGTTGAGTAATCATTAAATAATGATTTTTGAAGATTAAAACTAAATGGATTTTTAATAAATCTTTAATTGGATTGAAATGTTAATGTGATAATTAAATTTATCGAATTCATGAAATGATCGAGAATGGAGTACCACCAGTTTTACTCTCGGCGATAGTTAAATCTTTAATTAGATTTGAACGTGAAATGGTAATTAAATTTACCAATAACATCGTGGGTGTTAGATATGGAGTACTACCAGTTTTGATCCATGGGATGAATAGGTTGGGATTGGGATTAATAAATGGTTATTTCCGTAAGGCACGATAATCTCGACTAGTTAATAAACCTTAATTGGGGTAAGTTATGGAAAGATAAAAAAACCTTTTGAAATTGATATCCAAAGGCAGATTAAAGAATAATTTTAAAAGAATTTATCTTTGATAAAATTGATGGGAACCTTTCCCCAAAAATATGAATATTTGAATAAAAGAATATTCTGAATTGGAATGAGGTGTATGATGTGTTTTTATAGCACTTGATTATAAGATACGTGAGTTATTCAGAAAGACCAAGTTTAACCCATTCTGAGTAACTGATACGACGATTAAAAGTCGAAGATATTGAAGATAGTGTAAGATCGACAATCTTCACATCGAATGGATTACTACTGATGCCTTGGATTTGGGTAGCTCCTATGAAGGGTTATAGTGGTAGTTGTCTGGACGTACTCGTTGATTGTACGGATATGCAAGGGGCTCTCTACTATAATGGACATATGGGATGAGGAATAAGGCGCTTCCAGTTTCGTTCAGACCCATAACGGACTTGCAAATGGATGGTATATCTGACATTGTATTCCTTTATACTGTATTCGTTGATCTCTGCTAAATATATATTTGTTTGGTGGTGGAGAATTTATTCTCTTGCTTGACACCCTTCTCTAAGACGTATGAGCCTAGAGGTTATATATTGGTAGAAATCAATGGTATGGTATGGATTGACAATGTGACATGCTGAGATGCATGGAGCAAGGCTTTTGTTGAAAAGTAGAGCCACGTGGTTGATGATCAAAGCAGGGCTTTAAGTAACGCAGTTTTGTGTAGCGTTAATTCGTGTGTCTCACACCCTGGTATGATGGTGAACTGATTGTTATATCAGTATGCTTTTGAAATGAGGATAGACACCCTTTATGGTTGTCAAGGATTCGGTCGACCGAGATAGGCTGGGTGTTTTCTCTAGCCAGATAGGGCACACCCCCCGATTCCCAAAAGGATAGAGTAAGCGGTGTTTTCTCTAGCCGGGACGTAAGCCGTAGTGATACTCAATTTCCTGGATATAGTGTGAATGTGTATCATAGTGTTTTCTATAGTCTGGACGTAAGCGATTGAATATTACACTACGTGATCTATCATTCGGGTCAGTAGCCATCATGATGAAAATCCAACTTCCAAATACGAAACTTTTCGGTTTTTGTTGTACACCGATATATATGGCGACATAATAGGATGGGGTACTATGGAGACTAGGATTAATACATTTATATTCGAAATTGATTTCTACACTATACATTTATTGTAATAAAAGATAAATTTCGTTTATCAAGCATATTTGGCTATTACAAGGTAAAACTCTATCATCCAGCTTGCATTGCATTGTATGATGGGACCTGAGTCTTATAATAGCTTTATTGTTCTTTTATTTAGCATGGCGAGTTTTGTTTTATGGTATTCATGGGAGGAAACATGTTCCGTGTCATACGGCGTAGTCCCGTGATTTACCTAACTTTAAAATAAAGTTAATAACTATTTTAGTTCTCACGCCTGTCCCTGAATTGGAGTTTATTGTTTTCACCTAAACTTTGGGTGCCAATATTTTCCGCACTGGCAGTTAGTGGTTTGGTTTTGCAGATATTTATTTTCACAGTATCCTGGGTTATAGCTGGAGCTATATTCGAAAAGTTTTGTATCTCTGTATTTCCTTCAGTTGTGTTAGTTGATGTATTTCCGTTGTACATTGTATTCATTCACTTTAAATTTATGTATTTTAATTTTTGATAATTTTCCACTGTATAATATTTATTCATATTCTGATATATTCTTGTACTTTGATGTAAATTGTTGTAATAGCAATGAAATATTCTCGTGTTTGTGTTTTGATGAGTCGTGTTCTCAAAGCAATCCGGGCTCCTCCATCTCCTCGAGGATCGGGGAAGTCTGGGTTGTTTCAGTGAAAATCCTCCTCCTCCATTTATAAAATATATAAATTGCTGAAAAGTCAGTAACGTCAAACAGTCAGTCTGGGATAATTGTAGTGGATCTAGCAGCCTAATAATAGAGGATAGCTTAGTGGAACCCTAAGGTGAGAACTCGCCATTTATATTTGTTCACTTTTTATGTTGTGTGATTGATTGTTAATGATATGGATGATTAGTAATTATTGAAATGTGAGCGTTTAGTGACAAACGCTTATATGGACACAAGTATACTCTGTTACATATATATACACACACACCCATATATGATCCTGTGATGGATGAATGGATGCTTCGTGGTTGTTATTAGTGATGATATGTGCATTTTACTTGTTAAACACACATGTGGATTTATCCGTATATCAGACAAGTCTCGGACCAAGTTTGTCTTATAATGAATTATTTATTTATTTAAATTTGAAAGTTGGAATGTTGTTGAAAATGGTTTTAAATAGTTAGTATAAGTACAAATGGTTTTCTAAATTATTTTAAAGCAATTTAGAAAAGTTTTTATATGATGTATATTACAATTAAAATAGAGTTTGTCAAAATAAATATCGGAACGTTCTAGGATGACAGAGAGGATGGTGTCTAGGCTTGAGTTTGGAAAATATAGTTTTCTGCTCTCCCTGGCTATCCCTAACAGATCCGACATACGGGATGGTTAATTCAAAAAAAATTCAAATTTAATTTGAAACTTTTTGAATTTATAGTAGAATTTAGCGTATTTTTGTTAAAAACTTTAAACACTTATAACTTTTGCAACTTAAATCAGATTCCCACGAAATGAAAAACGTTTGATTTTTTTCAACAAGAGGTTTTAAATGAGTGAAAACAGATTTTAATTTCAACTTATAATTTTCAAGTTATATTTAAATTAATATTTAAAAATGTTGTTGCAAGTGTTATCCATTGACTATAATGACAAATGGTCTTTATAAATTATTTAAAAATATGGAAAAATTGTGTGAAATAATTATTTAAAAATGATTTATGTTGAAATCATGAAGTTTTGGTAATATAAAAGTTGTTTTCCCAAAACTAGCGAATATTGGTATTTTGAAACACTTTTTGTAAGACTTTTGTAACATTGTTAAAGGTGTTTAACTTTATAGATCTTTCCCTAACCTTAGTAATTAATTGCTAACATGTAATAAAAGGCTTTAAATGATAATTTGAGTTTCCAAACATGGAATATGTGTTGAGACTTGATCTGGTCCTATATATGCACATGGTTTTAAAGTTGCACTTATTATTTGGAAAGACTGGGATTGGATTTATGTCTAAAAACCATTTCAAGTAATAATACGATGTTGTGGAGCAAACTGAAGGCATTGAAGACGATATTGAAGACCGTGACCCTTCATATCGTAAGGACGACTTGCTGAATGTCTCAAATGGGTAGCTCCCACTTGCGGATGGATTTTATATCAGTTAAGTGGCAAGAAGCCCAGTTGTATGTGAAGGAATTCCGGATTGTGGTTCCATTCAGACCTAGAACGGACTTGTATGGATTGTGTGTCTAACACTGTAATTGACTGCGTAGCACTGATCTCTGTTAGATATATATTTGCTTGTGGCGGATAATTTATTCTCTTGCTTAACACCCTTATATAAGATGTACGAGTTTAGAGGTTATATATTGATAGAAATCAGTGGTGCGTTGTGAATGGACACTGTAGTATACTTAAGTCGTGTAATGAGCTATGGATGACCAAAGCATGGCTTATTTAAGCGTAGATTTGTGTATATCGTGACCTCGGCAAGCCTCACACCCCGGTAAATGGCCAAAGCAGGAAGAAATGTAGCAGGGTTATGGGTGTGTTGTCTCCTTCTAGATAAAAGGTGTACTATGGTATGTAACCCAGGTATTAACCTATGTGGAAAACATCTGCTTTTTTGGTTGTTGTTGGCGAGCACTCGGAAAGGTCGGTAACGACCGGGAGGTGAAATACTCAGGCGTACTCTAAGTTACCTAGTTACAGAGGTAACCCTGCCTTGTGTTGGCATGAGGAGCATCACTGTTGATCCTCGGGCATCCCTTTAGAGGTGTTCAAAATTCGGTTTGGTAAGGAAGTTCCTTTGCCTGGTCATTGTTGGAAACCCAATTTCCACTATGATCCAATTACGATTTTAGTTGTATACTATTATGTCAGTATAGTATATGGTACCTATGTTGGTTAAGATTGATACATTAACTTTCGAAATTGTTTTTCACACTATACACTAATAATAATATCAAAATGGTTTTCGTGTATTAAAGCATTTTTTACTATCATAAGGAGAAACCTCGCCCATGTGTGCATTTGCATTGTGTGTCTGCTGTGAGATCTTTTGTTAGTTTCATTTTCAAAATGTCATTGTGAATTTTCTATGCACAAACAAATATGATGATTTCTCACACCAGTCCCGTGGCTGACCCGGAGTTGTTTTGATTTCACAAAAAACTCTGGTTGCCCATCATTTTTACACATGCAGCCTAGTATCAGGTTTAGTAGCAATATTTGGAACTTGAGTGTCAGAGCTTTTCCCTCGGTGGATCCTTTGCTTTTTTTGAGTTGTTATTGCTGTGGAGTATCGGCTATTTTCTTTAGGACATATTATTTGTGGCATCTGTGATCCGGAGCTATTCAGGTAGAGATGAAGTCTGCTATGGGATTTACACTGTTACTCAATATCCGTTGTCCCTTTCGGTATGGATATATAATGTGGTGAACTCTGATGTAATCTCATGTTATATAAATGAGAAGTTGTTTATTTCATTGTGATTTATCTAATTTGTTATATCCCCAGACAACCAGGAATCCGACACATGAATCTTCGTCATTTTGAATACGAGAAGGTGTTAAAGTGTCGATTTTCGAGGGTCGAAATTCCAGGTCATCACAACTACCAATTTTAAATCAATCTCGATTAACCACAAGCCTAAAAATTAAAAATTAAGAGCAAAATGGATTTGCATCTCAATTCATGCTCATTAGTTAACAGTTCACTTCAGCATGTTTTTTTGTTTATTATTTAGTTTGACTTTTACTCTTTAAGATGACAAGGTAAACTTGTAAGTACTAAGTACTAAGTACTAAACCATATACAACAATATATTTAAAAATATAATCGAATTAGGAAATATCCAAATCAGTGAATGAGTGAAGTTGAACAGCAACAAACAATATATTCTTTAACACTAAAAGTTGAAGTTGTAAATGATTTGAAAAACTGCCAAATTCATTTTGCGCAGATGAATGTACAATAAAGACTATAAGATCTAATAAGTGATAATACATAGAAGTATCAAATAACACACTGCAGCGTATTCATATGCTGAAGATAAATCCAAGGTTTGAATACGTCCAGAAAATTTGTTTATAAAAACAGAAACTTGTGCGGGCAGCCTATAGATTACAATTTACAGATATATAAATTAATTCTAAACCTAAATCCCTAATATCTAATTATCCAAAATTTCAAATTGGTGAATTAGTTACCTAAGATACTGGTGCGCGAAGTTCGACTTCAGCATCAAGACCGGTTCAACGAAACTGCCATCATCACTTGTTCCTGCCGGTTGCCTTTCAACCTTCGCTTGCATGGAATTGGAGAATCGGGATTCGAATCGCTGCCGTCTGGAGATCGTGGATTGTATAGGCGATTGATTCGGGTAACGTTTCGCAATTGGATCGACTTTTTTTAATTTATGTATACCATGAATGGATCGAATGGTGCCCTAGCTTTCTAGGTGCCCCAAGCGTTCGCTTTACTAGCTTCGGTAGGCCTGCGTCTATCTCTACTAGAGCCCACTCGATCCCCCTTAAAATATCTGACCTGCTGCTCCTTACGAGAAACCCACGTCACTTTCCACCACTATCCACTGTTGATCGCATACCCACCACCACTCTCCATCTCTTCCAACCACGAGCTCAATCACACCATTGATTCCCTCCCTGGCTCCACCTAGCTCACACTTTCCAAAGATGGCTCCTTGCTGGGTCGAAATTGTGCGACCAAAACTTAATCCAACACAAAAAGCAAGATACCCTTGTGAAGTACCAGTTCACACAAGTTCAATGAATTAAACAATGTTTGACTTCATTAAGTAAAGTGTTGGATTTAATTGTTTGTAGTTTGCTTAAAGTGACAACTTCAAAAGGTTACAGCCTACTGAAAAGAGAAGGAAAATCGGGTTGTAAAGAGAAGATGTTATTTATAGGGAATTAGATTTAAATATTTTTGTTAGATATTTTATTATTATATACATTTATATTCACGTGTATTTTACATCGAATGTTTCACGCTCGCACGACCACATCCATTGTCCGATCGCCACGAATATTGATATTCTAGCTGTATTACAATATTTCGGACTCGATGAAACTCGTTTCATCGAATTCCGAGACTGTTTGCAAAAACACTATTTAAAATTATTTAATCATTAATCGATACACGTTTATATCTCGCACGATCACACAACAACTTCGATTGATAGGAAACTTAAAATCTTACAATAATTAATCATTATGAATTTTATAAATTTGGTTTCGTTGAAATATGAGATAGTTTGAAAAATGGTTATTCCCACGTGTTAGTAAAATCGAGCAAATATTCCAAAACTCCAATTATATGATATTATTAATATTATCGTTTCCATTTAAACAGAATTTTATATAAGCTACATAATCAATTTAATTTCATATTAAATTCCAGATTCATTTGTTCGAGTAATTTTAACATTTAAATTACTATTTCCCCGTTTAGTTACTTTAAATAACTCGTTTATTTTGAATTCAAGTTATTAAACTATAATTTAATCGCATTCATACTTAAATAATTTAAATATTCTAGTACTAGAAATTTGGATCATTACACCTAACGTTCAATCTAGAGCATTCAATTAGTGTGTCCCTCATCCTATGTTTCGATAGTGAAAGATCATTGGTGTGTTGGTTTAGCTCTAGTTTTTCTACATTCCATTGACTGTTGATGATAGGTATCCTACGATTACTATCCTTATTTGGTCCTGACCAGCCTCCTTCCAAAGGGAGGCAACTGCCGATAGTCCTAAGGTCATATGCCCAGCCTTCTGGCAACCACATCATAATTGCAACCAAGATATACTCTTAGATGGAACTACAAACCTTCGTCTGGGCATACAAATTCATCTGGTTTCCCTAGAGAACCATCTTAGAGTACTCTCCCATGTCCCATAGAAGTCTCGTACTTCCTTCTAGTTCCGTCAAATATCAAGTTGGATATGCTCCTCTCATGTCTCCAAACACACGTGATAATCCGCCTCATGGGCTCCTCATCCCAAATACGTACGAACTGGTCCAAGCACATCTCATCACTACATTATTAGACCCTGTGTCTAATTTTTTATTACGCGGATATCATCCTAAGGTCATCTACCCATCCTTTTGGCTTCCACATCATAATTGCAGCCAAGGTATACTCTTAGATGGAACTACAGACCTTCCTTTGGGCATATGGCTTCATCCGGTTTCCTCAGAGGGCCATCTAATAGCACTTACCCTCCTACATCCCATAAAAGTCTCATACTTCCATCCAGTCCCATCGAATAACAAGTTAGACGTGCTTCTCTTGCGTCTCTAGACACCCGCGATGATCCGCCCGTTGGGCTCTACATCCAAATACGTATGAACTGGTCCAAGTGCATCTTGTCATTACTTTATTAGGCCTTATGTCTAATCTTCAATTACGCACTTGTTTTACCTATGACATTGCTAATTAAGTTAAATATTTACTTGTTTATACTGCATTCAAGTTACTTGTTTATCATCTTTAGTTGGCCGCTCATTTTCCCTTACCATACTTTACTGTCGGAATGGACCACCTTCCATCCATTTTATTGGCCACTTATTTTCCTCAATCAGTTCTCACTACCGGAACTAACCACTGCTTATTATTATATACACTAAACTTAATTCCTCAATTATAAGTTTATTAGCAATAAGTCTACTCTACTCTTTTTCATTTTATTATAACCTTCTGTTATAATATTACCACAATTATAATTGTGGATTTGCTTATTAAACTTATTTCCCATAATTTAAGTCCATTTATAATAAGCCTCTTACTTTCCATTTCATCTTTTAATTATAATATGTATGTTATAATCCTACTTGTTCCTATGACATATCTACCGATTATATAACATTTTTGTCTTGTATAATTTATTATAAGGTCCGTTTGGCACACATCCCTATGAAGTTTCAAAATTAGGCTCACATCCGGTCCAAAACTTATTATAAATTAGGTCCCTAATTTTCGAAAATTCATCAAAAAAAATTTAAAAATATAAAAAATCACATAAATTCGTATTTAATTAAAATACGAAAACATAAAAAAATTCAGTTGAAAAAACCATTGAAAAACACGTTAAAAACAAAAATACAGAAAAACAGCGAAACAACAGTTAATTGCATAACAGTATGCAAAAATTTGAATTTCTTGCATTCATCTGTGCAATTATTTCAGTCATGCATCTACGTTGGCTTTCTTGCATACAATCATGCATGTAATATATAATCTTGCAAACAAATACGATATAATTCGTACACATGCAAATCAATTCATATTAATTTGCATACATGTATGCACGTATTCAGAATAAATGCACACATGCATGCAACAATCCGTAGGCAAGAATATCAGTTCATTTTTATTTGCATACATGTATGCATGAAAACAGAATACTTCCATACACACATGCAAGTATTCAGGCAAATTTTCAGTGTAAACTACTTAAGGAATACTTGCATATATGTGTGCAACTATTGGATTTACTTGCATACATGTATGCAACTTTTTGCAAATTTTAGATTTTTTTTTAACTTGTCAGCGCATTTTTTTTCTTCCAAAAACACGTAAGTCCAATTTCTAGGGACCCGCTTTGTATTTGAAAGATGGAAGGGAGGTCATTTGTATTATGGAAGCTTTTAAGGACGTGAGCCTTATTTTCACTTTATTATAATAGGTTACATTCCCCGTTCATTACATACTTCACGGATTTTCTTATTATTTAACATAACTCTCACGGTTATGACACTAATCTACTTACACCACTTTGTAAGTTTACACATCTACAGGAAATATTCACATGTCGTATCTAATCGGTTGCTGGAAATGTACTAGAATCTATTTTCATAATATAAATAAACTGAGACCCGTAATTGCAATATGTTACTCTCTAGTAGATTATTTTTAGATTATTTATCAGTGCGCAATACGACAAAATTCCTATTTCGCACGAACCCACATATTTCCCTTTTTCTTGCAATTATGTTCTCTGTATTGAACAAGAATTTAATTATGGAAATGTGTCCCTTTTCCATAACCAACTAGTTCGGTCCATTACTAATTTCTCACTTTTTATTAGTTTTATTATTTTTTCTATCTCTTACCCACTCTTCAATTTCTGTATTTATTCCATTTTAAATCTAAAGGGTGATTCTTTACAAATAGTATGAAAAATCTCAGATTTACCCTTTTTCTACAAATTTACTGCACATAACCTTAATTATGTCATATCAATCCATGTCACATTTATTTAGTAAGGTTTATCAAGTTTACCTACTTCCAAATTTCCCTTTTATTACGATTTTGGCATAATACATTTATTTAACCCCAAATCATCAAATTTCCCTTTTTTATTACAATTTTGACATAATATATTCATTTAGCCCCAAATCATCAACTTTCCCTCTTTTGTTCATAATTCCAACTAATTTGCGCATAAACATCATTCAATTAATTTGCACCTAACCAAAATTCAATTATTTTGCACATAATTACAATTTGACTAATTTACGCCTAACCATAATTCAATTATTCTATGCATAACCATGAATCAATTTAAAATTGCAAATTCCAATGTAAAAGGGGAAAAGAAGGATGATATAATATTTAATTAACTTTACAGGAATCAAAATATACCATATACAATTATATGAAAAATATAATTCAAATCCACTTACTTGATAGCTCTCCAATTCTAAAACTGGTTCCGATCTGACATTCGTTGGTTCTCCAATTTGAGTTTCACACAAACGGAAAATCTGAGCACTCATAGCCTAATCTACAACATTTCATCTTCAGATCTTGAATCAAAAATTCAAAAACTAACATATATATTTTCTAAAGAGTTTGGAGGGGAAAAGAAAATAGTAGAACTCTAGCGCTCTCTCAGAAAATATGAGTTGGAGGCTAGTCCCTGTTAGTTTATTTATAGTTTCTCAAAAGAACCACATCCCTCTGATTGATAAACTTGTTATTAACATTTATATCTCTTGACTATTTATTATTATTTCCAGTTTTTTACGTGCGTTCAAACGTATAAACAAACGTGCGTAGTCATTTTCTCTCTGCTTTCAAATTCCTAAGTATTTAGTTCCTCTAATTTTGTGAACATTATTATTCTCTTAACCTTTTTAATTTATTCTTTTCCATTTCTTTGCCCACCAGTTTCAAGTTTAATGCTTATTTAGTATGCACATAAATTTCTTTGAACGTTGCTTTCAATGTTATTCTCTGGTTTCCTGTTTTGTCCTGATTTTAAATTTAAATGCTTGTTATATATCCTATTAATGCGTACGTTAAATTCTTGTAATCTATGCTTGTTTATTCTTTTAGGACAGTTATACAAAACATTTAGCTGCATTTCTAGTTTTTACTAAATTTTCTTCTATTCTCAACACCTAATGAATTGCAGTTTCAAATGTGTTCATTATTGAAATTAATATGCGTGCATATATATATATATATATATATATATATATATATATATTCTTGAAATAACTATATCATTGTATATTTACATGCACTTTCTTCATTTGTTTTGAATTAAAACACTACTTAAATAATGTCATTTAGATTCCTTTTTTATTGCATGATTTTATTCCATTTATGTCGCGCGTTGTTATTCAAAGAAATGTTGCAATTTGACATTAATTGTTTTCCTTTTCTAGCACACATCAAATTCCAATTTTGAACATGCTTATTACTAAAAGTTTATATTTATTAAATGGTTAAGCCTATTAATATGTTAATAACCTTTTGTTATTTTAAATTCAAGCACACATTGTTTATATAATTAATGTACGTATCATTTATTTCGTTCTTTCTTCATTTCTTTTTATTTAACTATATATACATACTATAGTGCATTTAGTTTACGTACTGACAACTTTATATTTATTGCACAATTTGTAGCATACATTCATTTTCCAATTTCAAACGCACACTCTTTTATAATTATTTTGATAATTTTGTTAATCTTTATTATTTAAAAATGTGGAGTGTTATAGTAAGCCTTCCCCATTGGCCACGACCAAGCTAAGACGCCCGACTGGCCTTTCTCCTCCACTAGCCCACGAGCTCTGTCCCGTGTTAGACTTCACCACATTCCATAACCCATTCACGTTTGAGATCCTGCACTGCCCTAGTCCACTTATGATGTTAGCAAAACCCATACCTTGTGTTTGCAGCTGATCAACATAGAAATATGTTATTTTATGCACCTATATTTTGTCTTTTTGTATATAAATAAATATTACGTTGGGTGGTTTTTTTTTACAGATGAGTTGCTCAAGCCTTATACAGCTTTAAATGTGAAGAATGTACATTTTATACATGAAGAATTGCATAGGAAGCTGTCATTGGAGGCTAACTATGTTCACATTGGGCTAGCATACTTGCTCTCGAAAGAGATTGGAAGAAAAGATCTTTGAAAATCTTCTAATGGACACATGGAAAAAAGGGATAAGTTAAGGATCATACCACATTCTTTGATGAGGAGGCCCATTTAGATGATTAGGGTTTGCAACTCAGCAATAAATACACATGTATACCCATTGTAAATATGTCCTTTTTCTTCTGTAATTCTTCTACCATTAATCTAGTTTAGTATTCTTCTTTTCTCTTTTCTGCATTTTTTTATTTTCTTAGCAATTAGTGATGTCTACAAAATTAGATTTGGTAGAGCACTAGTTGTCTTTTTCATTTATTTTCATTAGTGGTTGACCGTCTGATTAGATTCAATGGTAATCCAAATTTTATTCTCCATTTGTCATTTTATTTCTGCAATTTTAATTTCTGCTTTTTATTTGCTTTCCTAGGTCAAATTGGATTGAATATAGATTTGATTAGAATCAGATCTGTACTCAATTCAATAATAGTTTTATTGCAGTTTTAATTTTTATTGTTTATCAACCCAACCTCGAAATTTCATCTAGCTTGCCCAAGAAATTATATAAATAATTTTATTTAATTTTCCTCCCTGTGTTTGACCTGCATACTACGGACCTGTGCGCTTGAAGTAATTTATTTCAGAATTTACGTTTTTTTTAATCCATAGAAAACGTCAAACAACAGCCCTATCCCGAGCATGTCCTCCATTTTCCCTATTCCACTTCTTTGCAACTTATAGAAAGAAAAAGAAAAAAGAAAGTAGTATGTCAATCTCGACATGTCGTGTGTAATAACCTGGAAATCTGAGCCAATTTAAAAAATTTATTTTGGCAATTTTAGCGAATTTTGATGATTTAAAATGAATTATTTTAAATAATAACGACGAGAAATTTATTTTGAATAGAATTCGAACGTATATATTATATAGATCATCGTTAGAATATAAATATTTATTTATAATTATAAAAGGAATTGAAAATGGCGCGGTAGTTCGATAATTCGATTTCAAATTTCAAATGAATGTATAGGATTCAAAATAAACCGAAATTTAATGAAACTAAAAATATTTGAATCTAATTAAGAAAATTTTTCCAACGAATCCGAAAAATTGAAATTTCATAGCGGGAATCAAAAGATACGTCCAGTTGAAAATTCAGAATAGTCGCTATGGAATTCTGGCCCTTAAAAATGGAAATTTTGCAAACGACCTCGGATTTCGATGAAACCACTTTTGTTCGATCCATGATGTCAAGTTATTGCTAGATTCCAATTTTCATAATTTTTCGAATCAATATGTGAGTCATTTGTTGGCTATCCGATGGAGTCATTTGTTGGCTCACTTACGCCCCAAAGGGCGGGGAAACGCAGTGTTCAGGAATTATAATCCACATCGGTGGACCGGCCCTGTCGCTCCAAGGGGAAGTTGCGGCTGTTCCTGAGGCTCGGGCTAGACAGTCTCGAATCGGTAGAGGACTATCTTTTGCCTCAGTTCACAGACGGAAATCCAATTTTCAAATACGTGACTTCGCGGTTTTGATTGTAGAGCCTAGTATAGCGACATGATATATGGTACCCATGCCGTCTATGATTGATACTTGTGATTTAAAGTTGTTTTATACACTATGCACTTCTAATAGTATCAAATGATTTGTTTTAAACGTACCAAACATGTTTGGCTATTATAAGGGAAAACCCTATCCCCCGGCTTGCGTTGCATTGTGTGATAGGACCTGGGTCTTATAATAGCTTCATTTTTCCAAAAAGCATTGCGCTGTTTTGTTATATGCACTGGTATTCTTGGGAGGAAACCCGTTCCGTGTTATACGGCGTGGTCCCTTGATATATCTGATTTAAAGTAAAGTTTTAAATAACTGTTTTAGTTCTCACACCAGTCCCATGACTGACCTGGAGTTTATTGTTTTAACCTAAACTCTAGGTGCCCTTATTTTGACACGGGCAACTAGTAGTTTTGGTTTTCCAGATTTATGTTCACAGGATCCTGATTTACAGCTGGAACGATACTCGGAAAGCTCTGTATCCGTGTATTACTTCTAGTTGTGTATTGTATTATTTTTCGCTGCTATGTAATTTTTGGTAATCTCTGATATTTTCTGTTGTGTAATATTTGTTTATACTCTGTATATTCTTTTATTCTGATGGAATTGTTGTAATATACAATTAAATGTTCTTCCGTTTGCGTTCTATTTTGTCGTGTTCTCAAAACAATCAGGCGTTTCGAACAGTCTTGATCGGTTTAGCGACTGATTCAGATCGAGAGAAATTCCTTTTCGTAACATCGTGGTATCAGAGCTCTGGTTTACAGAGCTTGGAGAACAAGACACGTTAGAACCAACGAAGGAATTCATCAGAAATTGGATTAGTAATATCCAATGAGAATGACTCGTTAGAGATGGGATCAGTAGTATCCTAGAACGAGTGTGAGGAGTGTTGTTTTTAAAAAAATATATATATATAAGAATGAAAACAAATTTTGTTTCGAAATTTAAACCGTTTTATACGTATTTGAATATTTATTTGTATTGAATTTGGACAATCCAATATATAAAGATTTTGCATATACGCCTTGCAAACGTATATTCGAAGTTCTAATATGCTGGATAGATATAGAATCATACTCTAATGGCCCGAAGATGATTCTGATGTTTGAGTACTCGTCGTCAGAATTTATGTTCGAGTTTCGAAAGTGGGATTTCTATATATTTCCTATTGACTGTTGTGAGAACCAATATTTGATAGGGCCTACTGTTGTGATTTGGCACCAAAAATATGATTTTTGACTATGTATCAAAGTTATGAGTTTGAAATGATAACCAACTAATTGATTGATGGTTGTGTTGCTTGATTATTTTTTGATTGATTAAATTTGAACTATTTAGCCAATTTGAACCAAATTGTGAATTGTATTGAAAATTTGTCGCATTTGCTTGCATATACATGTACTTACAATGAACAGGTCATAGCAAGGAGGCTAGAGCAGAAGAATAAAATTGCTTGCCCGACAAATAGGTACATGTTTAATTTACTATTTTGTTTGGGTGATGATGATTTTGTGAGCCGCTTGGCTTTTTCTTTTGGATTGAAGAAGACCATGGGAGGCTATACGAAATATCCCAAAGTCCCCGGTGCAGGGGACGTTATGTCGAAATTTTTCGAAAATTTAAGGTGTTAGCCAAATTTTTGAAAATTTTGAAAAGTTCTTAGAAACTAAAAAGTTGAAGAACTTAAGCCGTAGTGAAAATACTGGAAGTTGAGTTGATTTGTGAAACAACTTTCGGCTTTGTTCCTTTTCGGGACGAAAAGTTTTAAGTGGGGGAGATTGTAATAACCCGGAAATCTGAGCCAATTTAAAATTTTTATTTTGGCAATTTTAGCGAATTTTGATTATTTAAAATGAATTATTTTAAATAATAACGACAAGAAATTTATTTTGAATAGAATTCGAACATATATATTATATAGATCGTCGTTAGAATATAAATATTTATTTATAATTATAAAAGGAATTAAAAATGGCGCGGTAGTTCGATAATTCGATTTCAAATTTCAAATGAATGTACAGGATTCAAAATGAACCAGATTTTAACGAAACCAAAAGTATTTGAATCTAATTAAGAATATCTTTCCAACGAATACGAAAAATTGAAATTTCATAGCGAGAATCAAAAGATACGTCCAGTAGAAAATTCAGAATAGTCGCTATGGAATTCTGGCCCTTAAAAATGGAAATTTTGCAAATGACCTCGGATTTCGACGAAACCACTTTTGTTCGATCCATGATGTCAAGTTATTGCTAGATTCCAATTTTCATAATTTTTCGAATCAATATGTGAGCGTGGCAAAGGAAAACGCGTTTGACCAGTTTTAGTTGATTTTAATCGACTGGAAAATGACAATTTTTCAAACAGTCTCAGAATTTGACGAAACTAGTTTTGTTAGGACCGTATCGTCAATACGAAGCTAGAAAATATTTTTCGGGAATTTTTCGAGTTAGTAGGTGGCCCCGGTAAATTGAAATGTGCGTTCAAATTGAATATATAGAGCTATATTTGAATTTCAATGAAAACTGATCGAAATAGCCGAATTGGCTTACGAAACATATCCCATTGTGTTCGGAATGGGGGCAATTAGCTAGGGACGACAGTCGGTGGGTTCGATTTTGAGTTCGAATTAAGAAGTTGCTTTTTGGGCTGATTAAATATTAAATAAATATAAAAAAATCCTTTCTCCCTCTTTAACCCCCTCCTCCCATTTTGCCGTTGACTTCAAACAGAAAATCAAAAAGAAAATAAAAAAAATCCTAAACTAAAACCGTCGATCCGCCCTCAGCCCCTGTCGTTCGCCGCCGCTCGTCGGAGACCCGGCGCCACCACGACATCCAACCCCCTCCCATCCGTTCCCTCTCTCTCCTTCTTACCCCTATCTCGAGCGACGCGCGTGAGCATCTGACCGTCCGCCCCCTACCTCGAGCGACGCGTCCAAGCCTAGACCCCAACGCAGCGCCCCCTACTTCCTCCAACGATTGAAGATACCCCCCTCCCTTCCAAAAATCGAATGCAAGTGAGTTTTCAGTTTGGTTTATATAAAATTCCGATTTTTGTTTATATAAAACTATGGTTTTTTATGGTGATGAAGTTTAGATTTTTGTAGCGATGAAGCTCAAATTTTTTTTATATGAGAAAAGGTTGAATTTTTATATTAAAAGGGTTTGATTTTTGATTTGAAAAAGATTAGATCTGTGAAAAAAATAAAGGCGATATTTTTATAAAGAAGAAAGGCCGAATTTTATATATAACAAAGATCATATTTTTATATAGTGAAAGATCATATTTTTACATTAGTAAAAGAATAAAAATATGATTTTTATATAAAGAAAATAAAATTGTGATTTTTATTAGCGATGAAATAAAAATTCGATCTTTATATATGAAATAGAAATATAAAAAATCAGTTTTTATATAGGATGAAGCATCGAAGAAAATATATGAAGTAGAAATAAAAATATGATTTTTATTTATTAGAATAAAGCAATAAAAATATAATTTTTATTGTGAACAACGTAAAAAGGACTGCATTGGAATTTCAAACAGATCCAGATGGTTCAGCGGTTCAAAAGTAAAGCACGGAGGAGTGGAGCACTCGGTGAGAACTTCTTACTTTTAATTTATTTCTAGTTGAAATATATACTAGGATGCAGACGGTGTTTAGTAGCACCCGACACCCGTCGTCCACAGACCATGGACGGCTTGTATGCTTGTTTGTTTGATTTTGATGTGATGTTGACTGTGTGATGTAATGTGAAATGAAATAAAATATTTATATAGTTAAAATATTTTATAGTTGAAAATAGAATTTTTAACATGTATTTGAAATGAAATAAACACAAGCAAATCAGACGATTTGTTTATATACACACATTTGACTGATATTGATTGGGACGATAAATTTTACTCATCGCCCAACTACACAAATAAAATCTGTGTTTGAAAACCCCACACGAGTATTGGGGTGATATATGAAATACATTAATCCCAATAATTAGTTGTATGTCGATCGTTTGATTGACAGACTGTTATAAGCGTTGAATATTTATATTTGGTGCTTATACAGTGCACAATGCACTTTGGATGATGGTTGATTATTTTTCATGGTTGATATATACATGCGTTGTATGGAAATCCATAGAAATAAAATCTATGGTAATTGATTGGGCCTCATTCTAGTTTTGAAATAGAATATTTAAATAGAAATATTTGAATAGAAATATTTGAAATAGAATATTAGAAATAGAACTATTTGAAATAGAATATTTGAAATAGAATATTTGAAATAGAAATATTTGAATAGAAATATTTGAAATAGAAATATAAAAAGCCATGTTGATTAGATTGACGCCATTTTGACGTGAACGTTAATTATATCGATTATATTCGTTTTTATAATGAATATTGAAAAGCGATTTCAAAATTGAATATTTTGAAATGAATTTCGAATTAAATTGAATTGAAACGAATTAGAATTCGAATTGAAGTGAAACGAATTAGAATTCGAATTGGATTGAAAATGAATTCGAATTGAAATCGAATTGGATTGAAAATAGATTGAATTCGAATTGAAATTGAATAGAATTGAATTCGAATTGAAATTGAATAGAAATGAATTCGAATTGAAATTGAATTGAATTGAAAATGAACTGAAATTGAATAAAAATCGATTTGAATAGAAATCAATTTGAAATGAATTGAAAACGAAATTATAAGGAAAAATTCAATTTTGATTTGAAATGAAGTTGAAATCATTTTGAAAATGAATTTAAAACGATTTATATAATACGTTTTAAAAGGAAATCGACGAAGTATATTATATATATATATATATATATATATATATATATATATATATATATATTGGCCTGAATAGAATGCGTCGCGCTGCGGTAGTTCGTGAATTTCGACCATTGACTTCGAACGGATATTGTGGGAGATCCGACCGTCGGATTCTCCTAAAACCGGAACCATTGGGTCCGTATCGAAAAGAGCTTTCTAACAAATATTAGAAATTAGAAATCTAACGGTTGGATTTGGAATTATGTCCAAATCAAATTTGCAAAAGGTCGTTGTAAGTGCAGTTCGATGGCCGTTGATGGAAATCGACTGTACGGGCCTTGATAAAATTATTAAAAATAGTAATAATTTGTGTAAAATAACAAGAAATGATTTGGGAAGAATTGGGATGAAAAACTCCATATTTGAAAAGATAAAATAAATAGATTTTTATCGAAATGAATTAGTTTTGAACTAGAATTATAACTCTATTTATTTTTAAAATAAATAAAGTGGATTTGAAATGGTTTTAAAAGTAACCGGAACTTCCAATAATTGAATTTTAATGGATTTGAATCGAAATTGTCTTTGGAATATTTTGATGTTGGATTTCGTGATTATACAGATAGCATTATGGAGATTTGAAAGATATATTTATATCGTTATTTCCAATACGATATTTGTTGGTCGTAGAATTTGATATTGAATATAAGCCAATATATTTTCTATTCAGAGCCTTGTATTTAATATCAAACTTGATTTGGGTTTGTCGTGAACGGTGTCTTCATTAACACTGTTCTTAAGCCAAGTCGAGAAAAAGATTAAATCTTTTTATTTAGATTTAATGAATTGTACCAATTAAATAATATTTAATTGGTATTGATTTTTGGGTTTATCGTGAACAGTGTTTTAAATGACACTGATTCTTTAACCCAGTTAAAGATTAGAAGTAAGTGGAGTTTTAATGAATCTTTAATTAGATTGAAATGATCGAGAATGGAGTATCACCAGTTTTACTCCAGGCGACAGTGAAATCTTTAATTAGATTTGTACGTGAAATGGTAATTGAATTTACCGATAACACCGTGGTGTTAGATATGAAGTATGACCAGTTTTACTTCATGGGATAAATAGGTTGGGATTGGGAAATAAAATAAAAAATTACTTCGGTGTGGTTCGCTAATCCTGACTAGTTTGAAGTGATATTGAAAGAAAGATTAAAGAATAAATTTAAAAGAATTTATCTTTGATAAAATTAATGGGAACCTTTCCCTAAGAATGTGAAATTTAGAAACTAACTGTAGGTTAGCTAAGAAGAATGGTTTCCTGGGTATTGATCTGATGTTGGTTTCGGCCTTCGGGGTTAATATTTGGAGAATTATTCTCTTGTTAATTTACGGTTAGTGACTGATGAATTGGAATGAGGCGTATGTTGTGTTTGTGTAACACTTGTCTATTATATACATGAGTTATTCAGAAAGACCGGGTTTATCCCATTCTGAATAACTAATTCGACATGGTGTCGAAGATGAAGATGGTGGTTGAAGACCGGAGGTCTTCACGTCATTTGGATAATTATTGATGATCTTGATTGGGTCGTACACCCAAGAGGAGGGAATCAGTTGGTGATCATCCAGACGTACTTAGAGATTGATGGATATGCGAGGTACACGGTGCCTCCGGTTTCGTTCAGACCCAGAACGGACTTGTAAATGGATTGTGTGTCTGACATTGGATATCATTTTGTGTGATTGATAGATATCGGTTGCATGGAGTGGTTTGCCTGTGTGGCATGCTAAGATGCAAATGATCAAGGCTTCTGTTGAAAAGCAAAGTCTTGTGGTTGATGATCAACGCACGGCCTGTGTGGCATAGCTTTGTGTAGCGTTGAATCGCGAGCCGCACACCCCGATGGTGAACCAAAAACGGGAGAGGACCTCAGGGGGGACATGCGTTTCTTTCTAGCTAGAAGTGGCGTCAGTGGTTTTACACGCCCTGACGAGTTTGACTTATGTGGTTGTTGCTGTTGCGAGGCGCCTCGGTTTGATCGGACGATACGGGTCCGATGGAGTCATTCGTTGGCTCACTTACGCCCCAAAGGGCGGGGAAACGCAGTGTTCAGGAATTATAATCCACATCGGTGGACCGGCCCTGTCGCTCCAAGGGGTAGTTGCGGCTGTTCCTGAGGCATGGGCTAGACAGTCTCGAAACGGTAGAGGACTATCTTTTGCCTCGGTTCACAGACGGAAATCCAATTTCCAAATACGTGACTTTGCGGTTTTGATTGTAGAGCCTAATATGGCGACATGATATATGGTACCCATGCCGTCTATGATTGATACTTATGATTTGAAGTTGTTTTATACACTATGCACTTCTAATAGTATCAAATGATTTGTTTTAAACGTACCAAACATGTTTGGCTATTATAAGGGAAAACCCTATCCCCCGGCTTGCGTTGCATTGTGTGATAGGACCTGGGTCTTATAATAGCTTCATTTTTTCAAAAAGTATTACGTTGTTTTGTTATATGCACTGGTATTCTTGGGAGGAAACCCGTTCCGTGTTATACGGCGTGATCCCTTGAAATATCTAATTTAAAGTAAAGTTTTAAATAACTGTTTTAGTTCTCACACCAGTCTCATGACTGAGCTAGAGTTTATTGTTTTAACCTATACTCTAGGTGCCCTTATTTTGACACGGGCAGCTAGTAGTTTTGGTTTTGCAGATTTATGTTCACAGGATCCTGATTTATAGCTGGAACGATACTCGGAAAGCTCTGTATCCGTGTATTACTTCTAGTTGTGTATTGTATTATTTTCCGTTGCTATGTAATTTATTGTAATCTATGATATTTTCTATTGTGTAATATTTGTTTATACTCTGTATATTCTTGTATTCTGATGGAATTGTTGTAATATACAATGAAATGTTCTTCCGTCTGCGTTTTATTTTGTCGTGTTCTCAAAACAATTAGGCGTTTCAAACAGTCTTGATCAGTTTAGCGACTGATTCGAATCGAGCGAAATTCCTTTTTGTAACATCGTGCCTTATTACCATGCCTTGCTTACTGCTCCAAATCGTTGCCTTGTTCTGTGTCCATGTTGTACCGTGCTTGATTCGCTATTGACTCGAGTCTCGAAGTTAGTTAGTTCATATCCATCTTATTTCATGTCATAATTTGTCTCAATTTCAAAAGCCATAAAAAAAATGAACAATCATTTATGACGAATATCTTATGCTAGTACAACTCTTGAAATATTGATACAATCATGCTAATATTAACCGTTATATTATTGCATATGTTATGCGATATCGAATACGATATGTGCACATGAATTGATGTGATATATTTGTTATGATTTGTTATCACACTACAAGTTCCTGATTGACATGATATAATATGATAGGAAAAATCACTATTATTCAAAATGATACATACCCGAACAATTACATCATTATGACACTGATTTGGAATATGGGCTGAAATGATATACACCTAGAATTAAAAACCCACGGGTTGAAATGATACATTTTTAAATTACTTGACCATATGATAGAAAGTATATACGGGTATTGTTGGTTGATAAAATTATTTTTCAAATTTTTATAATTATGTTTTAATTTAAACAAATTGATTTAGAAATATAATTCAAATATTTAAGTTTAAATTAATGTTTGAAATATTTAACTTGAAGTTAGTAATTTAAATTTGATTGATTTATTGAAAAGTTTTAATATGACTTTCATATTAAATTTGTTGTTAAAAGTTAATTTATCAATTTAATTAATATTTTTAAAATTTAAATTTAACATTTCATTTAGCTAATTTAATATAATATAAAATTAATTTATTTTAATAATTTAATTTGAAATTTTAATTAAATATAAAGATTTATTTAGCTTCAAAGTTTTACTCTAGTGATTTAATTAAATTAAGTTAAATTAAATTTCATTTAAAGATTTAATCTAATATAATAACTTTAATAAGTCTAATTTAAAGAAAATATTTAATTATAAAATTTAAATTTGTTAAAATTATTTGAAAGAAAAGAATTGATTAGATATAAAGATTTAAATTGATATAAGATTTTTTAAAGCATTAATTATTGAATTCATTTGAAAATAAAAATTGAAGAATATGATTTAAGTAGTAAAATATAATGATCAAACTTTGAATATTGTTTTAAACAAATATAACAAAGTGAAATGAATTTTTAATTTAAGTTAAAAATCAAATTGAAGTAAATGGTTAGTATTGAAATTCAAGTTGTGAACTAATTTAGGCTCTTTGTTTAAGCTAGGAATTTATACCGTTTTAAGTTTAGGTTGTTTTGAACTGAAATTAGGAATCCAGATAAAGGTTAAGTCGAATTTTGGAAATGTTATTACTTGGTTTTGGATTGCATTATTATATATAAATTATTTTTAAATTAGTATTATTTTATGTTAAAATATTTTGTAAAACTAATTTTCCTTTTTACTATTTATTTTTATAACTACAATATATTTTATAACTATTTAATTTATACTACTTTATCTATTTAATAATTTATAACTATTTTAATTAAACTATTTCACATATTTAATTTAATTATTACAATTTTTTATAAAACTATTTTATATTAAATTTAACTTTTATATATTTTGATAACTATTTTTAATTAAAATATTATATGTATTTTAACTATCTTTAAATAAAAGTATATTTCCAATCAAGGTCGTCTATGTCCAAATATCGGAAATAAAATTTTGATGGATAATGATATTTGCGATATAGAAAACTAAAATCGAAATGTAGATTTTGATAATGAACCATTTTTATAATATGAGGTTTGAAATTGAAACTAGATCAAAAATTAATTTGATTTGAGTAATGATAAATAAAATCAATATTTGAAGTTGACTGATTCATGGCATTGAAATACAATTTATTTAAAAATAAATTGTCCTGGTATAAAATAAGCGTTTTGTTATTAAAGAGGCCTGGGCTGGATTAATGATAAATAAAATCAATATTTGAAGTTGACTGATTCATGGCATTGAAATACAATTTATTTAAAAATAAATTGTCATGGTATAAAATAAGCGTTTTGTTATTAAAAGGCCTGGGCTGGATATTGGTACACTCTTTGCCAATATCGAGAACCACTTTAATGACTGTGCATGTGCTGAAGAATCCAAAACGAAGTAGGATGGATTTGGCGAATGCTAATGGAATGAAGTAAGAGAACAATCATGGATAACCTCTTAACCTTTAGATCATAATCAAAATGACCAAAACATAAGCCATAACCAAACCAAATGAGTTACTTCTCCGATCGGACATATTTCTTCAATTACTATCTCAATTTTTTGGTTTGTATTGATTTTATTTGGTGCACATTCTTAATTATAGGAGTGTTGTTCGAGGTGAGCAGTAGTTGGGGTGCGTTACCACCAGTTCAGTTCCACAATTTGGTAGAATCCTACCTCGGGTATCACCTAGGGGCCTATTAATATTATCCCGATCGAGCCCACTACAACTTTGGTTTGTGTTGTAGTTGAAGGCCTTTTGAAATCATCAGTTTACGATAGGTTTACGGTACTATATAGACTACAATGCTTATAAAAACGTGTTAAGGTTAAAATATAACTCCTTAACGCTATTTTCAGTAATATAGTTCAATGATAGACATTATTATAATAGTGTATTGCATTATCCGTAAATAGATTAACTGATCCTTAAAGGATGGTGGCCCCAAACATCCTTTAAGTTACTTGTACCATTTACTTGAACTTTTCACTTGAGTTGATTTATCTATATAAGAATGTTATTCCCGACTCTACTGTTTTGTTTTACTTTATGCTTGGGTCAGCGTGAGCACAAAAGATTCGAGATTAACCTTTCGGAGCTGAAGACTTGCTGAAGATCATATACAGCTATTTCCAATTATTTTTCTACTTAGATATCTTGTATTGAAATTGTGCGTATTAGACTTCCGCTGCATTTAATTCTGTAACTCTGATGCATATTTTATTAGAAGCTTCATGAACTACTTATGAATTATTTTATCCCGCTACGAGATTGCTGTAATATTCTATGTCTAAGATTATGTAATTTTATTATTATTAAACTTCATACTAATAAAAATCTTTCATCTTAAACGATTTGGGTTAGACATGAATGGTTTCATTATCGACTTGAATCGCTTGAAATGGCAAGTTCTCATAGGAAAAAAGTTCAAGTTATTACTCAAAAAACAAGAATAAAATAAAATTTGATTTACATATAAATTTTGAGAATACAAAATAATTCAACCTTGCCTATAGTTGATTTTAAAATAATAATTCTTTTATGGTGCCCAAATATTTATAAGTCAAGTAACCACTTATGAAAAAAATAAGGAAATAAAATCATAATCTCATGAAATGGAAAAGAAAACTTGAACTAAAGGAGATAAACTCATAATCTCATCAAAACTTTTAATTAACCTTAGTGTAATAAAACAAAATAATAAGACGAACACTAAACTAAAGGAGAAGACATATAAAATATTAAATTTATCAATCAATCTCAATCAAATTAGAGGTCTTTTGGATGTCTTTGTTAATATTCCTATAAAATAATGGTAGTGAAAGTAAAATAGAAATAAAGTCACCATAAAAATATGTGTATATTAGCAAATAATTTAAGATAAAGGCGATGTGAAGAATTATTAATGAATTAAGTTAAATTCTAATCAAGATTAAAAAAAATCAATCAAAGGGTTTTGAAAATGATCACTGCATTAAAACTATTGAACATGGGAAAAAGTAAAGTATATATAAAAATAGTCATATTGAAAATAAAGAAAAGAGTAAAGAACCATTCGTATAATACAAAGGAGAAATAAATGCAGCGTTATTGCAGATGGAAATAAGAATACTATAAAGGGAAACATATTAAAAAATGAAGAAGTATATGCTATAAAGATAAGATTTTACACTCAAAATAACATTTATAAACCCATTAACCTAGCACAAACAAATAAGCAATATCATAATCCTTTCAAAATAAAAATTATAAAAAGTCATAACTCTATACATAAATCCAAAAGAAAAGATGTAATTTTGAAATAATGATAATAAATTCGACATGTAATCAAATGAAAATAAAAACAAAATGCAACTTAAATGTTTAAATCGAACTTGATTAATCCAGTCAACCAAGACTTTTTAGGGACTTTCAACCAATAATATTGAAAGCAATGTGTAAACATAATGCAATACATCTGTAATTTAAGATGATTGGAAAGTAAAATATCGATGATTCAAATTCTAGTTAGAATAAAAAAGTTCAAAAGACGATCAAAATTTATCTATCGAAGTTACCATGGAAAGAAAATCATAACCACTTACCTGTAACAAAAAAGAGATGATGGAAGCAACTTCTTGAAAGTATGATTTGTGTTAATTCGATTTTTCCAACCATGATACCATTACTTGAAGCTTAAGAAATGTTTATTTAATATATTATTTATTATTAGTGACAAAACCAAGACAACCTAATTGAAATTAATTAGCATGGAATCAAATAAAAATATACCACATAACGAGAAGCATGAAGCATCTCATAAAACACGAAGAGAGATTTTATGATTATGCTAAAGGAGAAAAAAAACTCATTTGGATCTAGAAAGAAAAATCATACGATATGATAGTATTTATGAATTTAAATTTTTATTTCAAATAAAAAGTTTGAGAAACTAAAAGTAATAAGAGAAAACAAACATAAAATACTTATGAATATGTGGAATCAAAAAAGATTTATCTCATATAAGAAGTTGAGAAAATGAAATAAAGAAGATAATTGAGCGAAGAACATTTTAAAATAGCTAAAATAGAAAATGAAACTATTATTAACATGTAACCAAAAGTTAATTTAGAGCTTGTAATTATAAGTAATATTACATGGGTAGATTAAATTTTTCTCTCAGATAAACCAAAATAAAAAATTAGTAATAAGAATTTAATTGGTCACATATTTAACTATATATGTAATAGAATAGATTAAACATTAAAATTAAAATTAAAATAGTTTAATACTTTATAATTGAAAAACTAAATTAAGTTTGTTATATATAATTGATTAAATAATTTGAATTTCATTTAAGATACTTGAATTACAGATTAAAATAATAAAGGTGAATTTGAAAACAATATTTGATTAGCGTATGACAGAGGAACTCAAACAATATAAGGATTTATTTTATTTCAACCTAAGGACAATTAAGGAATGTGCATAGTGTATATTAAGCTAAAATGAGGTTTCTAGTTTAAAGGACAAACTTATTTAAAAAAGTTTGGTGTTAAGGGCACCCCAATATGTTCTTCCTAATACCGCAATTAAAAAACTAAAACTCATTAAATTTTGTATGCTTCCAAATACCACATTACTTCTTCATTCAAATCTCTCAATCAACCATTATTTGTCGAACTAACCACGTACTAAGCTAATCTAAATACCATAATCTCTCATAATCGTTGACTTCTTTGCATCTCTTACGGGAAAATTCAAATTCATACAGTAATCTCTCAATTGTTTGGTGATCCGAAAATCCTAATCTCTCACTTCCTATTCTAGTTTGCTTAATCCAAGCCTTATTCATGACTTTTGTATATTGCAGTGTCAAATTCGTTTTACCGGTTATATATGTAGGGTTTAGCTCGTTGATCGGTTTTACAAATGAGGACGAACGAATGTCGAGCGAAATAGAAATGGGGTAAAACAATGTGGTAGCCCCTATTTTTTAAGTGTGGTATTAAGAAGAGTGTAATAGTAATTCTTGTGGTATTTATTAGTCGCTGTATTAGGAAGAACATATTGGGGTGCCTTTAGCACAACACTAAAAAAATTAGTTAAAAATACGAGAAGTTTGGTTTTTAGGGAGAAAGACACTTACTAATGTAAAAGATGAATTCAAGGAGCCTACTGTCATTTCTTCTTTTACCCTAAAAGGTGGCCTTATGGATAAATTCAAAACTTTCCATCTTTTTCACTAATTTTTTTGCTAAGTTTGTGCTTTAGCCTATTTTCCACTTTTGTCAAAATATGTAAGTTTTCGAAATAACTTCATGGACCTAGGTTTAGAAACTTATCACGTCATAGATTTTGCAAGCGGATTTTTTTTAGTATGGGCGGGAAAAAAAAGTCATACAGGCGCAACTTTCAGTTGCGCCCACTAAAAAAAATTTAAAAGAAAAAAAGACGGTGCAACTATGAGTTACAAAATTTTCTGACATAGTGGCTGACGATTAATGTTGTCATCTACCAAAAAACTGATGATCAACATCACTATCGATAGACGTGAAAGTTCATTGGTTGTACACAGTGTAGGATGGAAAGTTGTTAGAATCAAGGGGTGATGGACTGTTCTCATCATAGCAGAACCCGAAATAGAAATTAGTGTTTCTTTGAGGGGTGATCGAGTTTGGCGTTAAGGGTACTTGGAGAATCCGATCAGTGCATGGTGATTAAAGCGGCAATATCATCAGCGCTGGTGATGTAGGGCAGATTTACAAATTTGATAAAGAGAAGGATATCATGGCAATTAGGGTTGCAATACGGGTAATTTTATCCTTATCTCCACATTTATTATTTAACTACATTTAAGGCATTATAATTTGAGTTCTGCATTCCATATAAATCACATCCTTCTTGATTTTTACCCAGGAGAGCTATTTTATGCGCAACTTATGTTGACAATAAGAGTGTTACTTTATCAACAGAGAGAGTTCACTTTTATGTCTTTGAGGTGGGACCTCATTACCTCTAGAATTTGAGTCTTAAGCGTCATTCCAGTAAACAATTGAAGTCCTTGGCTATGTTATGCACAAATTGTAGCACTAGGTTCATATTGAAATTGTGACATATTGATATTATTTGTATCATACACTTAACTCAGGTCATTATATATATATATATATATATATAAGGAGCGTTCCAAGACACCCTTGTTTTGTAGCACCTCTTTAGCCGCCTACCGGTTCGTGAGCTATGGTAATTCAAATCTAACAGAAATTTGTAGATGTTCAATCCACGTATATATTATCATCTATTCGAAATTTGAGCTCGTTTCGACATTCGTAACATTTACAAAATTTTAACTCAATTATTCACCATTCAAACATTTATTCAAGCCGTTAAATTTAAACATCGAATATATTATTCTACGAATGTCGAAACGAGCTCAAATTTATGACAGATGATAATATATATGTGGATTGAACATCTATAAATTCTTGTTGAAGTTGGGTTACCGTAGCTCACGAATTGGTAGGGATGCTACAAAACAGAGGTGCCTAAGAACACTCCTCTCTTTGTATATATATAGAGGGAGGTTATATAGCACCCCTTTTTGTTGGCACCCCTTTTTGTTGGCACCCCTTCTTCAACTCTATAATAGGTACTAGTTTATAGTAAAATAAGTTAGTGGGAGGAGATAGAGTAAGTGGGAGGAGAGATAAAGGGGATTGTGTGGTGGAAATGAGGGAGGCTAAAAGGGTGTTGCACTATTTGGGGTGATCTTGATTCCATCTCAAATGCATATATATAGGAGTCTATTCGGACACAAAATTTAGACACAACTTGTGACACAATTGATCTCCATCGTTGGATTGCCCCCTGAATTCCACCCCTATATATAAAGGCAGAAAATCCAACGGACGAGGCTTTATGTCTAATTTTGTGTTCGAATAGACGCCCCCTATATATATTATTTTTTTGAAAATTAGTACACTTTTATTAACACATAGAATATTAGTACATAGATGAGGTTAGCATACTAACCGATACAACTTAGAAAGCAAAAATAACAAGGAACTTGAAATACAAGCATAAATAAATACATACTAGAATACCTATGCCCATGATGAGGCTGCATTCTTTATGCCCATGATTAGGCCATTATCTGCAACTGAGACCTTCTGCACTCTCTTCTGAACCAGGTGTTCCTAAGGGGTGATTTCCAGGAAGTATAACTGCTAACAATATCTATTATCTCCAAATATTTGACATTTTCCGAGTCATCACTCACCAGACTTGGCTTATAGCAAGAGTATACCTACCTAAACTACATCTTAAACAACATCCTACCATTTGCTTCCCAAACCCATAAAAGGGTACACATGAGTTTCGAATACAAAGATGAATGTCGTTGTAGATGTGTTGCTTCTTCCTAATGAATATACCATGCAGGTGCTGGAAAATGAATAGCCCAGGAAATATGTATGAAAAAACCTGAAAATTGATTCATTCCTCGATACTGTAAAATTGTGATTACATCATAACAAATGAATTCAATTTACACCCATTTGAGGGTGTAAATCAGGTTATAAAACAGGAATACATGAGTTGTGCATTAGAGCATATGGCTAGATTTGCATCTGGATGTCCAAAATAATTTCCAAAGTTACTTTTCTAATAATCGAATGGAACTGAATCTCTAGTAAAAATGAATCCAACCCAAAATGAGCAATTATTGGTATTATGCTCGTACATGTCGTGGTATTGACAGTACTTGTCGGTATTCTTCTCATGATTAGTGGATTCCCTGTTGTACGGCTTCTTGTATTGAAGTGCGTTGCACGTTTCCCATTAGATTGTTTCCAAGTCTTCATTCAGTGGGGTGTAGATCTCGTATATCCGGTGAGATCCGAGCTTCTTGGGTTCTGTAGGAACCTGGCCGTTGTTGCGACCGTCATGCCAACCACTATTCGGCCTTAATTTGTAGGGTCTTGCCCCCTTGTCCTTATCGAAGAGCATCGCTATCTGTTTCCCTTTAACGCTGTCATTTATGGTATTCGCATGTGGATTGTTGGGAAGACCGACCCTGAGATTCGGTTACATCTCCCTTCTTCTTGGCATAAGTATTGCCTAGCCTTTCCATGGAAAATGTTGAGGCTTTTTGGCTGCTTCCGATCAATCCATGCCCTAAATTCGGAAATGGGAAGTATGCCTTTCGCTAGTTGGAAGAGTACGGTGCGAGGATCTGGGTCCTTGACCTTTGCGAGGGCGACATTAAACCAGGAGAGATAGCTTTTGAGGGACTCGGCGGGTCCTTGGTATAAGTTGGACAAGGTTAGGGCAATCTTTGGAGATGGAATATGCATCCTGAATTGTTTGACCAACTGTGTTGCTAACTGGCCGAAGTTGCCAATGGAATCAAGTGGGAAGCGAGAGAACCAAAGTAGTGCGGTTTCTGATAAGAAGACTAGAAAGCGCTTGCATTTGACCGAATCGTTGCCCCGGCTCGAGACAATTTGCCACTCATATCGATTTAGGAAGGCATAGGGATTCGTGGTGCCGTCGTAGAGCGACATTTGTGGCATGTTGAAGTGTTACGGCCATTCAGCTTCTTTCACCCTTCTTGTGAAGGGTTTATGCCTAATGTGTGCTTCCCATGAATCATGAACGTTCTGTAACAACCCGTAAAATGCGAGCCAGTTTGAAATTTTTATTTTGGCTATTTTAGCGAATTTAGAATATTTAAAATGAATTATTTTAAATAATATCGACGAGAAATTTATTTTGAATTGAAATTCGACGTATATATTATACGCGTCGTCGTTAGAATATAAATATTTATATATAATTATAAATAGAATTGAAAATGGCGCGGTAGTTCGATAATTCGATTTCAAACTTCAATTGAATGTACCGGGTGCAAAACAATCCGGATTTTAGTGAAACCAAAAATAATAGAATCTAATAGTGAATATCTTTCCAACGAATCCGAAAAATTAAAAGTTCGTAGCGGGAATCAAAAGATATGTCCAGTTGAAAATTCTGAATAGTCGCTATGGAATTCAGGCCCTTAAAAATGGTCATTTTGCAAATGACCTCGGATTTCGACGAAACCAGTTTTGTTGGGTCCGTGATGTCAAATTATTGCTAGATTTCAAGTTTCATAATTTTTTGAATCAATATGTGAGCGTGGCGAAGGAAAATGCGTTTGACCATTTTCAGTTGATTTTAATCGACTGGAAATTGGCCATTTTTCAAACGGTCTCAGAATTTGACGAAACTAGTTTTGTTAGGACCGTATCGTCAATACGAAGCTAGAAAATATTTTTCTGGGATTTATAGAGTTAGTATGTGACCCCGGTAAATTGAAATGTACGTTTAAAATTCAATATAATGATTTAAATGTAAATGCAACGGAAACTGATCGAAACGGTCGATTCAGCTTGCGGTACATATCCCATTGTGTTCGGAATGGGGGTGAAACGCTGTGGGCGACAGGCGGTGGACCTCGTTTAGAGGTCGTAGGTGAAAGTCAACTTTTTAATAATTAAATAAAAAAAAATATTTTCCTACCCTTTTATTTCCCTCTGCCCCCCCTCCCCCCCCGTTCTAAAATTATTCATTTCATAAATCAGAAAAAAAAAGAAAAAAAAAATAAAACAGCGGAGGACCGCCGCCCTCCCCACGACGCCGCTACCACCGCTCCTCCCCCTACAGCCACCGCCCGCCGCTTCCACCTCCTCTTCTTCCTCCGCTCTCCTCTACCTCTCTCCTCCGCACCTGTTATCCCCAGACCCGCGAAAACCCAGCCGCCCTCCGCCTGTACCATCCGCCAGAGCACCGCCGTGGGGCCTCCGCGACCCCCCTCCACCTTCTCTGCCACCTGCTCGCCTCCTCCTCCCTCCCTCCGACGAAACCAGCCCCAAATCACCCAATATGAGCCCGCCATCGAGAATCGAGGTCCGCCTCCACGCCACCCCATCCACCACAGCCTCGCGCGCAGGAGAAAACCCCCCCTCTCCTCCAATTAGCTGTAAGTTTTGTTTTCACTTTCATTTATTTATTTTAATTTACTTTTTAGTAATCGGTTTTTAAATCAGTTTATTTAAATATATATAGCAATTATAAAATCAGTAATGTATATATTAGGTTAAAAATATAATCTTTACTATATAGGAGTATTAAAAATATGATTTTTATATTTTTAAAGGATTAAAAATATAGTCTTTACTATATAGGTGATGTCAAAATATGATTTTTATATTTTTTATAGTAATAAAAGTATAATCTTTGTATATGTAGCGAAATAAAAATCTGATTTTTATTTTATATACGTTGAAATAAAGAGGGAATTTTTATAGTGATGAAAGGAGAAAACTTTATTTTTATAAAGGTGAAATCTTTAAATTAGAAAAAGTTCAATCTTTATATTTGAAAAGCTAAAATCTTTTTATATAAAAAGGCGAAATCTTTATATAGAGAATAGCGTTATAAAAATAGAATTTTTATCTATATAACAGCGAAGTAGAAATTCGATTTTTAAATATATGAAGAGATTATAAAAATATGATTTTTAAATTGAAAGTGAATAAATAAAAATGTGATTTTTATTTTAAAGACATCGAAATATAAAAATGTGTGATTTTTATATATATAGTGACTACGGGCAACGAAGATGGCGAAGATAGGATAACGACGAAGACTTCTCTAAAAGAAGTGCCGTGGAGCTAGGATAGCTATAGGTGAGAATTTCTCACTCTTCAATTTCTTTTCTAGTTATATATATATATATATACTAGGATGCAGACGGTGCTTAGTAGCACCCGACACAACCGTCCACAGACCATGGACTTGTTTGTTTGGTTGCATAGATTAGATAGATGATTTGATTTGAAATTGAATTGTTTGGTGAAATTGAATCGTTTGGTGAAATTGAATTGTTTGGGGGAATGAATGGATTAATTGATGTGTGAATGGCGTGGGCCTTCACTAGACCGGGGATAAGGCTAGGCCTCGTCCCGTTTCTAGTATCGTGCTGTTATGCCGCCGAAATTTTCTAAAATGTGTTAGAAAAATAAAAATATCATTTTATTTAAAGAATGAACTTAATAGAAATTCATATGTTGGAATAAAATGTTTTATCGTTAAAAATATAATTTTTAACGTGAATGTGAATAAAATAAAATATTCATTTACAAACCGGACGGTTTGTTTATGTACACTGATTTGACTGATATTGATTGGGTCGATAAATTTTACACATCGCCCAACTGCACAAATAAAATCTGTGTTTGATTGTTTGAAACCCCACACGGGTGTTGGGATGAAATTTGAAGTTCACTCATCCTGATTGATTAAATATGTCGATCGATTGATTGACAGGCTGTTATAAGCGTTAGATATCTTTATTTGATGCTTATACAGTGTAGTGCACTTTGGTTGATGGTTGATCATTTTTCAATGTTATTATATACATGTGTTGTGTGAAAATCCATATAATTAATTTTGTATGGTAGTTGATTGGGCCTCATTCCAGTTTAGAAATGGAAATATTTGAAATAGAAATATTTGAAATAGAATATTTGAAAATAGAAATTTATGAAGTCGTGTTGATTAGTTTGACGCCATTTTGACGTGAACGATATTTATATCGATTTTAAACGATTTCGAAATAAAGTGAATTGAAAACGATTTCGAAATGAAGTGAATTGAAAACGATTTCGGAATGAAGTGAATTGAAAACGATTTCGAAATGAATTGAATTGAAAACGATTTCGAAATGAATTGAGTTGAAAACGAATTCAAATTGAATTGAAATTTGAATTGAATAGAAATGAATTTTAAAACGAATCTATAAAGAAGAATTCAATTGTGATTTGAATTGAAAAGGAAGTTGAAAATGTTTTTGAAACAAATTCAAAACTATTTATATAATTCGTTTTAAATAGAAATCGACGAAGTATATATTATATATATTATATATATAATATAATGGCCTGAATAGAACGCGCCGCGCCGCGGCAGTTCGTGAATTTCGACCATTTATTTCAAACGGACATTACGGGAGATCCGACCGTCGGATTCTCCTAAAACCGGAACCGTTGGGTTCGTATCGAAAAGAGCTTTCTAACGAATATTAGAAATTAGAAATCTAACGGATGGATTTGGAATTATGTCCAAATCAAATTCGAAAAAGGTCGCTGTAAGTGCAGTTCGATGGCCGTTGATGGAAATCGACTGTACGGGCCTTGATAAAATTATTAAAAATAGTAATAATTTGTGTAAAATCATAAGAAATGATTTGTGAAGATTTGGGATGAAAAACTCCATATTTGAAAAGATAAAAATAGATTTTTATCGAAATGAACTAGTTTTGAACTAGAATTATAATTCTATTTATTTTTAAATAAATAAATTGAATTTGAAAAGGGTTTTGAAAATAACCAAAATTTCCAATGATTGCATTGGAGTGGATTTGAATCGAAATTGTCTTCGGAATATTTCGATGTTGGAATTCGTGATTATACAGATGTTGTTATGGAAATTTGAAAGATATATATTTATATCGTTATTTCCAATACGACATTTGTTAGTCGTAGAATTTGATATTGAATATAAGCCGATATATTTTCTATTCAGAGCCTTGTATTGAATATCAAATGTGATTTGGGTTTGTCGCGAATGGTGTCTTCACTAACACTGTTCTTGAACCTAGTTGTGAAAAGATTAAATCTTTTATTTAGATTTAATGAAGTGTACCAATTAAACGATATTTAATTGGAATTGAATTGGTATTGATTTTTGGGTTTATCGTGAACAGTGTTTTAAATAACACTTGTTCTTTAACCCGATAATTAATGGAGTGTGATTTTGGGTTTATCGTGAACCGTGTTTTAAATGACACTGATTCTTTAACCCAGTTAAAGATTAAAACTAAGTGGAGTTTTAATGAATCTTTAATTAGATTGAGATGATCGAAAATGGAGTATCACCAGTTTTACTCCAGGCGATAATTAAATCTTTAATTAGATTTGAACGTGAAATGGTGATTGAATTACCGATAACACTGTGGTGTTAGATATGAAGTACTACCAGTTTTACTTCATGGGATGAATAGGTTGGGATTGGGAAATAAAATAAATGATTACTTCGGTGTGGTTCGCTAATCCCGACTAGTTTGAATTGATATTCAAAGGAGATTAAAGAATAAATTTAAAGAATTTATCTTGGATAAAATTAATGGGAACTTTTCCAAAGTATAGGAATATTTGAATAAAAGAATATTCTGAATTGGAATGAGGCGTATGTTGTGTTTGTGTAACACTTTTATAATATATACGCGAGTTATTCAGAAAGACCGGGTTTATCCCATTCTGAATAACTGATTCGACGTGGTGTCGAAGGTGAAGACGGTGGTCGAAGACCGGAAGTCTTCACGTCGTTTGGGTGATAACTGATGATCTTAATTGGGCTGTACACCCAAGAAGATGGAAACAGTTGGTGATCGTCCAGACGTACTTGGAGATCGATGGATATGCGGGGTACTAGGTGCCTCCTGTTTCGTTCAGCCCCAGAACGGACTTGTAAATGGACTGTGTGTCTGACATTGGATTTTAGTCTGTGCGATTGATTTCTATTAAATATATATCTGTTTGGCGGCGGAGAATTTATTCTCTTGCTTAACGCCCTTCTCTGAGACGTACGAGCTCAGGGGTTATATATTGATGGATATCAAACACATGGAGTGAATTGCCTCATTATTATTCGGACCATGTCGGGAAGGTAAGACGGATGGGGATCTGCCATTGGGACCCATAGGTTTTGGTGAGGTTCCGGAGTCCTTTTGTGAGGTCTCCTTCTATGATGGATGTCTGGATAGTCTTCCTTCATGTCCTCGACATCTATGATTGGGTTTTGGTGTGGACGGTGAGGTAGAGCAGGGTGATGCGGATCCTGTTCTGGAGGAGCGTGGGCCATTGGAATAGCAGGCCCATCACCCTGATTAGCGACCATCGAGTTGTGTCGAGGAAGAGGTTGGTTTGTAGGATATGGTCCGTCATCGATAATCAAGCGAGAGCGGTTTCGGTACTGTGCCACCCTGCTATATGTGACTATAGCTCGGTCGCCGTTATCGTTCAGATTGCCTTTGGCGTGGCCATTGCCGTTGTCGAGAGCATTGGTGCGAACGGTGACATTATTAATGAGGCTAAACCTCCTTCTTTGATGTAGGCCCCTTGATTCGGAAGATGAAGTTTCTGATACAGTTGGTCGAGGTTGAGCGTTGTTCCAACTTAGTTGAAGTCGAGTGACGACACGCTGACTTTCTTGAAGTTTTCGCATAAGGTCGATGTTATTCTTCAATGCTTGGTTGAGCTCGACCGCTGTGTTCTCATATCTTTCATTATGCGCATGAATTTGAGCTTGTGTCACGGGCTCTTTGGGGTCCACAATAGGAGGGACGGTTTCATTAGTGGCCGGGACGTCCGTTGGTTAGGTGGTTGGGAGGTACCGGCCTCGACTGCGGCTGCGGCTGAAGATCCAACCATTGCGTTCTTTTACATCTTTACCATTGTAAGCAGATTCGACATTAGGTTGAGTAAGGAACCTTAAGCTCGTCGAAGTCGAGATGATAACGTGGAAGAAAGACGCAAATCTTGAGTTCAATTCTCAGTGAAAGCACCAAATGTTGACGGCAAAAAATGTCGTAATCACCAAAGATTACTATTACTAGGAATAGTTAATTTGATCGTAAGAATAAGTAAGAGAAAGCGGTAAATGATACGAGAATTTATAGTGGTTCGGCTGTGGATTAGGTCTACGTCCACTTTGGAAGGATGTTGAACTTTTATTAATCACTTAAGAATTACAAGGTAGAGTCATGCTCATTACATTCACTTTCATAATTGCCATATGCTAGGCATTTGGGAAAAAGAATATTTAATTCTCCTTCTTCCTCAAATAGGAGATGCCATTAATGAGGCTCATGAAGCTTTAGGAAGGTCTCAAGTGGAGAAAATCCAACCCCTTAAAAGTGTGAGGCCATGGGTTATTTATAGGAGTGGGGATAGGTAGGATTAGGCAGGATTAGTAGAAATAGGGAACACATGCAGAAAATTTGAACCCACCACCCGCGCGCCACGAAATTTCGAACCCGAGCATGGGTTCGAAATTTTGAGCCCGTTGGCTTTGAAATTTCAAACCCAGGTTTGGGTGCGAAAATTCGCACCCAGGCAGGGGTGCGAAATTTCGCACCCGCTGGGTTCGACATTTCGAGCCCGTTAGGTTCGAAATTTCGAACCCAAGTTTAGGTGCGAAATTTCACACCCGCTGGGGTCGAAATTTTGAGCCCGCTAGGTTCAAAATTTCGAACCCAGGCATAGGTGCGAAATTTCGCACCCACTAGGTGCAAAGTCTTTTCGAGGTGCGTGTGGACTGCAGTTTCGGGCACTTCAAGACTCTGATTCCTTTAGGATTTGTGGCCTCGGCTCGGGAATGGTTCGGACTGTGAGGCCTTTGTTTGGAAATGTTTGGAGGAGCGGCGAAGTTCATGGAAGTAGTTGGTTGAATCTTGACTTTGAGTCGATCCGGTGTTTCTGGGCAACACACTTGTTGGCGGAAATTGGATGAATCGGGCATTGCCCATAGTTTCGACCTAACCGCCGGGACTGTGGGGCCCCAGTCCCCTACAGGCGCTGTGCCTGGACCCGCTGGATGGCTCGCCTTCGGCTCGGCTGCGAACGGATACTGATTGAGGTTGCGTTCGAGGGATGTGACATTCTGCTGGTGACCAGACTCACGTCTTCTGGTACTGGCAATGCCTCTGGGCTATAATATCATTTGATATGCTAAGTTGAGCATGTCTTGTGTACTTTTGGGAACCTAACCAAAAGGTCGGTTAACAAACGCACTTCGAGAAGATGTTGGGTCGGTTGATGGACACATGGCGTGATCCGGGTTAGCATGAGATAATGGGACGAGTGGAAGTAAATGTCCCTTTTCAGATAGGATAGGATCGGGATCGTATTCCATTCGATCCGAGCTTCATTCGATCCGGATTCCATTAGATTCAGATTCTATTCAAACCGGGCTTCATTCGGTCTAGATTCCATTAGATCCGACCTTCATTAGATCCAAGGCTCCGTTAGATTTGGATTCCGTTACATCTGTGGCTCTGCTATATCCGGATTCTGTTAGATCCAGTTTCCACTTACCCTTTTCTTCATCCTAGGTATGCTTTTGAAGTTGCTGGGCTTAGACAATCCCAAAGGTGATCGAACTGGGGGTTGATCTAGCAATATCAAAGCTTGTCCATTCCCATGATCAAGCCTTGATTGTCGCTTTATATGGTAGCTCATCGGGTGATGACCTTGCTAAAAGGCGGATCAACATCCCCCCCAAAGTACATTGCATGTCAGATGGGTTATACTTTGAATAAGTCAAGCTGCATCTCTTTGGAATGTCATGTACCATTGAGAAAGCAATGTCAAATTTTTATGACTTCTTGAATAGTTCCATCTCTTAGGCTGTATAAATAGCTTGTTATGCATTGCACTGCTTTTATTAGAGCTTACTGGGCCAAAGTCTATGGCCCGAGTAGTCAAGATGATAAAGTAATCATTAAAACCTCGTCAGGTCAAGAGGTCGATGTCTTTCACCATAAGTCATGTTGGATCGTTGGATTTCATGTGTGTTTGAACAAACACGTACATGTCATCACTAAACGATGTCGTTTTCCCGCGCAATTCAAGCAGATGGTCGAGTCAGACCTTCTTTTACATACAAGTCAATGCATGGTAAAGTTTCCTATATCATAAGAGGCTAAGGAAGTGAAATTTCTCTTATTCTCTTTTTTGAGTCGATCACCAAGCCAAATCCTGGTTCGATGCTCCCAACCTAAGCTATCTTCAATTATCAATTTAGTTCAAGTCACGTTTCATGGCGTCCATTCATTTCGCATCATTGTCAAGTCAATCAAAAGTTGTTGCTATAATCTTGATTTAGGATCAATCTTCCCAAAGGCGGATCTCAGCCGAGCCGGGTCTTTCGATCTCGAGCGAGAAGTTGGAGAAATGTTACAGAATGGAAATGTTCGGTTCAAGAATGGTCGAATCAAACAAAGTCGAATTGGAGCAGTTATCAAAATCATGAGGTATTGCAAGAAGTTTTGGGCTTTGAGCAAGCATCTGGACTGTTGGGATAAAGCACATCATAACTGACATATGAATTAGACATTTGCATATGGCTTTGGGCTACCCAAACATCAGAATATTAATCTAGGAATCCACGATCGCCTCAGATCATATCAATAAGAAGTTAGAAAACCATGATCACTCTAGATCATATTAACAAAAAACCAAAAATCCACGGTCTCATCATACCATATTCAAATAAATCCAAGATCGCTTCGGATCTTAATATAGTCCAATGACCATGTATGACTCAACGTGAGACGTTGTTGAAATTATGTGAGTCAATGTATGGTCTGATCGTCAAAAATATAAGGCAGTAGAAAATTTATATCGCTTTCCATTCAATGAAGATTTGAGTCTTTGACATCACACTTGACTCATAAGCCCGCTCTCTTGAACGGGTAAGGCAATTCATGTCATAGTCCGAAGATATAGTGTATATGTTTTGGGTCACATGCCAAGTAAGGGTCATGTTCAAATTCAGTATATGAGTCGACGCTCTTGCTCCCAGCGCCAGTGGAGGACAAGCAAAGTCAGTGCTTATACCCCCAGCATTGGTAGGGGTTGAGCTAAGTCAATCAGACATCCAGTCCTTAAGCTTTTGTACTTTCGGTCATTGTATTGGTTAGAGTTACGGGTTTTGCAATCTTAGATGATCCAAATCGTTTTATAGCCTCTCTTGAGTCAGCGAGATTTAGAGTTGAATTCGCGAATGGTCGAATTACATTCACTTAGGCGTCGTCCCTTTACTTTACTCATAAACTGAGGATCGACTCATCAAGCGTCAGCGAAAGCTTTAAGCTGGCAGTTGATCCTGATTCTCAATTTTCTCCCTATAAATAGTTAATCACGTAGGAACAAGTTGATTATGTATAAAATGGTCATTGTCTTAATCATTCTCCTGCCCTCATTACGGGCCGTGGACCGCAAGGCATCTTGATTTCACATATGCAATAACTGTCAACTAGGCCTCTGCATATGACAAAAGAAGTGTTAAGTCAAATTAAATCCCATGTATTGTACCGTAATGTTGGTGGAGTTTGCATCAAATGCCTAGGTCATGCACTTTCCATTTCATGTACTTGTGGTTCGTCACTTCTCATTTAATTATGGATGATGATCTGTTGCTCAGATGTATGCTGTCATTGATCTATGGAGTTCAGTGAGGAGCCATTCTTTCGGTTGTAGTCTGGGGTCCGCCGGAACTCCATATACAAATGTCATCGAGAGGATGCGACTTTTTGCTTCTTATCTGATTCCACGTTCGGGCATTATCTGGTGATATTTGGGTCATAAAATGTGCATAAATTAGTTGGGTAGTCGAATCATGCCTTAAAGGCTTGCATCCCTCATCCCTAGTCATTGGGGTTTGGCTGAGTAGTAGGCTTAAAATCCATGTCTTCTCTATATTCATACTCCCTCATCGAATCGCAAGTTAGAGTCAGATGCCAAATGATTTGTTGGTAATCGGTCCTTACTAACCTTTGGTCCCCTATCCAAGCTCCAAGGATCGGAATCAAGTGATGAAAAGTCAGACTGTAGTCGCCTCGGGTGCTCCCATTTGCCCCTTGCATCAAGGGAAAAAGCCAAAGACAAAGTGGTTGCACTACACCCAATAGGTGTTTTAGATACGACATTCAATCCATGTCCGGTCTTATGTGAGCTTTCCATTCGGGAAGTAGGATGGGATTAGTAAATGGATGTTTACTTTGCATACGGATTTTGTGGTTCTCATGAGGCTTGTCAATATTAAAGCATAAGTTAGATACCGATAAATAACTTATGCCATTTTAAATACCCTTTACAGCTTTGCCCTCGTCTGGAGGTAATGGTGAAAGATAGGTGGTCGGATCACAACCACTTTAAGCTTAGACATGCATGCATGGAAACATGTACTTCTTTTCAAGATTAAATAGTTGGGCAGTCTAATTGCTCGAGCTATTGCATTTTCCATTCAGTGTACTTGCAATGGGCAGCTCGTCGTTGCACTCGGGTATGATTAGTCATAGATGGATATGTGTGGCAGTCTGAGATATCAGTCTCAAGGCCTCCTTTCGATCGTTGCCTTAAGCCACGTGATATTTTTTTGAATATCCTACTCTCAGGGCCTCCTTTTGGTCGTTGCCATAATTCATGCATGTAGTTTAGCAGTAGGCATTCTTGTCTGCCCTCTGAGTCTCTGTACTCCGTCCTTCTATTGTAAAACTTGTTGAAACACCCCACCTCCGTTAGGGTCACTCTCAAAGGGAATGCCCTAATTTTGGTGGAGGTTTATAAGTATAAGTCACAGATATACAAGACAGGTATAAATACACATATTTTTGAACAGCGGAAAGCAACAGCAACTTTTATTTCATCAAAATACGTGTTACACAAACCATGCCATAATTGTCTTACAATACTTCCAAAAAACATTACATTTTCATAACTGTCTTGATTTCGTAACTTAAAGAAGCATAAAAACATAAGTAAACTGCATAAGTCCCCATAATTGCTATCCAAAGCCATAGTCCAAAATGAAAGAGATCCAAGCAATACATTCTTTCTCTTCAAGCTGGATGAGAAAACTGGTCAAGCTGCGGTATTCCCTCCCTGTGGACCTTGGGGGGGAGGGAACGAAAGAAAAGAAGACGAAAGAAAAGTAGAGTCAGACATAAAGCCTGAGTAAGTCTAGGACTATTCAGTCTATGAATAAAGAAATGAGCATGATAAGTATAAACTGGAAATGGGGAAGCACCATAAACTAAGTTAAGTTGTCTAGAGTCGAATATACTATCGTACCCCATATTAATCTCTGCACCCCTATAAACTAGTTCCCAACAGGCACCCCATAATCAGGGTGAAGTGATCCATTTCTAATGATCGGCTCCTACTCGCATAGTTACATGTGTCTTACGGCCCCCGATGTTGTAGCTACCTATGCTGGTCCCACCATGGGGTGTATTAAGTCCCATGGTGGCGGCCCGACACAATTCTAGAATGCACAGGTATACTACTGGTGCCCAGTGCCTAATTTTTCTGCGCCGGAGTGTGTGCACGCCCGCACCCCGTTAGAACCTACACTGTTGCACCACCGCCGTCGATTTGACCTCTTACAGTCAGCCCAGTAATCGTGCCCCACCCTGCCTATTTCAGGGTATCCTAATACACCTTGTAGGGTTACTGCTGAAAAGGGTCCCCCGCTACTAGGTTTTCTATTTCTAGCCAACATGCTATGTTGGTTAAGTGTTCTGTAAACCTAACCCCCAATCAGTATGTATACTTTAGCATGTTCAATTTGATTAAGTATTAATTCAATTTACTTAATCCTACCAATCCTGACTCAGCCTTAATTGTCTTATTAAAGCCTCAACCACTCACATTAGACAGGTATTGTTGTGACTGCCTGTTGCCGGTTGGGTCCGGGCAGTCTTACGTCACAACTCAGTCTAACCTCGGGTCTTTATTGGGCTCAATGTTTAACCACCCACATTGGATAGGTATTGTTGTGACTACTGGACAGCCGGGCGGTTACGGGCAGGTTTATGTCACAACGCAATCCAACCTCGGGTTAAACACATCGTATTTTCTAAGTTTACATATTTTGTCTCTTTTCTTTTTATATGTAAATATTTGCTGCCCATTATTCAAATTCCTCTTTTATTGGGTAAAATTACTTTGTACCACTTAAATGTTCTCAAGGTCGTTGGCATGCATCAAACATGCCAACACATGTGTTTAATATTTTTAACCCAACGTCATTTCCCCCATTTTATACGTTCGCTATATCATAACATATGTTGGGCTTAACCTTTTAAGCCCAACTTAGCCACATGAAAAAGGGGAGGCTTAGAACATGGTGTTTATATATCCTAAATAACATCAAAAGGGGTATGTGAACGCGTGAACTTGCAACATGGCGATCTAATTAACATAAATTAGGCACTTGTGAACTTGCATTGTAAAAGCATATAATCTTAACATAAAACATACCTAAACATGAATCATGGTTTTAATCTAGTCATGTAAACTTGCATTTAAAATGTGAATCTAACTTAACTATGTGTCGCATATATTATCATATGATTTTGATAACAACATAGGCCTAAAACATATTTTCAATTAGGCATAACACCAAACGTAATCTAGCCATGTTCATAGAGTCAACACAAGTTCACAAAGATGCTTATTTTTGTCACTAATACAAAAGTATGGTTTTACACTTGAATCATGATGCCAATTCCAACATAAATTCATATGAATCATAATATCCAAATGGATCCAACTACACTAAAAATGATCATAAAAATATACATCATGTTGGCATAATAGTGAATCATATACTTGCATGAATCTCAAGTTTGTTGTAATAAACTACCACAAACATATAGTCGTTAACTTTCAACATGAATCATATACTGGCAAATATCCAATATGTGTTGTAATAAACTACCACAAACATATAGTCGTTAACTTCCAACATGAATCATATACTTGCAAATATCCAATAGGTCTAACATCATTATACCACAACATCCCAAATCTATTCATAATTAGAATCATAGCAACATACAATTATGAATTATCATCACCACAAATTAAGTACAATTCCATTTCTCATTTCACACAAATCAAATCTCAATTATTCATTAACATCGGAATAGCACTCTACTTACAACGTATGACGAATCTTCAATTCAGGATTCTGAATTCTGAATTTGGAGATGCTATCCTTTGTTGTAGGCGTTGTTTTGATTTAATTGTCATTGCTTTAAGCTTTTGAATCAACTCCTGACTCGACGGCTATTCCTAGTCTTTCTTCAGTAGCATGACGGTCTCATTCTCATTTTTATTTGTGTGAATTAGGTGGAGTCTTAGGTCCTTTTTATAGAGTTTGTGAATTGATTAGAGCCGTCGATGGAGCTTAGATTAATATTAGCCATTCGTTTCAAAGAGAAACCAATCAAGAGCTGCCACCTAGCCCTAGTGACAAGACAAAGCTCAGAAATTCGGCCAAGCACAGACCAGGCCAGCCAGGACGGGCTGGGTTCGACCTGGCTCAGGGGCCAGGTCGACTACCCAGTCGACCCCCAGGTCGACTACCCAGTCGACCTGGGTGCCTTGGGCGGGAAAATTCCCGCCCAACCCAGTCTGGGTCCGATTTTTGAATTATAAACTTGTTTCTGAACTATTTCTGTCTGTTTGAATCTTAAACTGAATTCTGAAACTTCCGGAGGTCATATCTCCCTCATACGGAGTCCGTTTTACGCAAACTCAGACTCTATTTCAAGCAGAATTCCAAGACGAACGCAATGGCGTATCTCGTTTCCCTTAATTCTTTGATTTGAAATTAATCATACTTTAATTTGTGAATTTTACTGTTACAGAATATACGGGGTGTTACACTTGTGGAGTTAGTGCAACTCTCACGGTTTTTCTTTGTATCTTTTCATAAACCTGAAATATGAATAACTAGCTTAGCTTCAAATTACTAAGTCAATGTTTAGGTCATAAGTAATTATAGCTTGAAATAAAAATGTGTTAAGCATCAAGCTATCTTGCTTAGATTGACCAAGTGCTAAGCTGTCTCGCTTAGAATGACCAAGTGCTAAGCTGTCGTAGTTCAGAGGTATAATGTATATGCCTCCAAAATACTTTGAATCACGAATCGTATTCGAGAGGCACTCGAAGTTAAATTATGATCCTACACCCATGCCCCTAGCATCGGTAGGGTGCATACTAAGTTAATCGGACGTCTGGTCCTTAAGTCTTTATACATCTTCCCCTCTAGTCGAAGGGCTACGGAGTTAGTACGGATATTATAGCTGTCCTTTATAATCTCCCAAAGTTGGTCTGGTTAGAGTTGTGGATGTCATGTAATTGCCCTTTATACTCTCCCAGAGTCAATCTTGTTTAAAGTTATAGAGCGTCATGGAATCGTCCTTTATACTCTTCCAAAGTTAGTCTTAGTTAGAGATATGGAGCGAGCAGTCATTAGTCTTAGCATCCTATCACACTTGTCCTTGGTTTATACTAATGTCCAAGCTCTATGGATGAGAGTTAGTCGGGCGAACAGTCGGATTACATTTGCCTTTTTGTCGTTCCTTTTTCCTTTACATCAAAGGCAAAGGTCGTCTTGAGGATGGTCGTATCACATCCACATTGAGTTTATACTCCTCATGTCGAAAACATGAGAAAGAGTTAAAGATGTCGATGGGAGAGCTGTCAAGTCATACTCGTCCTCGTCTTAGCATTTCTCTTTGACCCCACGTCAAAGGCAAAAGCTGTCAGGTGGACGGACATGTCGTGTCCGAACCAAGTTGAATTTTTCCCGTCGTCTCAAGGGCATAGGCATTGTTTAGACAAATTGTCGACTCACATTCGTCTTAGTGCCATTCTCTTTCCTCCATGCCAAGGGCGAAAAGTAATTATGCAGTTCATAAGATCGCGCCTATGTTAGGTGGTCATGACACACCGGAATACATCTCTATGATTTTCCTAGCGAATCGAAGGCTAGATATTGAGGAGGACTCATAAGTATGCCCACGTATAGATAACACATATCGTACTCGTATGTGTTTATTCTCTTGCCCCTACATCAAGGGCAAAAAGTTAGTGGATCAATGGTCGAACTCTACCTATGTTAGATTGTAGCGTCAGGCCAAGAGTGGAGCGGGTGAACGGTCGAATCACATTCGCCAAAGTTTGCTCCCCTATAAAACTGTGGAAGGTCTGGTGTGTACTAGACTCTGGGTACATGCGTCATTCATACAAATTTACATGAGTTAGTTATGTCAATAACCTAGGAAGCATGTAAAAGTAAGATCTAAGATTGGAAAGTAATTATTTTTATGTGTAGTGTTGCCTCCTCTTTTTAGATTTATGTTATCCAATGGTGTTGAGTAGTCATGTTGATGGTCGAACCGCATCCATATGGAATCAGATTCCGACTTTGAAAGGCATAGATCGATGCACAATTGTCTTGAGATCTTCCATGCATGAGTCAAGGAGTGGATGGTCAAATCAGATCTACCTTGAGCTATATATCTTTCCTCAGATGGAGGACATAGTTTTGTAAACGAGTAGTTCAATTTGTCCCGTTGTGGAAGTGCTCCATAATTCTACATGCGGGGTTTAAGAGTCTGATTGGTACTAGACTTTGGGTACCTACACCATTCATATATAAATTCATATAAGTTAATCACATCAATAACTCATAAAGCATTCAAAGATAAGAGACATGTTTAAAAAATAACCTTGTTAAAGAAATGTGTAATATTCTCAATGAAAATGGCATCGCATATTCTTTGCCAATCCATTTTTCTTCATTCTGTCTCTATCAAGAGATGAATGCCAAACTTTTTAGCTAATGAAGTATATCTTTTCAAATTATTGTGGTGCAGCAATCCTAAGAATGAATAGACCTAGATCGCAGTTTTAGGGTGACAAAGTCGGTTAGGCGGAATCTGTGAGCAAACGACGAGGTTACATCTCCTTTGAATTAATTTCCTTCTCCCACGTCAAGGGAACAAAAAGAGGTTCAGCTAGTCAGATCAAGACCTCTTATGGTATCATCTTAGCTTGTCAGTGCTAGGGTGTAATGGTGAAAGGAAAAGAAATCCATACTTATAGAAGCTTAGCCCTTTCTATGTCAGGATGTGGGATACGAGGGTTAGGATAGACATGCCTCGTCCATATGTAGTTATGTATTCAATCCCGTGTCAGGAATAAGAGTTGATGTGTAGACAATCAATCAGCATCTAGGCTTAAGTGTTTCAAACCTTTAACTTGCCAATCTTCGGCCAAGACTGGAGTAGTCGGCCATACTTTAGATACAAATATGGTCAAGCAAGGCTATGATGTGTCAACTCTTGATTAACTGATGGAACCATGAGAAATCCACGTTTGGATTTCCGAGTTGTCCCTGCGTTTGGGCATGAGTCAATCAACAGATGGTCCATATAGTGAGTCAAACTGTGAATCTTCACATTCTAATACCAAAACGTTGACCATTAGAAGTCTCAATCATATACATCTTCCATTAGATAGTCGGCTGACTACTACTTTTGAGGCATTATCCATTGTAGTGAACTTAACAATGAGATTTGCCGATGTTTATCCCTCGATGGCCTTTAAAGGAGAATATGTAGTATTGAATTATTATAATTCGATGTCCCATTTATATAAACTTCAATACGCCTTAGGTCGTTGTAGGACATGTTGTAGCGACACCTTGTATTCTTCACAAACTAAGGCTGAATCAATTGCATGTGGGATACTGCCAAGTACATGAATAAGCTTTCACGATCAATGGGCAATGATAGGATAGGTGGTCTTTCTAAGTGATCCAATATATTTTGGAATGCTTCAACATAATCAGGTGTCCAAGAAAAATTGCGCTTCCCCTGCTTGATGAACTCAAAAAAGGGTAGGCACTTGTCAGTAGCCTTGAATATGAATATGCCCAACGCTGCCACTTTCCCAACCAAACCATGAACATCTTTGATCCTTTTGGGTTCTTGTATGCCTCCAATATCTACTACCTATTCAGGGTTGATTTCGATGCCTCGTGAATTGATGATAAAACTTAAAAATTTCTCTGATGCAACACCAAAATATCATTTCAAAGGGTTGAGCTTTATCTTATATCCGTGGAGGACACGGAGCATCTCTGCCAAGTCCTGAACATGATTGGTTGATTGCTTTGACTTCATCAGCATGTCATCTACATATACTTCCACCGTCTTTCCGATTTGATCATGAAACATGCAGTTGACCAGTTGCTATGCCCCAGCATTTTTTAGTCCAAACACTACCACTTAGCAATATGGTCCGAGATTTATCATGGAACTAGTATGTTCTTGATCCGGGATGTGCATCGCGATCTATTTATATCCAGAATAAAGAGAGGAGTTCATATCCAGCTACGGATGCATGTTCGTCACTTCCCATTTGCCTTCTTCACAAGGATTGGGTTTGATATCCACCTGGGATAGGTTGTGTCTCGGATGAACCCATTATTCTTTAGTATTTCGATCTCTTCTTGTGAAGTTGCTGACCACTCTAGGCCAAGCATACACCTTCTCTATTTCAAAGAGAAATACTTGGGTAAATATTCAGTGAATGAGTCATGATAGATAACGATATCCCGCACATGTCAGCATGAGTCTATGCAAACATGTCAAGGTTTGCGCGAAGGAATTCAATCAACTCCCTCGTCCGAAGGGGTTTAGGCTTTGATTGGATAAGACCGAATATGGTATCCTGGCTTGCTAGGCTTTAAGTGATGTTTACATGTTTTGTCATAACAAAGGCTTGAAGTAGAGACCAGACAGCTGAGTCATATTTGCCTTGATCTTGAGCTCCCATCTCTGTGATGAGGTCGCATGGTGGCTGATGAGGAGTCAAGCTACTATCATCTTGGTAAGGATCCATAAATTTGATCATAGCTTGTGGAGGTTTAATTGGAACTTGGCTCTGGTTACCTAGGTATATTGCTTTAACACTCCCCAGGTGAAAACCGATTGTCATCGGTGTGGTTGAAAGAAAATGGTCATTGCAAAGGTTAGCCAGGCTCCCTGGGGAGTAAATCTCAAGACATATGCTCTTCATCATATCATACGAGTGAAGTGTAGATCTGGAATGTTGTGATCCTTGGTCTCTTTCCAATATCCCGCCATTAAAAATTATTGTCACATAAGTCATCCGAGTCATCTTCGGAATAGGGTCTGGACTGCTTCATATCAATGTCATTTGAGACTTGGCCAACTGGATAGGTTTAAGTCGTGTATGACAGGTGGTCACCACTCATTTTAGGATAGAATCTACTGCATTACTAAAGGTTATACAACATCGAAATACTTAAAAAAGTGGTTGTCCGGAAGTAGTCTTTTCTGCACATGCCATCAGGTTTAACACGCTGAATTTGTTCAAGAACTCCCCCCATTGAATAACATCAATAAATATGGGTAATGGCGCTAGGAAAAATCCCACTTATTTCCATTTTGCTATTGACATTCTCGGACTAGCCGCTGAATGTTGGTTTTTAAGTTTTGAAAATTATTTTTGGTAGGGTTGTATATAAGACATAACAGTCCATTGTCCAGCTTGGCCCAAGGCTATAAGGTGTCTAGTCCGTGTTTGTACGATTATCTTATAGGATAGGACTGGGACACACCATCCTCCAGTCCAATCCAAAATATTCGGCGTTTTTTCTGTTGTTCTACTCGTATGAACAATATTCGAATTGAATGCTTGTCAGGTCCATGTCCGTTCGAATCTCTTATAGGACAGGACTAGGACATACCACCATCCAGTCCGACACATTTACACCTCTAATTGTTGGCCACTACTTACAACACCGGTTCAGGTCGAACATGACTTCGGTTCGGATCGAATATATCTTCGAATCAGATCAGACATGTCTTCAGATCAGATCGAACATGCCTCCGGTTCAGATCGAAGGATGCCACTCAAATCGAGCACTTCGACCCACGAACCTTAATCCGGATGCCATCAACCCAGAATTCTTCAAATTGGGATTGTTCGATCCGGAGTCACTAGTACAGAACAGGGTATTTGCATCCAATATTTTGTAGTATTTGCATCTGCTTCACTGTGGATGCAAATGTAATGAATGCAAATGGTATTTTTTTTTTGCATCTTTTGTTGGACAGACGCAAATGTGACATATTTGCATCTAATATCGAGTATACTGGACGCAAATACATACGTATTTGCATCTGCCTTGCTGTTGTAGTGGACGCAAATAACAATGTATTCACGTCTGCCCCAGCATAACAGCAGATGCAAGTTGTTGGACGCAGTGGTTTTACTCTTCAGTATTTGCGTCTGCCTTAGTACGACAGCGGATGCAAATTTTTTTTTTTTTTTTAAATGACCCCTTTATAACCCGACCCGACCCGACCCATTTAACCAAAAAGTGCGCTGAAAACAGAAAACTGCTATAGATGAGACACAACACAGTGACAAAGCATAGATGAGGAAATGCACTGCATAAAAAACTACAATTTACATAGAATGTTTAAAGGTCGACTATAAAGTTATTACAAGATCCAACATCACAACAATAAAATTTGCATCAACTAACTTACATAATGCAACTACAATTTCTTCAATGCTCCAAGCATCACAACATAAAGAACCAGTGACAACAAACTGTGAATGTGCAGCTTTGAACTTCTTCATTCAGCACTGATTTATGCATTCCTCAAGCTTAAAATCTTATAGAATGTGCACCTACGTCCCATGAGCCTGCAAGTAACAAGTGATCAGACAGTGCAACCATTCTCAATTTTACATCATATATGAACACACACACACACGTACAAACACATACTTCCCCTTCAAGATTTTCACATCTAAAATATTAAGAAATAAGTTAATATTTGATGGGTATAATCTTATAATTTGATTGTAAAATCAAACTTTTAGCAGAATCCACAACAAATGTGTACACAAAATGGATTGATTGAAACAAAACAGCAAGGGTAAATTCTATAATTTTTACCAGATGTGATACTTAAATGCTCAAGTGCTTGATCTATATAAACAGTGGAATAACTTTCAGGCTTAGTACATAAAGGTACAGACAGCCTACAAAGATCAAAGGTAAAATGACACACAAGAAGAGAAAACATGTCAAATTTTCGCTCCAAATTTGCATAAACACGATGTAAAATAATATCCAAAAAACAATAGATGAATAAAGTGTGGCTGAATGAGTTGTATAGTATGAGATAAAATTTGGGCTTAACTCATTTCTTTCTCAATACAGAGTTCAAACAAAAGAAACTGAACATCTTTGCGACTTAATTTGATTTGTGTATCAATGTTTTATTCTCAAAATTGCATGTATATGCAGTTCTGTAAAGCTCAAAATTGTTCAGAAAAATACAGAAAACGATGCTTAACGAACACCAAAAAGTGCAAGGTGCATTTTCACCTGGACTAACCTTGAGCAATATATAATGAATGACAAGTGATAAACGTTGATGATGAAAAAGGAATTTTGAAAATTGGCATCTGAAGACTATCATCATTTCATCCTTTTTTATTTTTGCATTCTCAGTTCTGTTAGGTGGAACCATATTTAATCGATTATTATGCTATCACTTTGTAGTCAATTTCATATGCATTTCTGAATTTACGACATTATTCGCTGAAAACCGGTAATTTTCTCTATTAGCTACTGGTTTTGAATAAAATACACATGAACTTCGTTTGACAAAGTTAAGATCCTCCAAAGAACAATGAAAATATTTTGGATAAACTTTGTAGTATCAATGGAGAATCTTTGTTGGTTATAGATTATGTTATGGTAGCTTAACTCAAGCTGTGTATGACAATGGTAAGTTATAATCAAGCTTGGAATTATTCTTAAGACAATAAAATAAAAGGATATACTGAACAACTAATTTATCCTATAAACTAACAATTATCATTTTCATAGCCTGTAAATTCTGAAACACATAGGCTAGATGGTTAAAACCAGTTTCATGTATGCTCTGCAAAAACATCATGTAAAAACCAAAACAGAAATGAAACTAAAAGTTTGACAAATGATGAACTTTAAAGCGCTTCATAATTATCTTGAATTAATATATTTGTACGTGAGGTTGATTTGTTTTTCCAGCCCAATATTTTCACTTAAAAGTTAAACCTAGTCACTTTAATGCTCAATCACCATATCTTGCTCTTTTACTTCACAATAAATTGCTCATTCTTCTCGAATGGTAATTGGTTTATCAAGCAATAGCACTTTGTTTACTTATTTTAGGGTTTAATACCGGTTGTCATAAAAAATGATTATTAGTATGTGCATATGCTCACAGTTTTAAATCTCATCCATGTCACTTGACATATCGTATTCACAGTTGAGCGCTAAATGAAACATCAGATCTTATTCATTTAATACCTCATTTGATACCGATCTTGTCCGTTATATCATAATATCAATCGTGATCTGGATCGAGATCTCAACTTGAGATCCTAGCTGATATTGTATGTGATACACACACATACATGGATATAAAAATGGCTATCCAATTACTCTCTAGTAACCATTAATCCTACATTTTAACTTTTTACATGTATAAACTAGAAGAATACTCTATTTCTTATGTTCCAATTAAGAAAAATCACTCGGTCATTATCGATCGTATCAATCAAGCTAACTTTCTTCTTTTAAAAATAATAATACTATTTCTATGAAAATCATGTACATTATGATTCATTTAACTTTATTTTCGGATGATAACTATTGAAAAGTAATTTCAGTTTTTTTTAAGGTTAATAAATTCATTTATAAATGCATACAAGTCATCAACCTCAGCTTATTTACATTTTTTTTTAACCAATTTAATGGCCAATCCAGCCCAATTTGTACGGATGTATGTATATATAAACTACTTAAAAATTGTTATAACAAAAACGAAAAGCTTTTGCCCCTCAGATTTCATTAACCATAAGAAGATTAGAAGCTATGTAACTTAACGACGGTGCTAATAACATATCCTTAGAAAAACCCGTGCATGCTTAATATAGAAAAAGTTATTGAAAGACATATTGGTCTGATAACTAAAGGACTGTAGCAGAAATATGTAGCAAACATGAAGCAGAAGTAAAATAGAGATTATAACACAACTAATGGCAACACTTATGCAAAATTAGGATGTCATCAATGGAAATCATAAATCATATTTCCACACAGTTTTTCCATTTAATGTATAATATTATATATGAGTATAATTCTTTATATCTACCGCACAGACTGAAAGAAGTCATTTATGTAAAAAAAAAAAAAAGGGTTGCGTAGACGCCAAGGTTTGAATGTTATAGAAAAGGAGATGGTTGCAAAGGTTGAACCAATTTAAATGAGTGAAGGCTGTGGCTCTCTGTACGACTTATATGGTTCATCTTTGCAGAAGTTCGGAAGCGTGTCGTTAACATTTGTTGTACTGTTTTGTGCATCCACTAAAACAAGGTATTAAAAATCCTATTTTTAAGGGTATTTGTCTTAAAACGCTATAAACATCTGCAGAGAACACAACGGATATTTTTGTAGAATATTCTATGAATATTAAAAAGAAACTGATCTTCAAATATTTGTATTTTTTTATATGGATCTTCATATTTTTTTCATAAAGTTGATTCTGATCAAAGAAACATGTGAGTAACATACAAATTTAATTTTACGACAACATAAGATATATAAAACTGAGAGGATATCATTCAAGTGCAGCAAGCAATTCAATTAGCAATGAGTAGCAGTTTTGCAAAACTTACCTTGTCCAGTGCCACCACCAAATAAAAAGACAACTAAATCCAGTTTTGCACAATATAAGTAGATATATGATCCCGAATTTCGTCCATCTCTTCTTGGATATAAGAAAGACCTCGTACAAAGTCCTGCAATTAATAGATTGTTTTGAAAATTGAATCATATAATTAATTAACATTAATATTGAAGGAAAAACAAAAAAAGGAAAAACCAAAGTGGTACCTTTTGTAAGTTGATGCTGTGACGGTGATTTTTTATTATCTCATACATATACCTCATCACATAATATACACAATTCGTTGATGTAGATTGTTTAGGACACTAACAATATTAAAAGAAAATTTAATTGTCTGTTCAAAATGAATTTATATCTCCAATAAAATACAATTGTTTATGGTAGAAATTCAATCACCGTAACATTTATCCAATTCAAAGTGGCTCCTAGAGACTTGCAGCCATATGCTTTATAAAGTTTAAACGCCCTGCACATGCAAGAAATTGTTAAAACAATTTGTATAAACACAAAATCAGAAATTGTCTTATTAAAACGAGTTGTTTTATAAAATTAAGATTGATATTCTACAACTTACACGTTCACTTGCGCCTTAATTTCCGGATTACGCTTTCTTTTGGCCCGGGAATCAAAAACATAAACCTCGCTCTTTTGTAGATGGAAAACAAGCAGTAGACAATGTTTTCTATAATATAAAATTTGTATAAGGTTAAAATTAGTAGCAAAATTATGAAGTAGTTAACAAAAATTTATAGTGTATACTCTTCGTAGTGCGGGGCTAAGAGTAGTCTTTTTGATTGCGACTCACGCCATGTTTTGAGGATATATGAATTAGTCGCATCTGGAGATTTCCGTACTTGAGAAAGCTTATGAGAACACATAAACCCGATGTCCCCCACTTCAAGGTCATTGAACCTATGATTTAACCACCTACAAATTATGTGAACATTTCAGTTTATATTATCAGACATAGACCCTTATATTGATTCCAACTTTGCACTTGTCTTATTCCGTACTTAAAATTTGTAATTTTCTAGTATACTTTTTTTGCTAATTTTTTAACATACATATAATAGAAGTGAAATGCTTACATGATGTAAATCTGTAACCATGATGCATTCAACCACGCCATATTTAGAAATTGGACAATGTCATTGTTTCTGATCTTGATTTCATAGTCCTCGTCGCACTTAAATAAATTCTTATTCAATTGAATTGTATTAATGATGTTATCATCTGATGGCCCTTGAACTACCAGGTCATGAAAATACCGGCACTCTTTCGTTAAAGTTTTGAGGATTCCTTCATCCACTAGTGTATTGCGCTTTGCAGACTCATTTGTTATTGCATTAATGACCTTGTCATTATTACTTCCGATCATGCTCTTGTTTGGTTGAGATACAGATCCCTAGTTCAAAAGTGTTTAAGGTGCTTGATGTTAGCAAAATATCAGTATCTCAATTATTTGACGTCTAAAATATTTATGTAATAAATTGGAAGACTCCGATGTGAAACTCATATTAATTCAAATATAAAACAATAACATAAAACAATGATATTTCACTAAACTTGACTAAACAAAATTTTCATATTTACCGTATCATCTCTAAGAAGCACGAGACTTTTAGGCCATTGAACAAAACTACCAACGACTTCACTTATCGTGTTGAAATATTTAGTTGGAACTGGAAGTGGTGTTCCTTCATGACTAGACTCCACTGCATCAATCCCAACCTTTACATGATCATCCAAGATTTGTTGATTGTGACATTGGTCTCCAGTCTTTGAAGCAGGATGTACCATGCCACTGCCCACAACAATAATATTGAAGTCCAAATTCACAGCTAAACGACATTTTGTTGGTTTCTAAAATGAAAGCACAAAACCATCATTTTTCACTTAGACTTGTCAAATGCTTAAAATCATATACGTAAATTAAAATCAACTTTTGAATTGTTTACCAGCAACTCTACAAAGGGATCCGTCGCTTGAATTTCGTTTGGAACTTGTACTTTTGTCGGGCCCGGGTGTATTGATTGATGGCTACTGCGATGACCATCCGGTGATATGTTGTTGAACCCCATTGCAATAGGCATCTGGATACCAACCTTGTTCAAAATGTTTGCAACCTGCTGCTCAACCATTGAATGCATCATACCCTCCATTTGGCTCACTTTAGCCTCCATTTCTTGTCTCATTTTAGCCTCTAAATCTTGAGTAATAAGATATAGTTGATTTGCAGATATTACCCCTCTTGGACCTCTCGTTTTCGCTCTCTCTCCAAATACGTCTTTGATACCGACCGTCCCACCAATTCCTCTAACTCAGCTCGGATTTTCCTTTTTTCCAAGTGCACGACTTAAGACACCATCATGTCTATTCGGAGTCCATTCCCCTTCGATTGCTTTTTGTCTCAAATCATTCTGTAAACAAATAGCAAGTGTATATCTATCAATGAAATAACAAATTAAAGAATTGTTTTTTTTCATGATATACCTGCACTGATTGCCATTGTTGGATTAATACATGAGGTGATCTATCAGGTTACTTTACAGATTAGAATTATTTCAGTATGATGCTTATTGCTTAATATGTCCATTTTCCAGAATAACGTATAGTTGATGTTGTTGCTATAAACACCGTTCCTATTACTGCAAATGGCTACAAAGAACCATCATGAGGATCCCAAACTTGTAAAAGATGCTTACAGTTTATGGATGAAAAATTTCGTAGTCCAAAAAAGGGCGGATCATCTATATTAGTGCGAATTATGTGTTAGTTTTTTCCCCTTCATTTCCTATGTTTTTTTAAAATGAAAATGAAATGCAACATATATTATCCTTCGAGGTGTGAATAGATGAAAACGGGACTACCAATCAACTTGTCAAGGGTTTATCAAACTAATTCAAAGTACAATATGCGTAAATAAAATAATCGACTAATATGATAAACTATTCCATAATACCACTATGAAGAGTAGGGCTAAAAAATGAATAGCTCATGACTCAAACAATCACATATGCTAGAAAACAAACCATACGAAAGTCTTTAATGGAAAATAATTGAAGTCATAAAAATGGTGCTTAGAATCAAGTTTTATAAATAGAAGATGCGCATGACTAACACATTCATATACATAAAAGACGCTCAAAAACAGAAGCACTCATAACTAATAAAGTGATACGTTTAATTGAAAACAAGACATACCGCTTTTTCTGCAACTAACTTGGTTTTCTCATTAGGGATTTCATAATTTCCGTCAATTCCTTTTTTTGATCTTGCCATAATCCAATCAACGCTTCGATCCAAAACAATTCCACTTGGTAATGTGGTTGAGGAATGGTGGCCTTCAACTATCCAATTAGCCTTCTTCCCAGCATATCCTGCTTGCCCTAAATAGTGAGGATGCACATTGAATGCCTGACACTTCCTAGCCTTCTCGCTTATTTCCTATTTTTGATTTTGAATAAATAAATATTTTAGTTCATTGTTCATTATTTATGCAAATAGACAACAAAAAAGAAATATACTTTAAATATCTCGGTTTCATGATTCTTTTTGTATGTCTCCCACTGTGCTTGTGTGATAGCATCATAATATTCGTAGGGCTCTCCATGGTCGACTGGAAGCTTTCTTTTTTTTGTAATCCAACCACCAACTAATCTTGTTTTAAAATCCTTCCATCTTTCTCTAACAGTTCTTAACACAGTGCCTTTGAATTTGTTATCAAGCTGAAACTCAATCTGAGATAATAAAAAATAAAAAAATAAACGTCAAACTGTTAAAATATGAAATTACAATGAAGACAATCCATTTGCAGATAAATAATACCTTAACATCTTCCCAGATAATCTGCTTAAGCCCATCGCTAACGCCATCCCAGTTATTAATAGTGATATCAATTTTGGTTTTAGCTATATCGCCTATATATGTCTTATAACAATTAGCCCACTTTCCGATGGGTTTGTCGTTTTCAGCCCACTCAAGGAATTTTGGCTCATGTGTTTTATACTTCTTTCCAGTAGTTGGACCTCTTCGCTTCTTCTTAGATGGCTGCGAAGAAGAGCCCTGCTCCTCATTCTCCTCATTTTGTCCATGTACTATTTCCGTTATTTCTGTATCAATTATTGAATGAAAATCACTTAATTTGCATATAAAAACTTGTAAGTTTAAGCAATCTAATCCAATGAGTCTATCTTTGCACAAATTTTTTGGTAAATCGGGATCAAAACTGAACAAGAACTGCAGTTGAAACATATTCAAGTTTGTTACTTCGTCTTTTTCGGTACAACTTCAGTTCATTTAAATCTGAAATGCCTTTCTTTGCACGTATCATGTACTCGGATTTATTTGACTACGCTAATTTGATAGGTACTGTGACCTGCTACTTGCATTGCTGATATGTTCAACCACCGACTAACTAACAAACAATTCGGTAATTAACTCGCAACTCATCAAAAAAGTCAGCCATTGAGCAATATAGAAAGTAGAGCATGCACCATAAACTAACATTCAATTCAATGTGGCAACAAACAGTAAACATGGTTTATCGTAGCTAACAGTCCAAAAAAAACACCATATGGGCAGAGAGAAGCAATCGCACGTCTGTAAAGATTTGAATAATTTTGTCATATGTCATATTTGCATATGATAAAGTTAACAAGGAGGTCATTTGCCATATTTTATTATCCTCAGGTTTCCCTATTATTGGTTATTTTAATTTACAATAGAATTTCTACTCCCACTTTTTCTATATTGATCCAAGGTACCCTTCATGGTTTTATTTCTAGCAGCATAGGTCTACGACAAGGAGATTCTTTTATCTCCTTATTTTTTTGCTTTAGCTATGGAATTTCTGTCGATTTCTATGTATTTGGAGTATGTTAGTGGGAACATATCTCCTATTTATAAACACAGCTCAGTTGTCACTAATTTAATTTATGTTAACAACTTATTAATTTTTTCAAAGGTAGATGTTCCATATGAATACAAAGCGAAGCCTTATGAAATATATAATGTATTCAGGCACAAAACAAGAAAATGTGCGCCCTTCCAGAAAACTTGGCAACAAAAGGATCAAAACAAGAAATATGAACAACCAAGATGGAACTGGACTGCAAAAAAGTAAAAAGCAGTAATAGTCTTGATATATAATTCTATAGAACTCACAGTGTCCAATTAACTAATGATCTGCATATTGTGGCATAAACTATTCTGTTGACGTACCATTTCTGTTTTCGTTTTGATACTAACATATCAAGAATGAAATAAAAATACAGGAGCTAAGAATTAGACAGAACGTATTTCAAGGGCAGCATTATTCAAAGAACTAATGATTTGGTAGACATCATCTTTCAAAATCCATGTGAGGAATTTTATCCAGAATTTCGATGTTTACGAAAGTAAGACTTTATGTTTACAAAAGCCTAACACCACTTCACAAAAATCCATTAACAAGACAAAACATAAAAGCAGAGTTCAAGCAATACTTATTGCTGAGGGTCAATATATTTATGACAGAGAAGTATTAGTTCAAGTATCTCTGAATTAATTGTAAAAATAAAGTCGTTTAACAAAGTCAGACATATGTCATGTTCCTTATGATCATTTAACTCTATGGCGAGTTTATGGAGTATATTTTCTTCTTCATGATATAAGTTATGACTTCTATAATCTACCTTCGTTATTGCAACATGTGAAACCCTTTTGTCCACTTGGTGTTTTTATTAATTTTGAATGGAATTCCAAATGGTGTTTTTAGAATTTTAATTTGTCATTCAGTATTTGCAAAACTATAGAAAATGTCTCCAATCATAAGGATAAAGCTGCAGATTATTGGTGGTGGCATCTGTCAGCTAAAGGCCAGTTTTCTTTATGATCGACATGAGACAATATTTGAACTTGATGCCCAGTGGTTAACCGGTATAAACAAGTTAAATACTCTGGATAGAGTTGGACAATGGGTAATATTAACTCTACAGTATGTGTTCTGTATAAAAAATCTACTGAGACCCAGGATCATTTTTTTGAATGTGAGTTCTCTAAGAATTTATGGATATTGATTAATCATCTACTTTTATCGACTATTCCTGTCAATGCAATCATTGCATTATATTTCCAGACAGCAATCGTCGAATAAATCGACAAAATCTTCAGCATGTGTGTCTAGTGTTAATGGTTTGTCATAGTTGGAATGAACGCAATAACCATGTGTTCAACAACAAGGCATTACCTTGGCCAATTTGATTGGAGCTTATAAAACAAGACATGGAAATTTTAATTTTTAAAACTAATAATTACCGAGCTCCTCATGAAGATAACAGGCTATAGCAATGCATTTAATCGCCCTTGGCTATGTCACAAAATCTTAAAAAGACAGTTAACGCAATACCATGTAACCAACCAACAAAATCAATGATCGACATGTAGTTACGTGTAATAAATAGTGTTGTAGACAACAATTCATTCACATGACGGTTTACACACACACACAAAGAAAAAAAACATATAAGTATGCAATTGTCAAACATTAAAAGGCAAAATGACTTACTAGGACAAAATTTACCGAATTAGATCACCTAGTCCAAGAGGAAGAACACTGATGAATCCATCCAATATCAAGCACGAAGTACAGGCTAAATTCAAGAACTTCAAAACATCTAAAAGAGATGTAATTGTTTGTTGAATGGCGCTAATAGTTGAGTAATAGCAATAGTGATTAGACAAACTTGGTTATTGTCGTATCACCTGTGATAAAATAAACAACGAACTCTTATAACAAATATGGAGGGCGAAGAAATAACTTAAATTGAATTTGACAAAAGCCCCAAACTTGGGGGAATAAAGAAGGCAGAGTAAAAAGAAATGTTTAATCCATTTTTTAATTCATTTTTTAATTCCACATAAAATGTATAATCCACATAACAAAAAATAAACATAATAACAACGAAATGAAGAAACCAAATCACATGTCAAAGAAGTATAAAACTAATGAGGAACATTAATAATATGTTTACTTTACTATCCAAACCAAAGAACCAATTGCCTTGAAACAATGGCTATTTTGATTATGAAAAAAAAATCAAAAATTGTATGTATATTTTGAAATGAAATATATAAAGTGTTAAAGTGTAATTGAAGTTTGAAATTACATTAACACATATAAGAGCTTCAATAAATACACTAATTTCAATGTAATTATATCCAGTTTAACCAACGTAAATGATGATGACAATGATAAAACATTTTCCTAGTGTCAGCCTTCATATTAGATCTCATACACCAAATCACTCCGCTATCCAAACCCCTTCATTGTGATCAGAACGTGCATGATTTGCATTTAATTCGGCTTCTTCTTCTTGTAGACTTACACCGGTGGAGAAAGGCGGGTTCTCATCAAATTGATTATATTCGTCTTCATCTACTACATCACCAATCCCAACAATGCGTCTTTTACCGGGAAGAACAACAGACCACTTATGATCAGCTGGGTCGGTTACATAAAAAACTTGTTTTGCTTGATTCGCCAAGATGAGCGGATCATTATCACGACTTACTGCACCAAAGTTAACAAGTGTGAATCCATGTTCATCCACTTGTACATCACGATGGTTGTCCGCCCATTTACATAGAAATAGAGGGATAGCGAATTCTTTATACTCAAGTTCCCAAATATCCTCAATTATCCCATAATATGAAAGTGTCGCATTTACGGGCTTATTATCTTTAGCACTAGCAAACTCTCTTGAAGATGCTACAACACTAACTCCGCTATTTTGCATTTTGCTCTTCTCATCTTGGCGCTTAGTATAAAAGACAAATCCATTAATATCATATCCTTCATAAGATTTGACTTGAGGCCGAGGCCCATACGCCAACCATTTTATTGTATCAGAAATATTATGATTTGATTTAGGCAATTGTTTCAATACCTTCTTTTTAAACCATTTGACGAAGGAGCGGTTATGTTCAATTGTCAGCCACCTTTCATTCTTTGAAGGGTTTTTTGACTTTAAAATTGCCATGTGCTTCTCCAAGTAAGGATTGACCTCACTAAGATGTTGCAAAACAAGTAGCTCTGCTTTCTGAATCATTTCATCTCCAATTGAAATTGTTTTGAACCCAATTATGCCTTGACCATCAAGTCGTCCTTCATGCCGAGACTTGCAAAGTCCAATTGGTTCAACACCCGGTAAGTATTGAGTAACAAATTCAATAACCTCCTTGGCTACAGTACCTTCTACGATACTAGCTTCGAGCCTATATTTATTCTTTGTTTTCCTTTTTAAAGTTCCCATATGCATTTCAAACGGATACATGTATCTCATAAACATAGGACCACAAATCTTGATTTCTCTTACCAGATGAACGACCAAATGCACCATAACATCAAAAAATGAAGGGGGGAAATACATCTCAAGTTGGCATAAGGTAACGATAATTTCAGCTTGCTGATCATCTAACATAACATGATCGATCACCTTGCTACAAATTACATTAAAAAAGATGCAAAGCTTTGTAATAACATGTCTAACGTGTTTTGGCAATATACCTCGAATTGCAACGGGTAACAAATGTTGCATCAACACGTGACAATCATGAGACTTCATGCCGGTTAATTTTAAATCCTTCATTGAAACACGACTGCTAATATTTGAAGAATAACCTGTCGGAACCTTGACACCACGAAGGCACTCACATAAACTAGTTTTTTCTTTTTTGGACAATGTGTAACACGCAGGAGGCAAATAGTACGCTTACCCTTCTCCACCGGTGCTAAATCTTTCCGAATACCCATTTTTAGCATATCTTGCCTAGCTTTCTCACAGTCCTTTGTCTTACCAGGTATATTCAAGAGTGTTCCAATGATACTGTCACATACATTTTTTTCTATATGCATTACATCTAAACAATGCCTAACCTGTAAGTATCTCCAATATGGAAGTTCCCAAAATAAAGATTTCTTCTTCCACGAGCCTTCTATAAGAGGAAAAGTTTTACCAAATGCATTTTCAATATCCTTGACCCGTTCATAAACTGCATTTCCTGATAATGGAAAACGAGCAATTTCACTCTCTATCTCCCCATTGAAAGGTTTCTTCTTCTTACGATAAGGATGATCTAGAGGGAGAAATCTACGGTGATGCATATACACATTTTTCTTACAAAAATGCAAGCGCTCAACAACCATATCGTCTTGACAAATTGGGCATGCTTTGGCACCTTTTGTACTATAGCCAGACAAGTTGCCATACGCAGGAAAATCGTTTATGGTACAAAAAACCATGGCGCGTAATGTGAAATCAGTTTTGGTATATGCATCAAACACACGTTCACCTTTATCCCATAAAAGTTTTAGATCATCGACGAGAGGAGCTAGGTAAACATCGATATCATTTCCTGCTTGTCGTGGTCCTGAGATTAGAAGAGATAACATAATGTATTTGCGCTTCATACTTAAGTGGGGTGGAAGATTGTAAATCACCAAAAGAACCGGCCAAGTACTATGTTGACTACTAAGATTTCCAAATGGGTTTATGCCATCTGTGCAAAGACCAAGTCTGAGATTCCTAATTTCTTCACCAAATTTAGGATACATTGTATCAATGTTTCTCCATTGTGGAGAATCGGCCGGATGCCTTAATAACCCATCATCTTTCCTCACATCCGCATGCCATCTTAAGTTTTTTGCATTTTCTTTGTTTGCAAATAAACGTTTAAACCTTGGTATAATAGGCAAATACCATAATACCTTTGCCGGAGGCCCTTTTTTATTTGAATCGTTATGAACATTCCCTCGTGGCTTGTAACGGGATAATCCACATTTGGGACACTCATGCATGCTCTCATATTCATTTCGATACAATATACAGTCATTTGGACATGCGTGTATCTTTTTTTATCCTATACCAATTGGGCACAAAATTTTCTTTGCTTCATAGTTAGAAGTAGGAAGCTCGTTACCTTCCGGAAGCATGTCTTTCAAAAGTTCCAACAGTGATGTAAAACTTTTATCACTCCATCCGTGTTTTGCTTTTAAATTGAAAAGCTTGTGCACAGCAGATAATATCGTGAACTTAGCACAACCAGAAAATAATGGCTTTTCAGCATCGATTAATATTCTTTCAAAAATTTCTGGATCTTTCATCAAATGTTCTTCAGCATCCCGAAACATCTCATGAACACAATCATATTCATCATTCACCTCGTTATTCACGTTATCTCCTTGATCATTCTCACCAATCGCATGATCACTAGAACGAGTCCTGCTAAGTATGCTTTCACCATGCCATATCCACCGTGTATAATTATCTTTAAACCCATTACGAATTATGTGATCCTTAACATGCTCTATGTTATGTAATCTCCTCCTATTGTTGCAACGTCTACAAGGACAACAAATAGTAGCTTCCCTTGTTCTTAACTGCTCATTCAATGCACAACTAATGAACTCTTCCATTTTGTGTAAAAACTCATTTTCATTACGTTTCAAGTTGTACATCCAAGTACGATCCATGTGCAAATGCTAAACAGACTGCACAAACAATAAAGAAAATAGATACATAACTTGCTATAAATAAGGAGTTGCGGAAAATTTGAGTTAAAGTTGTCGTTAATTATAATTAATTGCAACTAAATTTTAAAAGATAGAAATTCAAATTAATTAACGAATCCATTCATACTTGTTGTAATTATAATAGATGTTTGGTTTCAAATCGCAAATCATCTAAATTCTGTATAAATAAGCAAGTAAACCAGATGGGAAAATCTTTGTGTTTTTTCAATATTGTTCTTCATCTCTGTTATCCATATATTTTCTTCTAGGTTTTCAACAGTTCCAACTAATTGCACCCATGTAGTAATCATAATACATCAGTAATCAAGTAAAGCGCACATTGTTACGCACTGGGCTTTTGAATTCAAGTTATCTATAACCTCAGTCTAAATATATATATTTCCCTAACTCTGAAGCACATAAACTGTAGGACCAACTAGATTTTGTAAACTGAAATCAATAATATATTTCCTTATGGTAGAAATAGATTTGTATTTATTTCTTCTTTTTTCCAGTTTTTTTTCTTTTTTGTACGTAAGCATAAAATTTTGAATGAACAATTGAAATAATAACAATATTACTGTTCTACCACGTGTAG